>JAPYKE020000168.1:147500-692500 GCA_028554795.2 Sinohyriopsis cumingii
ATTTGCATTGTATTAAACTAATAATAAAATAAGGGTCTATGCTGTTTGTTTATCATCAAGATTTCAAGAAAATATTAGAGACTCGGATGGGGATGCGAATCTATTATAAAGAAGGTTTGCATGCCAATATATGGATATAATTTATTCACTGGGTGGGATTTGGTATATAAAAAATACATGTGGTAAATTTATCTTTATTGTTACAGCAACTTTTGTACTCAGTGCTCTTAAAAAATATAATAAAGTTCAAATCCTTCTTTAACTTACTAAGTAGATCATTATTATAGTGGCGTCGCTAGGGGGTGCGGGGGGTGCGACCGCACCGGGTGACACCATCTCAGAGGGGTGACACCAAAATGAAAAATTGCAAATTTTACTGAGCACACACTGCTCGGTCTAGTCGGATTTCATAAGCGGATAACCGATCATAGTTAAATACATGACTAGCAGGCAGTCACTGGGGGGTATGCGGAGGGTGCGTACTGCACCGGGTGACACCATCAGAGGGGGTGACACCAAAATGATATTACTAAGGATTCTGTATGGTCTGTTACGGAAGGAGGACCATGGGGATGACACCATGAGCTACCGCACTGGGTGACACCAACCCGAGTGACGCCACTGCATTATTAGTTATGTTGTGCCGAACAAAAAGGTGTCAAAATATGCTTACTAATTAATATATATATATTATGTTAAGAAGATATGGTGCATATATATTCGTGCTATTATTTTCATATATGTATTTCAATTAAAAAAATAAACAGTTTAAACATGTTCTATTCAGTTTATGAAAAGAACAATTCTGAACTTGGTTTATCTTCTTTGAACCTCTGCATTTCTAGTCCAGACCATGAATTAATTCATTTTCTGTATGATACATTTAATAAGCAACTTAACTGACGATATCTGCTAAGAAAATATAAGCATAAGACGCAAACACATGCAATTATCATATCATCCAGTGACATACCAGTGACAAATTGAAATCTGTCAGCCAGTGATATACCAGTGACAAAATGAAATCTGTCAGCCAGTGATATACCAGTGACAAAGTGAAATCTGTCAGCCAGTGATATACCAGTGACAAAGTGAAATCTGTCAGCCAGTGATATATGAATCAGAAGTTAAACATTGTGAACCTTTATGAAAGTGTGAAACTGTGAACATATGTGCACATTGATGAACTAACGTTAAGAATGTGATGGCGTAGGAGGACAGGATAGAAATAAATTCAGTCTGGTATTGTGTGCTACTCGAAGTACAGACATACTTTCGTACTTTTAATTTATTTGTCCACAAAGTTTCCGTAAGGTTTGGTTTCGAATCATTCGGCAAAAGGGATTCCGAAACATCGCAACAGTCGCGTGCAGGTTCCTTTACGTGTTGTAAGAGGGACCTATACAATACGCAGCTTTTGTCGATTACTCCTCCAAGCACAAACTTCAACCACTACCCTGTTACTTTGGTTGACGAACGATCCCGATGGAAAAATCAGTGTAACATGTAGCTAACGATGGGCTGGGGGACAGAATAAACAGGAAGAAAATTGGCGGACTGGAGAGCAAAATGATGAAACAAAAAAAATAGACCAGTGGACCGAGCGACGTGCAGACAGACATGTTGATAAATGGATAGAGTAGTATGAAATAATGAATGGATCAATATATGAATGTAGAAAGGGAAGATGGATGATAAATGCGTAGATAAATATATGTGTTGTTGAAGTGTTGCAAGCATGCATTTACTTGTCAGCGTGGATAGTTAACGAATCGTGTATTATTCATGGTTGAAAAGGCAGCCATTCATGGTCGTTAAGGTACCTATTAATTGTTGCTAGGGTACCAATTCTTTGTTGCTAGGAGACCTGTTTATCGTTGCTAGGGTACCTATTCTTTGTTACAATGATCCTTGAAATACGCTTGGAAAGCTACTCATGGTTGATTGGATAACAATTCATGGTTGCTGGGGTACCTATTATTGATGCTATTGTACTAACTCAACAAGCTACGGTAGTATCCAAATTTGTCGCTATGGTATATATTCTTGTTTGCCAGGGTAGCTATTCTTGATTGCAAGAGTACATATTCATGGTTGCTAGGTTGACTATTCTTGGTTTCCACTGTACCATTTCATGATTGCAAGCGTACCTATAATTGGTTGCTAATGTACCTATTCATGGCTGATTGGTTAATTAGGCATTGCTGATATTGTACCTATTCAAAGATGCTATAGTAGCATCTAGGTTACACATCCATGATTGCTAAGGTACCTATTCTTTGTTGATATTTTACTTATTCGAAGATGCTAGGGTAGCTATTCGAAACAGTTTAGTTGGGTAATATTCATGCTTGGTAATGAAGCTATTCAAGTTTCCTAAGGTACCAATTATAGGTTGATGATGCACCCATTACTAGAGGGGCTAAGGTACCTATTCATGGTTGCTAGGGTGCCTGCTCCTGGTTGCTATTGTACCTAGGGTAGCCATTTGAACCTTGTTGGTTGGATAACTGTTCTCGTCTGTTAAGGTAGCAATACATAGGTGCTCGGGTAGGTATTCTTTGTTGCTAGATTACCTATTCAAGGTTACTCTGTAAACTATTCAAACATCTTGCTGAGTAGCAACTCGTCGTTGTTTGCGTAACAAGTCATGGTTGGTAGGTACATATTCTTGGTTGCTCTTGTACCTATTCAAGGATACTAGGTTGCTACTGTGTTATTGGAAAGCTATATTTGGTTTCTATTATAGGTATTCGTGGTTCCCAGATTAGTGCGAATACCTATTCATGGTTTCTATGGTACCTATTCGTGGCTACTATGTTGCCTTTTCATTATTGCTTTTCTACATATTCATGGCTGTTAATGTATTTATTCTTTTTTGCTAAGGTATCTATTTATTGATGTTAGTCATATTCTTCGTTGCTAGTGTACCTGTTCATGGTTGATTGGGTAACTATACTTAGTTGCTAAGGTACCCATTCCAACATGATATCGTAGTTATTCAAATTGTCTTGCATGTGTAGACATTATGGTTACTATGTTAGCTAATCATGGTTGCTTGGCAACATTTTCATCGCTACTAGAGTAGCAATTCTTGGTTGCTAGAGTACCTCTTCTTGTTGGTATTGTACCTATTGTTTGGTAACATGTTCTTATTCAAAGATGCTACGGTAGCTAATCAAAACGTGTTGTTAGGGTAGTTACTTTTTATTGCTAGGGTAGCTTTTTATGGTTGCCAGGGATACTATTTTTGGTTCGTAGGTACCAGTTCATGGTTGCTCGGGTACCTATTTTTGTTGATTTTGTGCCTATTCAAGGACTTTATAGTAGCGATTCAAAACGTCTTGCTTGGTAAGCCATTCTTGGCTGCTTAGGTACCTATTCTTTGTTGTATTTTATGTATTCAAAGATACTTTGGCAGATGCTCAAAACTTTTTTCTTGGGTACCCATTTTTGGTTGCTATATTTGTTATTCACGGTTGCTAATGGATCTATTTTTGGTTGCTAGGATGCATATTCTGGGTTGTTCTGGTATATATTCTTAATCACTATAAGTTTTTTCAAATATAATAGGGTATCTAATATAAACTAGTTGTTAAGGTTGCTAAGAGAGAAATTCATAGTCGGTAGGATACCTACTCAAGTTTACAAGGGTCTCAATTGTAGTTTGCTATTACACCTACTGAAGCATGCTAGTGTTGCTTTCCTAACCCTTCCTGCAATGATACCTATTTTTGGCTGCTCAGTTACATATTCAGGATTCCAACAGTATATATTCTTTGATTTTGTTGTACGTTTTTAAGGATGCCAGGGTAGGTATTCGAAACATGTTGCTAGAATATATATTTATGATCCATAGGGTACCTATTCATGGATGCTAGGGTATCTGGTCAAGGTTGCTAGTGTACTTCCTCTACGTTGCTATTGCACTTACTGAATGGTGTTAGGGTATCAATTTAAAATTATTCCTATGGTAGATATTATTGTTTGCTATGGTACCTCATTTTAGTTCTTACGGTAAGTATTCAAGAATACTCCGTAACCTATTCAACACTTGCTGGTGTAGCAATTCAAGACTAATTTTGTAATAATTCATGGTTTCTAGATTCCATAATATTGGCTGCTATTTTACACATACAATGATGCCAGGTTGCAGTTCAAAAAGTGTTACTATGGAGTCTATTCTTGGCTGCTAATATAGGTACTGGTTGTTTCATGGACAGCTTTTCATGGTTGCTAGATTACTTATTCCAGGTTTCTAGTGTAGCTATTCATGGTTGTTATGCAACTATTCTTGGTTTATATGTTACATATTCATGGTTATTTGAGTACCTATTCATGGCTGCTAGGGTACCTATTATTCGTTGCTAGGGTATTTACTCAATGTGTGTAGGGTACCTATTCTTCGTTGATAGGGAACCTAATCATAGATGTCATGGTAGTTCTTCCATTACTTGATGTTTGGGCAACTATCCTCGTTTGCTATGGTATCTATTCGTGGTTGCTAAGTTTCTGTTTATAGTTGCTAGTGAGCCTATTCTTGTTTAGTAGGGTAACTATTCATGCTTGCTTTGGTACTAAGATTTTGATATCAATATACGTGATAGTGTTGCACGTATTCAAAGATGCTATGATTCATGGTTGATATGGTACTTATTCATGGTTTCTAGGATACGTATTCGTAAATCATAGGCTATTTATTCAAGGTTGATAGGGTATATATTCAAACCTAGTTCCCAGCGTAGCAATTCTTCGTTGCGTCGGTAATTAATTATGGTTGCTACGGTCCCTATCCTTGGCTACTATGGTATATGTTCACAGTTGTTAGGGTTTCTATTTATGGTGGTTAGTGATCCTACACATGGTTGCTACGGTACTTATTCATGGATGTTAGAGTACCTATTCTTGTTCGATACTGTACCTGTTCATAGCTGCTAGGATACTTATTATTTGTTGCTAGCTTACCAATTCAAACATGCTTTGATAGCTTTTGAAAAATTTCGCTTGCGTACCTATTCGTGGTAGCTATGGGAGCTATTAATGTTTGCTATTGTACTTATTCATGGCTGCTATTGTACTTATTCTTGGTTGATATGGTACCTAAGCATGGTTCCTAGTGTACCTATTCTTGTTTGCCACAGTCAATATTCAAGGAGGCTAGGGTAGCTATTCGTAACTTGTTCATAGGATAACTATTCTTGGTTGATACGGTAGCTATTCATGGTTGCTAGGGTACCAATTCGCTGCTAGGGTACATTTTCAGAGTTACTAGGGTACCTATGCTACGCTGCTATTGCACCTATTAAATGATGCTAATGTCTTTTCATGATCTCCTGCAATGGGTAGCTAATCTTGTTTGATAGGGTAGCTATTCATAGATGATAGTGTACCTAATAGTGGTTGCAATGATAGCTAGTCTTGGTTGTCATTGTACCTAATCATATATAATATGGTAGCTACTCCTTTACTTTTTGGTTTTGTAACTATACATGGTTTGCTGAGTTGGCTTGTCACGGGTGCTTGGGTATCTATTCGTGGTTACTAAGATGCATATTCTTGGTTGGAAAGGTAACCATTCATTGTTGCTAGGGTACCTATTCAAGGCTGATAGGAAAACTATTCTAGCTTGCAATTGCAAAGGATTCAAGGGTAGCTTATCAAACCTTCGTGCAAAGGTAGCTATTCATATTTGCTTAGGTACCTATGTTTGGTTGCTAGGGTACATATTCAATGATATCTGATAACCTATTAAAAAAAATCCTGGTGTATTCATTCATGGTTGCTAGGGTACGTATGACTCTTTGTTATTGTACCTATTCAAGAATTATAGAGTAGCTATTCAAACTTGTTGCTAGGGGAGATATTCTTGGTTGTATGGGTAGCTATTTATGGTTGCCAGGGTACCTATTCTAAGTCGCTAGAATACCTACTCAAGGTTCCTAGGGTACCAATTATCGGATGCTCTGATACATAATTAAAGATGCTTAGTTAGTTAGTTAGTTGGATTATAGTGGTTTTCGTTCTTTTGAACATGTACCACTTTTTTATTCACGCACTGCGTGATTTTTAATTACTCCTGGGGGAAGGAAAAGGAGCCTCATCCCCCAGGCTTTTATGTACTCAAAGAGTACTTTTTAATTTAGCCACTCAGGTGTAGGACTAACTAGTCCTTAACAACCTGACTGAAAGGCTAATAGACATGAGTGGGAATAGTCACACCACACACTCGTGTTTCTTAGTTGGATTGAAATGCCCCAGGTGTCAAATCAAGCAGTATGTGACTCCCGCCACGATTGGTCGGCAGCGATGACGTCACATTAGGACACCCGGTCTTGTGGCATTGACGAAGTGGCCCGCTTTTTTGATATCATCAATTGCCTTTCCCAGTCCGATATTCCGGTAGACAGAGCCTTCCTTTTTTCCACTCTGTTTAGGTGGTGCAGGTTCATCAGCTTCATCGCCGCTGGATGATGATTAAAGATTAAAGATGCTACGTTGTCTAATTAAAACGTCTTGCAAGGGTATCTATCCTTGATTGGTTTGGTAGCTATTCTTGGTTGCTATGATACCTATTCACGGTTGATCAGATAAATATTCTAAGTTGCTACGGTACCTTTTCATAACTGCTAGAGTACCATGTCTTGGCTGTTATTGTACCTATTCAAACATAAAAGGTTAGCTCTGAAAAATGTGTTGCTAGGGTAATTATTATTGGTAGCTAATGTTCCTATTCTAGGTTGTTATTGCGCCTAATGAAAGACACTACGGTAGCTATTCAAAACATATTCCTAGGGTAGCTCTTCTTGGTTGATACGGTAGCTATTCATGGTTGCTCGGTTTTCTATTCGTGTTTGCTAGGGTCCCTATTCGAGATTACTCTATAACATATTCAAAAGTTATTAGTGGTGTAGCAATTCATGGTTGCTTGGGAAACAATTCATTTTCGATATGAATCCTATTCTTGATTGCTGTTTCGTATAGCTAGGATATGTTATCTTGGTTGCTAGGGTAGCTATTCATTGATGCCTAAGAACGCATTTTTGGATTGTAGGGTACATGTTCATGGTTGCTAGGTTAGCTCTTCTTGGTGCTTGGGTACATATTCATAGTTGCTTGTGTACCTATTCATCTTTGCTAATGTACTTATTCATGATTGACATTTATTGATGGTGGTTAATGAGCATGATTTTGGTTGCCAGAGTACATTTTCGTGGTTGTTAGTGTAATTATTTTTGGTTGCTAGTGTACCCGTTTACGTTTGCTCGGAGACTGATTCTCGCTGCATGGGGTACCCATTCAAACATGCTAGCATAGCTATCAAAAACGTGTTCCTAGGGTAGCTATTCTTGGTTGCTATGTGAACTATCCACATCTTTTCTACCGATGTTTACTCTTTCGACATACGACATACTTACAGGCTAATAATGAGGATATAAACATTCACAGAGAACACGATACAAGTTTAAATGTTCATCGTAAGCAGCAGTGGCAGAATCAACTTTGAAAGGAATGACTCTCATTAACGGCGCCGCTGTGTTTCCCACACGTTGCACTCCACCAGCTCAGAGTTCACAAACATCAAATTCGTCCTTTCATTCATTTATACAGGGTATTTAAATACTTACAAAAATTATTTGTTGCCCCTGATATCAATCTTGTGAGCCATACTATGTGTTTACCATAAATATAATACAACGCAGGACTAAACGTAATGTTCACAGTTGTTTTATCCCTAAAATACATGTCAAGACGATGATAAATTGTACGGTACTTAACCTTAACTGTTTTGTTTGTTTTCTCCTGGCCTTTCCCAAACGTAGAGACAATTGTTTCGACCAGAGGTTGAGTATTAAAATAATACTCCACAGTAATTATGATGATATGGATAGTCAACTGAGGATTGGTTTATGACTGTCCATTAAATTCGTGAACCAGAGAATCACTTTGTTCAACAATTTCTGCACAAACGTGTTTTGATCTAAAGTGAGGTTTAGGATTTGAGTGGGATTACTGATTTCTGCCTACGCAACTCCCTAATACTCTTTGTGATCCAACTATATGGTCAGATATAATTGTGATGTTTTGGTGGTGACAGACATAGCTGTAGTTTTCATAATTCTAAGACTAACATCCAACATAAGAGATTTTATACTTTTAGGACACATTTATTGAGTACTCAAACAAATCGACAAATATTAAAATACTAAAATATTTAAGAGAGAAACGAACATTTATAAAATTTAAATGACCAAAGCGGAATACAGACAAGTCAATGTACCACATTTTATATCAAAGTCAGCCACTTCTTGCGTCCACGCATCAAAACCAAACCTTAACGGTCACGTACATCCTTCCAATGTTCGTGTACGTCCCAAACTACACACACGTTTTCGAAATTATGAATAGTCGATAAAGCGTCACGAATCTGTCTTCAGAAAGAGGTATAGAACTATCGATCAGAAAGCGAAACACTTTCGAAAGAAGGAGTGTCTCATACAAATTTAAATCTGAGGGAGCAACCATGATGTCTTGAAATCAACTGTTCGTAAATAGTCCACAAAAAATATGCTGTTAAAAGAAATCCGAGACGCATAGTTATTAACACACACATGACATGGAATCCCAATGTCAATGCAAACAAATATTGTAAAAAAGATTTGGTTACTCTCCAAGTTCTGAATCCTCTCATTGACTTTTCCTTCCATTGAATCTGTTGCAACAAATCTGATAATGGTCGTGACATGGTCAACTTTTATATCTATATCAGGTAGATTATCAATGTCCTTAGTTATACACATGAACGTCTTTTTTTGATTAAATATTCACACTCTTGTTACAAAGTTAGGTGATCGATGTTAAGGTTAACTTTCTGTATGTATCGATGGGGTTATCTTTCTTGAAATGTAAGCTCTTTAAAGATGTATACTCTGAGGACAAGAGTCTTCACCAAGATGAATATAATTTATTTCTTTGCTTCTTTCACCTCTTGCGAATTTTATATAACAAAAGTTCCAGGCAAACTGAGATTTGCCTCTTGCGATACTAGTCCAAACTTTGTGCATCTTTTCTTTCAATTCTCTTGGCAATTATTGAATATTACATATCTAATTTTGTAAGCTCCAATTAGTGAATGGTAATGTTCAGCTTTTGACTCCTAGCCAATATGGTTTCTTAAACAACATAGTATAAAAAAAAGCAATGACATAATATTTGGGTCCGACTCAAAGAAGGTAGTGACATTGTGGAGAAGCATGTTCCGAGGAATCTGAGTTTCTCAGCTCCCATTCTTTAAGTGACACACAACAAATGAAGTACCTGACTTTATTTCCTTCTCCCATGGGGGAAAATCAAGCTCTGGCTGATTGTTTAGATGCAAGTCCATTCAGATATTTAGTCCATTTACCCTTGAACTTTAGGAATCGACTGTCTAAGTTACATAGCCAGGCAAAGCCGCATGTAATGCTTGTTTTTCTTTGAAGTGTGCATTTCGTTGAGGTGGTGTTGATATTCTGAGTTGTTTTGCACGTGCATGGGTATGGATGATATTCGTAGGTTGGTAAACGAATGGCATCACGTTAACTATGAAAACCAGTAAAGAATCAAGGTACACGATAATGAACGTCATCGCTTTCGCACCCGTAGGGTGTTATACGCACAACATAACATTCTATGATTGTAGTAGTAGTTGAGAAATGGCCATTCTGTGTTAAAACCCGATGCGTCCATCTGTGTTCAGCTCCATCATTTCAACCACTCGGTTTCCTTGTTGTTTTAAGTTTGGGTATCGTTCATATATAGTCTCGTACAATTCTTCCAAGGCAATCAAACATATTACTTGGGTCCAACCAAAGGAAGGTAGTTAGAACTGACTTTTCATGTATGGCTGAGAGTAACAGGTAGGACATCTGTAAAATTCGTAGACAATCTTGGGATCGTCTTAGTGTCTTAACTCAGCTCTCAGTCAAGACGAAAAAGTCACCACAGCTTACCACCACACAGGAATGTCATGCAAAAGCATACTTCAGAGAAGATGTGGGGTAATTTTAATCTGATATTTTTCTGACAGTTGGATTTGATCCAAATATACAATCATTTAGTTAAAAAAAAATATTTTTTTTTCTAATTATCTTGAATAATGAAAACTGGGTTGTTAATAAAATTCAAGTCTTACAAGAGTCCTCAGGAATTTTCATAACATTCCTTACTGACGGAAAATATCAACGCACCATTACATTGAAAAAATACAGTGGTATGTACCACCAGAAAAATAATTACTCAAGTAAACACGTTTACCGGTACTATTGGGCACCTCCAGATGCCATAATGGCCATTGTATATACGAGATTGGCACCATTATTATTTATGATTAACAAGACATCAAAAAAAGTCTTGAGGAGTAGCAATACTTGTATCTTCAAGATGGACACTGTGGCAGCCACAATGGATGCCCAAGCAGCACCATTCTCATATAGGATCAACTAAACTATACACTGAATGTGCATATAAAGTTTCAAGGCAATGTTACAAGTAGCTTAGGAGAGATTTGGTAACAAATTTGTGTTACCTGACGGTTGGATGGACAATTGACAACAGACCATCCCATAAACTTATACCAAACAAAGCTAAAACTGAGTTTTGCTACTTACATGGGAAGCATGAAAAATGTGGTCGGTCATGTCCCCAGTCATAATGTATATACAAGTAGTCATCTCCATGTTGGCCATATCCCCAGGAATATGTAATTCACAAGTTTTCTGCTTCATGCTGGATGCCTAGTGGTTAAAGCATCCGCCTATGATGCAGGAGGTAGTGGGTTCGATCCGCGGCCGAGTCATATCACAGACTTCAAAAAATGGTACAAACAGCTGCCTCGCTTGGCACTCAGCATTAAGAGGTTAGTGTTAGATGGTCGGCCTGGTGTCAGGATAATGTGACTGGGTGGGACATCATGCTACATGTCTGCGGCATGATGCCCTAGTGCTGAACATCACTTTAAACTGCCACACTGTAGACATCATAGCAATATGACTAACAAATTGTTAAAGCTACGTTAAAAATCCAAATCACACACACACACATTCATGCTGGACATGTTGTCCATGGACATGTCATACAAGTAGTCACCTCCATGTTAGCATTATCTCCAGTTACGCAGGTATAGCTAATTTAAATGTTTCCTTCATGTTCGCTGTATCCTCATTTATACTTAAGTTACAAATTTTGTCCTCAGATTGGTTATACTTAACACTTCTTCCCTCCTCCATATGAGATTTTACCTTATCCTATAAATGGCATTCCTGACAACAATTTGACTTTTGTCAGCTTGGTAACTAGGAATGTGTCCACATGATACAGATGCCTCAACTAATAAGGTAAATTTTATGCAATTTAAGGGCTTTTGGTTTAATATGCAAAGTTTTATTAAAACAGGGGACGTAATTCAAATCTGAACAACTTCTGATAGAAAGAGTGATCCGAAGATCATCAAGGTTTAATTACATGTCAACACAAGCTATATGGTGTGAATCAAAAGTTCAAGTTCCAAGTTTGAGAAATGATTATAAAAATACTTGTGAATGATAAAGCTTTCAAATATTAACAATTCATACCATAAAATACAAATATGAATGTTAATATTTTGCAAATTAAACAGAAAATTATAGATAAAAGTAAAATTTGTCAAATCCTTAAAATATAGTCAAAACTTGTTAGATAAGCTGCATTCTCTCAAGAAAGTTGAAGATTTTCTCTGGTGATATGTCATGAGAAAGTGTCTTACTGTAATTAAGTTCACTTCATATTTATTACTTCTCACAGGGTGGTAATAATCCATACACCAATCGATGTGAAAAATGTGAACATTTGATTTGACATAGGTCTCTTAGAATATAATATCCTCATGTCTAATCCATGAAGTTCTTCACGTGGAGTGTGGTAATAAAATATGTTAAGGACATGATGTGTTGGCAATACGTAACACTAGAACAGAACCTTGAGCAGAATATTAATTATTATAAACAAAACAATACAAATTAAAGCAATGGTAGAATTACATTGTAAACACATCTTTTGATTTTATAAATATTAGTTAAATAAAAAATTTGAGTAAACAGACAAATATTTGAAGTAGATAAAAATTAAGTCCCGTTTTACAAATTAATCTGAAATTGGATAGATGGGAGGGAGGATACATGGATGTATTTCAGGCCCTTTCCTGGTTCACCCTTTCTAACCATGAAGAGATTTTATCAAAGGAAACAAGGACTAGTACTTAATGCTTTCATGTAACACTTTGTATATTTCTGTATGTTTGGAAAACATATTTTGTAGAGTGAAAAGTATAAAGTCATGTTGTAAATAAAATACAATTATGGACTTGTCACATGGTCCATACAAACATATATAAACCTCATTAAAAGTCAATCTGCCCTTGGTCAGTATCACTAGATCTATAATAATCTATAGTTGTTGTAATATACAAAAAAGATGTTTACATATATATAAATGTTCAGTAGTGTTTATTGCAAAAACCAATCAACAAACATTTTCCCAAAACTCAAACATTTTAACAATGGTAATGATTTAGGATAATGCGTTGTGCTTAAATTTCCCATAACCACTCAAAGCTCTAATATGCATATCTACCACTTAAAATGTTTGATTTAAAAAGCGTAATACAATTAGGGGAAGAACTAATCTACCTTGAAGACCTCATAAATGGAATACATTTTTATACATAAAATACAAAAAGACACAAATATACAAAGCAGCATGCAGATACAGCAATAGATGCACTTTCCCTCACACATTCTTGCATATTAATCCACGTAGTCAACATACATGCAATGTGCAATTAGTGCCAATAAGGTGGGTAGTACACATAATGATGCCCTGAGGCATTCATGAATACAAATAGTTTTCACTTTCATTGAAATTCATAGGATTCATAAATCATCTTTATCAATATACACCCATGTATATATTTCAACTTTCCCTCTCACTTTGTGTGCATGTGTGTGTGTATATCGAAATACACACATACATACAAACACGCACACAAAGAGGGCTTAAAATTATTGTTACCTGTAACTGGTAATCCTATGATTAGTGATTTGTTTTACTGTATTGAGTACTTAACATCATCACACATCCTATATATGCTGAGGTATAATAAATACTCATGGCACAAATGGACAGGTGTTAAGCCACTCATCAATTCATCAGGTAAATTATTGTAATTATTGTCAAAATTAGTGTGATTATTGTCAAAAGTTTTTGCTCATGTAGAACTAGATTAGTGTATTGCCCACCAAGCACCGATTTCAATAAATGTGGTGGATCAACCCTGAATATTATAGATAGTAATGGACCTAGAATTGAGCCTTGTGGAACTCCATATTGACTGTTCAGGTTCAGACATAATGTCATTTACATAAACAGGTTAAATTCTCTCATTTAAGTATGAAGTAAGCCATTTAATAGTGCACATTTTCAGTTGTTTAAAAAGATTTCATGATTCACAATGTCAAACGTTTTCCTGAAATCAACAAATACAGATCCTATTATTTTACCTTGATCAAGTACTTGAAACCATGAATCAGTTATTGAGACCAATGCAGTCTCAAATGAATGAGCCTGTCTAAAACCTGACTGGTTAGGGTGCAACAGCATGTGTTTGGTAAAATGTGACATGAACGAATTATGGACATGCCTTTACAACTGTTTTAACAAATTTGGTAGCATCAAAATTGGTCATTAGATATCTGCATCTTTCTTAGAACCTCATTTGTCAATAAGCACAACTTTTGCAGTTTTCCATATTTTGGGGACAATAGAGGTTGCAGTCCTTAAATTGATTATGTTATACATTATGAAATGAGTGACAATGCTGCTATTTAACAGATATGAGCAAATTTTATTCTTCTGATTTATGTGTACCCAAATGAGTTCACTATAAACTTTCTAAATAGAATTCCAGCTGCTCTTTTCGTTTAAAAATAAGCTTATTCAATCCTACTTATTATTGTACTAATCTTTTTATTTCTTTTTTGCCAAGAAGCTTGGGGTAAATTTGTATGCAGTCTTCATTCATTCATAACACACATACCAAGCATGATATACCTGTAATCTACCATACAGGTAAATTATTGTACCACATTTATGGATTTTACATTATCATTTTTTTAAATGGAAAGTGCTAAAGCAAATCAATACAACTTAAATAAAATCCACAACATTTCCAATAATGCTGCAAAAGCCAGGACTCTATGAAAAACCAGCATTTTGCAATAATATCCTTTCTCTAAAGTTATGGTCATGTGAACTTTTTGCAAAGGGAGACAATATCTTTTCCATATTACTAATGTCCACATAGGGAAACACAGTACATTGATAAATTGCTGAACCAAGTATTTGTTACTAGTTTTTTTTCCTCTCTATCTCTCTGTTACTCTCAGTTCCAAAAGAAGTAAATGGTGCCATGAAAAAAAACAAGAACACATGAACGACCAAAATTTAAAATGAACAACAGTACAACAGAAGTCCATTTAATTCCATTTTCTTTTGACACTTAATCAAAGGAAATAAATAACTTTAAGCTGCCAATGATGCTACTGCCAGTATAAAGCCTTGACCTATAAAAGAGTCTGACCATAAATGTATACATTTAAACATTTTTAAAATGACACATATTTAAAAGAAGCTAGAATTGTAGCAAACAAAGTATATAATTCTGAATTAAAGTAAAAATAGTTATTATTTTATTGTTTAACATGGAACTATTTTGATCCTGCCAAAGACTGTTTATAGAAAATGACCAAACAAAGGTAAATTTGGTAGTTACATCAATGAATTTAAATACCTTGAATTAATAAGTATTAATCTGTCTTAGCTTTTAGAACTGCAGTAAGTTACACTGGCATAAACGTACATTAACATTTTGAACTACTGTGGCATTTATAAAATACACGTATTGGGGAAATTTAGTTTCTAATGAGTCTTACAATAAATTATGTGCTTTCAGTTTTTAAGTTACTAACCCAATGTATTGAATATCTGCTACCAAAATTATGTACTGTACAAAAATATGACTATAATACTCACAATCTCTCATCCTAACATAAGATTATACTATCATGGTTGGATATTTATTGAACTAAATATTTTAACTTAATCACTGGCAAAGTAAATATAGTCAAACTAATGTAAATTCTGCAAGTTATTAGTGAAAATTTATATTTCAATGGTACCCAACCACGACTATTTAATCCTTATAATTTGAATTGTCCTCATTTCTTTTGTCAAATCAGCGTATTTCATCAGCAAAGTATTTAATTGTAAGTAGCTCATTGTTTTCTTTCATTAGCCTCTTCACACTGTGCCCGATCTTGGCTGACCAAAGGTCAATGACTGTTGTATAATATTAAAGAGATGAAGAGTGCCAGTCCAGGTCAAAGCAATGATCTGATGAACTTCTGTCACCCTGCATGACTTTTTTAACCATGTTATTGCTTTTGTTTTGTCAATATTAAGTGTGCATCCAAAACATTTTGTTTTACCACTCACTGTTCTCACTTTCTGCCCACCTAAATCTTCCAAAATCAAATCATGTCATTTTTAGTGAGAGCTGCTGGTGGCATCATATGACCATATCAATAACAGCTACAGAAGCATCATGTTGCAGTAATTTATGAATGTAGAGCCACTTGTAAAGCCCATCATTTTCCTTGTATTGGCTACATGGTCAGAGGTGAGTGCTAGAGTGCAGGAAAGGCCTGTTAAATTAAATCATTTGAACTCCAAAAAGGTGAGTTTATATGTGGCTGAAAAGTTTGATAAGAAGTCAAGAGTGCAGGGGTAGGGGGAAGGTGTAGTATTAATATGGTATAAAGAGTAGGTACAGATAAAGCTTCACAAAAATTACATCATAATCTGATTGGGAACTGAAAATATTCTGCAAAATTTACTCCTGATTAAAAAATTCAAGTCATGACAACTGGAATTATTGTTCTGTAAACAACTACATATTTTTTTTTCACTAATTTGTTACAAGGAAATATGGATAACACTTCAACTCTAAATCTACTATTTTTTCTTTTCTATATATTGACTAAGCTAAGCCTTTCCTTCAATGTGGAAATATAATGATCATCATAATCATAAAAATTAACATTATACTTGTAAATGATAAATGCATTTAAAGTAACTATTCTGAACCAGTTTATCATCAAAATTCAAAATTCTAACTAACAGCAAACTCAAAAAATGACACATAAAATAATCCTCATTAGAAGACAGCCTAGATGCAGGGAACTATGGTTGTAAGTACATGGTATGTCCAAATATTCTTGAACGGGCCACTTGTCCTGAGCCATCAAGTTGTTTGTGGATACATCCTTGTGGTAGATGTGGCACTGCCAATGCAGAATCCCTTAGAATTTACAGTGCTGAAAAAAAGACAACTGTCAGGTGGCATCTTTTCCATGCATGACAAATTGCTAAAATGCAACATTGGTATCTATGTCTACTTTGGAATAATGCAGAAAGCTGAAATCAATGATTTTTCATCTATAGCTAATTAGTTTAATCATTAACACTGACCTCCTTGGTCTACTAATATATGTACCATGAAATCACTATTCTGTGTAGGTCACCAGTAATCATTTGATACAAGTGGGTCGGTGGTTCTTTCTGGGGCTTTCCTGGGTTCTTCCTCCACCATTAATACTGGCCGCCATGTATAGCCTATCTTGTGCTGAAAAATGGCGTTAAACGCTACCACACCACCAACAACAACAACATTTGGTACCCAGTTTTGTTAATTTTATGGTTTAAACAACCCGCAGTTTCAAAGGCCCAACAAACAATGATCATTCTGTGGACAAGAGGACCTCTTCCCCAATCTGAAAGAGGACCCCTTGCACAATATATGAGAAGACCTCTTCTACAAATCCAGTGGAACACATCATTCCACAAACATTTTGTCACATTACATTCCAAAAACAAATAAGGCATTGCTTCTGGGGAAGTTGTTACAAAAGGATATTTATCAGAATTAGACAATTTTTTGTGTATAAAATATGAATTAAATGGTAAAACTGTTGTAAATTTGAGTTTCTTGTTAAAAACTTAAGTATTTATTTTATGCCATAAATCTGTATTAAAATTTAATATTTTCATTTTTTCTTTTCTCAAGCTGGCATTAAGTCTGATTTCAGCAGTAAAGTGAAAAAGATTACACCCTTTATTGTGATGAAATACAACACTTGGAATAATTAATGTTTTAAGAACTTGCATTTTACCATCTGGTGTTAAAAATCACTGTGATCAATGTTTCAAACAATTGGTAATCATTTCTATTTTTAATTAAAATTTTGTCTGCACTTTATCCAAATCCACCACAATCTTAAGTGCTATATGTCCAGTTAGACACTATTATTTTATTTTTAACCTCAGATGACGTTTTTGTACTACACTTCTTACCTTTCCAAACCACTTGTTTCATTAATGTTAAGTTTAACTCCTGTAATTCTAACAAAGAAATCCTTTCTCTATCTAATGCTGTATACAAATTAGAATCAGAATGTACTGCCAACAAAAAATAGTTAGTATTGAATGAAAACATATCTAATGATCAAACCAGTTTTGCAAAAGAAATAATTTGTAATGTAGAGACTATACTAAAAGTCATAGAAAAACAACAGCTGGATTTCAAGACTATTTCCCCCCAAAAATATTTAAAAAAACAACAACAAAAATTGGGCACTGACGTGCTTAAATATGATTGTAATGATTAATGAAGGTGTCACACAAGGTTTTATAATACCAAGATAGAAGGGCAAGATAATGGAAATGGTGGACAAACACTATAGCCAATCAAGAAGGAACTTTATGATTATAAAAATACAAGATCTCACATCATACTTGTAAGCTATTTCTTATCATCCATGAAAATTAATTTCAAAATAGAAGAAGAAAAAAAATGCATGTTTAATTAAGTTGATGCAAATTATATTTTATTTAAGTTATGTGATGAAGAAAAATTAAGCTTTGAAATCCTATATTCACCCAAATGAGCATTTCAAAAGCAACTGAAAATCAAGTGATAATATGCAACACTACATATTTACGCAAACAGAAATAATCTCAGCTCATAAGCAGGCAAGCCATAGAGTATTTAAGTTCAATCAAACGCAGAAAAAAGCTACATGGGAATTATCTGTACTTACGCCCATGTTCTGAAGAAGCAGCATCTGCCACAGAGTCTTCTTCATCTGAAATAGTTTAAACATATATTGTTAATCTGGCACTATATTTCAGCAAAGAGTTAAAGAATATTACAAATCTGGTACTTCATATTTCAAAACATATATTACCAATCTATTCCTTTACATTATTTTTGAACAAAGAGTTAAAACATAATAATTTTTGTAATTGGCCTTATATTTCAGAAAAGAAAACCCTCATCTAAAAAATATGTGAATATGGTTTAAATAGACATATATGATATACCTAGGCATATTAAATTATTCAAATCTTTGAGGCAGTGGAAGACATGGTTAAATTATGGAAGAAATGGGACAGAAGTCAAAGGGCATTTTCAATTAGGAATTTTCGAGGCATCCTCTTTCTTCTCTTCACTGCCAGAAAATTTCCTTTCCCTCTCTAGCTTTACACACCGCTCCAGTGGCCTAGTGGTTAGAGCATCCACCTCGGATGAGGGAGGTCGTGGGTTCAATCCCCAGTCGAGTCATATCAAAGACTTACAAAAATGGTACTAACAGCTGCCTCGCTTAGCGTTCAGCATTAGGAGGTTAGTGTTAGGACTGGTCGGCCTGGAGTCAGGATAATGTGACTGGGTAGGACATCATGCTACATGTCTGCGGCATGATGCCCCAGTGCTAGACATCACTATAAACTGCCACAATGCAGACATTGTAGCAATATGACTGGAAAATTGTTAGAGCTAAGTTAAAACACCAAATCAAATCAAATCACATCTAGCTTTATAATTACTTTTAACAAAACATATACTGTGTTATAATCCATTAAAATTTATTAACACAATATATATGAAAAGAACTGCATTAAGTTTATGTCTAATGTGAATATAAATATCTAAATGTCAATCTCTGTATATGTAATGTACGACATGAAATAGAGAAACCATGGCAGAATTTCAAAAGCAAATGAAAATCAAGTGAAAATATTCAATACTACATATTTAAGCAAATATAAATAATCTTAAATCATAATCAAGCAATCCAAAACATATTTATGTTCAAAGGCAAGACAAAATACTATATAGAAATTATTTGTACATACGCCGATGCTTTGAAGGAACAGCATCATCCTCAGAATGTTTTTCCTCTGAAAATGTTAAAACATATATTGTAAATCTGGTCCTTTATATTATCTTTCAGCAAAGTGTTAAAACAGATTATAACTCTGTTAATTTACATTATATTTCAGCAAAGAAAATCCTCAAATAAACAAAAAAATGAACAATCTTTGACCCAATTCTACAGATTCCACATGAACCACCACTTATATTTAAAATATTGGGTACATAATATTCATTTACCAAATCAAATAATGTATCTAATAACGTCAGAAATCAATTTTCACAATGATGTAGTCTGCAGATATGTGTATATCTTTAAGGTCTGAAAAAAGATACACCTATGCATATTAAAGCATTCAATTCTTCAAAAGAGCAGAATGTTTGGTTATATTATTTAAGAAATGGGATGGAAGTCAAAAGGAATTTTCAATTAGGAATCAGGCATGCTGTTACTTCTCTTCATTGCTGGAATCCTCCCTCTCCCTCTCTAGTTTGGAGAACTGTGGTAACACCAATGGCCCTTATTATTGTTTTCAAACCCTCAAATGACAAGGTAAAGCTGAATGCCATTTCAGTGATCAAAATCCCTATTACAATTAATAATTCCATCATGAAAGGAATTTGGTTTTGTGGGGTTTATCACCACATGATAGACTACAGATGGTGGCCAGTCCTTTATGCAAAGGAAGAACCCGGGAAGATCCTGGGTAGAACCTCAACCCATTGGAAGTAACTGTCAAGCTTTGTTACATAACCACAATGGTCAGGCTGATACTCAAACTCACACATGTGGACAATGGTGAGCTGTGTGAATGACCTGTAAAGGTAAGTGCCTTAGACCACTCAACCACCTGGGACCCCAATAAAGGATTAGAAGTCAGGAGTGGCCATATTTAAAAGGTTCTTATTGTTTATCTGTTGTGAAAACCAACACAATGCCACTGTCACAATGAGAAATCATGCTACTGTGCTTTCACTTGCACTGCACTGGGTACTACTGTACCTTAAAATGTTTGTCTATGAAGTTACCATATGTAATGACTGGAGTAAATGGGGTCTTTCTTTTTTCTTACTCAGCTTTTAACATCCATTTCATAGTTATGTAGATGATGCTTGACTCATTTTACCTGTACAGAACATGACTGGCCTTTCATATATGTAACACTGACTCACTATGTATAATGGGGCATATACTTTGTTAAATATCAATAATAACACTTCACTCACAACTTGAAAATAGTGTCACTGGGTGGCAGATCCAGGACCTGTCACTCTCTGAGGAAGCCTGGTCCAACATGCATACAAACAGGTCTGACTTGTTGTGTTTTGTGAGGAACATCAAAATTGATTACAAAAGCATAGTTATATGTATGAGCATTAATAAATGAAAACGTTATTTTCAAATAATGCAGTTTCCTTTCTTTACTGATCTGAATAAAATTTCCAGTAGTCTTAAATGGTCTTTGATGTCAATGTCACAGGACTTAAGATTAATATAACTTAAGTCAAATCAACCTTTAATTTTCAAGTACCACAGTTTAAGGGCACTGGATTTGTTGGCTAAATCAGGGAACATCAAAAAGGTTGAACACATTTTTCTGTATCCCTATTATATTTGATCCATGGCCAATTTGTTTTCAATTGTTCTTTAAATGTGCAAAAGATGATGTCCATCATACTTTGCATCCTTGTTTGGCTTGCACTTTTTTGTTGGTGGGGGGGGCACTTTCTTCACTTTGGGGTTCATGCAGCTCTTTGGATTTGCTGAAGGATGATAAATCAAGGTACAAATTTACAAACTCATGACTCTTACTGATCATATGTTATGTTCATTGGTGCTGAACCAAGTACTGCAGGTTGGTTTGTATTTAAGTGTTGTGGTCAGTGGCTAAATTTAAATGTTGTGGTCAGTGGCTAAATTTAAGTGTTGTGGTCAATGGCTAATCCTACATTGTGGTATTGGATCACATTCTTTTAGCCAGCCATTACATCAGAAAAATCAAGTCTGGTTGAATGAGTCTTCAAGTGGATGACTTTGGTATTGTCTCTTTCCAAGTAATGAGGTGAAGCCCCTTTGAATATGATTAGACTTTAGGTCTTGGGACTTTCATACTCATGTGGAAGGGTCCTAAAACTTGGAAGTCAAATAGCACTTAGGGCTCACACAATTTTCTATACATCTTGTTCCAGTCTGACTATCACATATAATATAGCAAAGGTGTTACTTGGATTTGAGTAACATTCATTTCATTTTCTTTTTCATTTTTCCCATAACCTGGCTTGTCATATGGGTGCACTGATGACTTTGTGACAATCTCTCTCCATTTTGCCATTTTTTCCACTGGTCTTTGGGATGTCCATGCCTGTCCACTTTTTAATGTTATCTTCCCATCTCTTCTTTGGTCTGCTTCATTTTCTGCTTCATCTCACTGTGACCTGTAAGAGTGTCCTTGGCAGGCCAGATGAGCATGTGACATGACCATACCACCTTAGTTCACATTTCTTTACAGTGGTTAGAAGATTTTCATATAATCCAATTGCAGTTTGGATTCTAATGTGCACATCCTCATTAGAAACATGGTCTAAGTATCAGATGTTCAGGATCCTTCAATGACATCTCATCTCCAAGGCATGGATTTTTCTCTCTAGTTCTGCTGTCTGAGTTCATGTCTCACAGGACATGACGAGAGAGAATACATACGCTTGATCTTGGACCCAATTAACAAGTAAATTACAAGCATGAAATCAATGACATATTTTAACAAAGTTCCTTGCAGCCTAACTATAGCCTTTCACCAAACTCAGTATATTTTATTTACATGTGATAAAGAAAAGTAAAGCTATATTGAACCATGACAGCATTTCAGGCAAAACTAAGCAGATTTAAGCAAAGAAAATAATCTCAAATCATAGCAGGCAATCCAAAAAGCATTTATGTTCAATCAAAGGCAGAAAAGAGCTAATATATGATAATTATATTTACTTACTCCCATCTTCTGAAGGAACAGTATTTGCCTCACAATCTTCTTCCTCTGAGAAAGTTGAAATATATATCACAAAATTGGTACTTAACATTACATTTCAGTAAAGGGTTCAAACATATAATATAAATTTGATATTTTACATTATATTTAAACAAAGAAAACCTGCAAAATGCATAAAAGATATGTACATATCTTGAACTCAATTCTATGGATTCCACTTGAATGAGCACTTCAATTTAAAGCATATTACAATCATATACTATTACATTCAATAATGAAATAACATATTATTTACCAACAAAAATCAATTTTCATAAAGATAGCATCACACAGATATGTGTATATCTTTAAGGTTTAAATGAATATACAAATATGCTTATTAAGTAATTCAATCCTTTAAGGAAGCAAACTGTTTGGTTTAATTACTAGGGATCATACAGAATTCTTTATAATCAATTCAAAGATTTTTCCCAGACTTTCAAAGACCACAAATATGGATTTCCAAGTCCTATTTTGGATAACAAGTTTTCTTGCATGAGAAGATGATGAATGCAAAAATAATACTACCGTATTCCTGATATGTTGGCAAAAAATAATTACTTTTTTTAATCATCAAAAAACATGTTAAATTCTTTAATTTGGTGTCCAAAAACAAACAGGGTAAGATACATTTGCACCCCACCCCACCCCCAAAACAAGTTTACTGTTAACTCATGTGATGAATGGTCATTAAGTAAAACAAGTATTTTTTCTATCACTATGTGAAATTTTGATTAAGTAAAGAGAAATGTTTAAAACTAGTATGATATACAATTGTATATTCACAAGAGATAAAAAAAATGTATGTATAAATAAGTTGATGTTAACTGTCAATATATACATCTAAATGTCAAACTGGTGTTTATTTTATGTACAATATGTAATAAAGAAAAATAAAACTTTGTCTTGCTTTATGTAACCATCACAGCATTTTAAAAGCAACTGAAAATCAAGTGAAAATAAGCAAAATTATATACATAAGCAAAGTGAAATAATCTCAGATCATATGCAGTCAACCAAAAAGGAATTTAGGTTCAATCAAAGGCAGAAAATCGATATATGGGAATTATTTGCACTTACGCTCATGTTTAGAAGAAACAGTATTTGCTTCAAAATCTTCTTTCTCTGAAAGAGTTAAAACATATATCATAAATCTGGAACATTACATTATATTTTGGTAAAGAGTTAAAACATATGTTTTAAATCTGGTACTTTACATTATATTTCAGAAAAGGGACAAAACATATTATAAATCAGGTGTTTTACAATATTATGTTCAAGAAAACACATTTAAGTAAAATCAAAGGTAGGAAAAAAGCTAAATGGGACTTTTTTATACTTACGCCCATGATCTGAAGAAACAGCATCTTCCTCTGGATCTTCTTCCTCTGAAAGAGTTGAAACATTTATCATAAAACTGGTATTTAACATTATATTTCAGCAAAGAACTAAAACATATACCATTAAACTGTTATTTAACATTAGTTTTCAGCAAAGAGCTAAAACATCTATCATAAACTGGTGCATGACATTATATTTCATCAAATTGTTAAAACATATTTTAAATCTGGTACTTTAAATTTTATTTCTGCAAAGAATGAAAATCTAATCTGGTGCTTTACATTATATTTTAAAAAAAATTCATTCAAGTTCAATCAAAGGAAGGAAAAAAGCTAAATGGGATTTTTTTGTACTTACGACCATGATCTGATAAAACAGCATCTTCCTCAGGATCTTCTTCCGCTGAAAAAGTTAAAACATATATTATTAATCTCATACTTTAAACTACATTTCAGCAAAGAGTTAAAACATACAATAAATCTGGTACTTTTCATTATATTCCAACAAAAGAAACCTCAAGTAAATGCAACAAATTATACATGTCTTTGACAAAAACTTTCAAGGAAGCAGAATGTATGGTTAAATTACTGAAAAAAATGGGATAGAATTTTAAATTAAGGCTTTTTAAGGCATACTCTTTCCTCTCTTCACTGCCAGTATATTTACTCTCCTTCTCTAGTTTTACAATTAATTTTAACACTATACATATGTATTGAGTACTCATCCATGACAATTAATGGCAAAAATAATTATAAAAAGAAATGCATGTGTAATTAAATTGATACTAAATGTCAAACTCAGTATATTCTATGTATGACATGTAATAAAGTAAAAACAAGCTTTGCCATGCTTTATGTAACCATGACAGAATTTCAAAAGCAAACGAAAATCAAGTGAACGTGAGCTAAACAATCAATATAAGCAAACAGAAATAATCTCAAATCATAAAGAGGCAATTAAAAATGAATTTAAGTTCAATCAAAGGCAGAAAAAAGATATACAGGAATTATCTGTACATGTACTTACACTCATGTTCCGATGAAACAACATTTGCCTCCAAATCTTCTTCCTCTGAATAAGTTAAAACATATATCATAAAACTAGAATTTAACATTACAGTTCAGCAAAGAGTTAAAACATATCTGAGTCATAAAACTGGTATTTAACATTATATTTCAGCAAAGACCTAAAACATATATCATAGACTGGTGAATGACATTCTATTTCAGCAAACTGTTAAAACATATTTTGAATCTGGTACTTTTTAAATTCTATTTCTGCAAAGAATTAAAATCTAATCAGGTGCTTTACATTTAATTCAACAAAATTCATTCAAGTTCAATCAAAGGCAGGAAAAAAGCTAAATGGGTCTTTATTTATACTTACGCCCATGATCTGAAGAAACAGCATCTTCCTCAGGATCTTCTTTCTCTGAAAGAGTTAAAACATATGTTATTAATCTGGTCCTTTATATTATATATCAGCAAAGAAAGCCCTCAAATCAATGTAACACAATGTACATACAGTACAGTTCACATGCATTTTGAGAACCCCATTCAACATGGTTGGGGTGGAAAGAGAGTGGAGACAACAGGCACAACAGAAACCATCAACACAGCTTATTACCTAAAACACAACAATAGCTTTTCTGCAGGTTTGTTTTATTTGCCATTATGTTAACAAAAAATGATGTACCCAGGGTTAAGTGAACATTGCATTGTGTTTATTATGGAATCAGGATTGTATATTTAATCATTCAGTACAACCCAAATGCTATTCTAGTCTCTGATTCACCTAAAAAGAAAAATCAGTGTTGGAAAGAGCAACCTTGGAACTAATTATAACAACTATTATTAATTTTTTTGCATTTATCTGTTCATTGTCTTTCATTCAGATCACTTGAGTAATGATTATCTGCTATTATGCCATTTCTATTAAAGTTTCTAATAAAGTAGCTTTCCTGTGAATCCCCAGATGTTGCATTACAGTGTATTATCAATTATACAAGTGAAAATGTTTTACTGAATTAGGATCACTTGATTCATGAGATGGTATATGATTCTAAATAATGTATGACATCTTATTCTTTCTGTGGGATGGTGTAAATTCAGTGTTTTCGTTTTAGTTATCTATTTTTTTTTTACAGATTTGAAGCTGCTATCTGAATTTAATTGTCCGTAACCTCACAGAATTTCATTTCATATTAAAAATGTTGGATACATTTCTACTATTTAAAAATGTTCAACATGGTGTCTCTCATCAAGTCTGCCCATAAGTTTTATAATTGTATGGAATATAAGACATTTTTTCATTAATGTCTACTGCCCATATGCTAACGTCAATAGAAATATCCAAATATCAGGAAGACATGTAATCAAGAAAAATATAAAGCTTTGCCATGTTTTATGAAACCATGACAAGTTTTCAAAAGCAACCAAACATCAAGTGAAAATAAGCTAAACAATAGATTTAAGCAAACAGAAATAATCTCAACTCATCAGCAGGCTTTAAAAAAAGCATTAAAGTTCAATTAAAGGCAGGAAAAAGCTACATGGCATTTAAATGTACTTACGACCACGGTCTGAGGAAAGGGCATCCTCCTCAGAATCTTCTTGCTCTGAAACAGTTAAAACATATTAATCTAGTACTTTAAATTACATTTCAACAATGAGTTAAAACATACTAAACTCAACTGGTACTTTACGCTATATTCATAAAATATACCCTCAAATAAATGTAAAATAATGTATATATTTTTGACCTGATTCAATATAGTCCACATAAATGAGCACTTCAGTTTAAAATATATAACGATTATATATCTACTACATTAAATCATTTATTATTTACTATCAAAAATCAATTTTTACAAAGATAGTGTCATGCAGATATATGTATATCTTTAAGGTTGAAATGAAATACACAAATGCAAATTAAATTGTTAAATTCTTTAAGGGAACATAATTATTATTGAAGAAATGGAACTGAAACCAAAGGTCATTTTCAATTAGACATTTTTAAGGCATGATCTTTCTTCTCTTCACTGCCAGAATATTTCTTCTCCTCTTTTAGTTTTACACACTGCTTCGGTGGCCAGGTGCTAAGAGCATCTGCCCCAGATGAGGGAGGTTATGGGTTCAATCCTCATTTTAGTTTTACAATTACTTTTAAGAATACTTGCACAGTCTTCTCATCCATGAAAATTTATTTTCACAACAGATACAAAAAAACTGCATGTAAAATTAAGTTTATGCTAAGTCTGAATATAAATAACTTTTTTATTTCTGGCATGCATCGGAAAATCAAGTGCAAAAAAGCAGCACTAATGATCTAAGCAAACATAAATAATCACAAATCAAAATCAGGCAATCCAAAAAGGATTTAAGTTCAATCAAAAGTAGGAAAAAACTATATGGGATTTATTTTTACCATTTTCTGAAGAATCATCATCTGAATCAGAACCTTCTTCCTCTGAAAGGGTTCAAAGATATAAATCAGGCAATTTACATCATATTTCAGGAAAGAAAACACTCAAATGTAAAATTAATCTTTCACCTAATTCTATAGATTTCACATGAATGAGCACTTAAAACTAAAGTATATACTAATCATAACTCTACCAAATTAAATCATTTATTATTTACCTTCAGGAATCAATTTTCACAAAGTTTTAGTCATGCACATGTGTGTTTATGTTTTAAACAAGGATATACCTATGCATATTTAAGTGTTTATTCAAAGGAGTATTACATTTGTTTAAATTATTGAAGAAATTGGATAGAAGTCAAAAGGCATTTTCAATTAGGAATTTTTCAAGGCAAACTCTTTCTTCTCTTCATTGACTTACTTTTCCCTCTCACTCTCTTGTCTGTACAAATGTTGTAACACCTGTGTCCCTTATTATTGTTTTCAAACCCTTGTATGATAAGGTAAAGCTGTATGCAAAAGATTGTAAGCCAGACTTGTGTATATTCCAACAGCTGTAAACCAGACTATGTACATGCGAAAGGCTGTAAACCAGACTATGTACATGCGAAAGGCTGTAAACCACACTATGTACATGCGAAAGGCTGTAAATCACACTATGTACATGTGAAAGGCTGTAAACTGGACTTGTCTACATTTTAAGAACAGTAAACGAGACATGTGTACATAACAAAGACTGTAAACCAGATTTGTGTTCATTTCTAAGGCGGCAAACCAGAAATATGTATATTCCTAAGACTGCCCATGTAGTGCAACAGTCATCAAAATCCTTATCAAAATTACATATTCCATCCAGAAAGGACTAGATTTTGGTTTTGTGGGGTTTAACACCACTTTTCAGCACATGATAGGCTACACATGGTGACCAGTACTTTAGGCAAAGGGGCCCCAAGTGGCCAAGTGGTCTAAAGCACTCACTATTACGGATCATTGCCATTTCACCTCTGTCTGCATGGGTTCAAGTCTCGGGTTTGGCCAATGTGGTTCTGTGGAAAAGCTTGACAGTAGCTTCTCATGGGTCAATGGTTCTTTCCAGGATTTTCCCAGGTTCTCCCATTAATACTGGCTGTCATGTATAGCCTATCTTGTGCTGAAAAATGACATTAAACTCTACAACAACAACAACTCTTGGTAGACTACAGGTAGAACCCAGAACCCATGAGAAGCTACAGTCAATATGTGTTACATAACCATTATGGCTGAGCTGATACTCAAGCTAACATGATGAGTGGTGCGAGCGGTGAGTGGTGCGAGTGGTGAGTGGTGCAAGTGGTGAGTGGTGCGAGTGATGAGTGGTGCGTGAGTGGTGCAAGTGGTGAGTGGTGCGAGTGATGAGTGGTGTGTGAGTGGTGCAAGTGGTGAGTGGTGTGATGCTTTGATGCTTTATCATTGCTACTGCTATTAAAACTCAAAGCTGGTAATCACTGTCATGTATTCAGTTAAATATATATATTACATCCTTTTGTTTACTAACTTGATTAATTTATTATTTATGTCATGGGTAACAGGTTTTGGCTATAAATAAATGTACTGAGTAAATTCTATATTAGCTGTCTTGACAATTAATGGACTGGGTCATTATTACCTTATAATTTACTTTGCAATTCAAATGCCTTACTGCTAATGACAGCACATGGACAATACATAAAAACAATAATATTTATGATCAATGTACTTTTAACTCTATATTATTTTTATATCAATGCAGTTAAAATACAATACAATAACAGTGCTGAGATTATCAGAATATTTCCAAAACTAAACTCGGTTTTAAAACTGATATTTACCAAAAACTGTTATAATAAATTATATATCTTGAAGAACCACTTTTTGTTGGCAAAAGGGGTGGCCTTTCATGAGAGGTTTTAATGTATATCAAGTGAAAAATCTGATTTCCTTTATACTAAGCAAAATTCAGGACCCAACTGAGGAATCATGGGAAAATAAATCAATGCATTCTCAGTCTTCAGCTGATGAAACTGAAACATTTTAATTTACATGTCTTACCAGTCAATACTCCTTCTATTCTCTGTATTGCCTAAAATAAAGAAAAAGTTTTATAATAAAAACTTCAAACTGTATAAAGTAATTATGTAATGAGATTATTCATGTGCAACACAAATTTATATAAGCCTTTAGAATAAACACTTTGCTAAACCTGAAACAGTGTTCAACTTCTGTGTTGAGAGCTCAACAAATTCCAATAGCCCAATGTCAGGGGCCACTCTTTTTCTATATGATTTCCCTCCTCCTTTCAGTCTGAGTTGCCCACCAGGACTGTCAAGCAAAAGGTGCTGACTAATCTGTTTGAAAGAAGCAGTGAGCGCAGTGACTAATTTCAGCACTTTCATTCTTAAGTTCTTTAAAGGCGCTGGGAAATTATATTACAGTCCAACCTGACTATCACAATTACATTAGGATGTCAAACATTTCTTGACATAACTGGGTCCTGAGATATCCAAGTTCATAAAAACCAGTAACCTAATTTTAAAGATGTCCTTGACCGTTATTCATATCTCTTACTCTTAGGTTTACTAAAATTTGCCAATGAACAGGTCATAGTTTTAAGATCATTTATTGCTTTATAACTGTTTTACTTTAGAAGCAACTATTGTGATTTCATACATTTTTAGACCGAATTTAGAGTCCAGCTGTACATACAAACAATACCAAGAGAGTATTGTCAATACATTACTCATGTGTGTGTACATACACTCTCTGAAATAAAGGTACAGTAAGTACTCTATTTTCTCTTTTAATTCCACAGTCAATGTATATTTTGTTGTGAACATATCATGGTTGTAACATTCCTCAGTAAATAAAATAACCTCACCTCCTGAACAAATACAATCTAAACTTGAACACCCCTATGTTAGTGTAATGGATTTGTCTTGAAGAATGGGAAATAAACATGATATACCCGTACCTGCGGCTGCCATGCACAAGAATCTAATTACTGATATTATTTCATGAAAAATGATATACAGTAATGTCACTATAACCAAAATGTAATGGCTGAAGACAGAATCCAAATCAAATTAAACATTAATACACATCCAACCTCAACTAATATATCATAATGCCTAAAAGAAACGATCATGGAGTTGTTAGGGGGATCTTTCTTTTAAAATGGCTATTGAGATAAACATGTATTATGCAAACTGTTTTAATTTATTATTATTTAGCTGAATAAAAAGAACCCACTGTATTTGATCTGGACATTAACAAAACATGTTCTTATGGTTATGGCTTAGCTCTGTCTAGCTACTCTAACAACTGCATTCAGGCAAGGTAAGACATTGTATTCCTAACAGGCTATTGAACACCTAAAATTACCCATGTCTCTAATAAGCCTTAATTGCCATTGGTTCATACCAACTATTGTATTAGGCTACAGAACACAAGACTGTCTTATTTGCCTTCAGCGCTAAAGCTACCCCAGCAGATCAGTGACTTTATATCTGTACAGCTCACTAATTATAATTATTGTCAATCATTGTTTGCTGAATGAAACTTTTTTGGGAGGATTAACGACAGCATGTCTCTTAAACTTGCCACTGCTTTCTGGAATGTTTTGTAATGCAGCTAAGAAGAGACAGATGCTCATTTGCATAATGTAGCAACAGTACAAATAATGTCTATTCAAACAAGTAAGTGTCACTTTCCAGTGTAATCCGATTTAAAAGTGAGTTCAGTCTTATCAGTATTTATCAGTGAATTAATTTCACAAAGGAGACCTCAGGAAAAGTAATGCTTCAATTGGATTGAGATTTTATGGGATTCACAGAAAAGAATACTGAGAGGCTAAAACTGTGCTACAAGGGCATTTAAACTCAATTTTGACAATGTTCAGCCAAAATAAAAATTATGAGTACTGCCCCACTGTTGTATGTAAGACTGATGCTGACATTATCCAGTTCTCCTTACTAGGTATCAAACAAGATAAATGTGAGTTTAAAGTATTTTCTTCTGTTAGTGTTGACTTGTGACTAGTTGTTGTTGTTGTTGTTGTTGTAGGGAGTAATGCCATTTTTCAGCACACGATAGGCTATACATGGTGGCCAGTATTAATGGTTGAGGAAGAACCAGGGAAAACCCCAGAAAGTACCATCGACCCACAAGAAGCTACTGGCATTCTTTCTCACATACCCACATTAGCCAAATATGAGTGACTAGTAGCAAAATGTAACTAACCAAACCAAATTTCATGTGAAAATCGATCTCTGTTGCTAATCATATCTTGCAAAATTTCTCTGAGATGTGCATTAAAAGTTGTATTTTGTTGAAACAAGTGGGCTGTCATGTCACTTATGACTGAAATATACCTCTGACATAATGGAGTCATTGACTTAACAGGCTTTGAGATAAGCAGGGAAAATTAGCATAACAAAGAAAAAGATTTTCAGGCCTGAACCAAAATGCTCAACGTCCAATGATTCTCAAGATACCCAAGGATGAGATAAGTGGGTTTTACTGTAATATCCAGCCCTCTGCTGGGGATCCATTTCTAGGTCCCTCCACCTTATGAAGATTGTTTAACTGTATTAAAAGCAAAAACTTTGAGTACAAAGTGAAGCATGTGACCTATGAATGTAGGAACTGTACTATTTTTGTTTTCCATATTTAATTGGTACTCATTTGTCATGCACTAATATCAATGAGTTGTCCCTTGCTCATGCTGACCTGGTAATCCATTACTCGTTAAATATGTCAAGTAGTAAATATACAGATGTTTGAAAATCAAGCCAAACCTGGGAATCAGGGACTTATAAAAGCCTTGAAAGGAACTGAGATAATTACTTTGTATTTTAATTCCTTTAGTTGAAAAATGTTGGAATTAAACTTGCTGTTCATGAGACCAACACCTTCAGCAATGCGACACCACATTTTTGCAATGAATGAAGCATAAAATATCAGCAATACTGACTTGTGTAATAATGGCACAGTATTTAGCAAGCTGTGTTTTCTCACCAAGATTTAAAATCCTAGATACAAAATTATGCGTGGAGACAGAGTTAAACAAGAACTTATAGCCATGAGGTAGATTTAAGTACTGAGAAATGTAGATTAATGTATTATATATTTACAATGATGGGTCCTTCACAGCCTCCCCCAGAATAAGGACCCTGAGTCAACCCCAAACTGTTTCCTTCGATTGAGGACAAAAATGGCAGATATGAAGTGAAGCTGTACTGATATATCTATACATATGGTTCTACATATGTGGATGCTAAGTGATGCTGGGGATAGTACAGCAATATTGCTCTCACAGAAGCTAGCTATGACAAATGTATCTCCATGCATTAAAAAGACTTCTGATCTATTAACACAAGCCTTATAATTTATCTCAAATACCTTGTATTGGCATAATGGATTTGAAAGGGCATGTAACTGCCACACTGCAAAATCAGCTGCAATTTAAAATAAATTTGTGCCTGTATTTAACATGCAAGTACTCAAAATAACACATTAGCTGTTTCTTACCTCATCTGGGAACCAGAACTTTAGCACATTATAGGACAGAACTAAGTGACTGCGATCATGGTAATGGCATGGAACATCCAAATGGTTTTTCAGTATGTTAACAGAAAGTACACAGTCTACACTGTCTGGTTCAGATTTGGGGCACTGTATATATAGTTCAAACCTTAGACTCTCTCTCAGGTATTCCATGACTTTGCGGAGATTCATGGTGATGAAATCTCGAACATCATTACATATTCTGAAAGATGGAGTCTTTTGTTTGATCCCCACTGTTGTAACTCGAGCTAATATGGCGTGTTCCTTGAAGAACAAAGTCAATCTGTGATGATTGCCAAGGTCAAAGACACAGCAGTCATAATAGATGAGACTTTCTGTTTCCGTTGTGACTATGGTCCAGTTAGCCACACAGGCAGCAAGAAGGTGATGGAAAATGGTTGACGGCATGAATTTTCCTACAAACATATAACACAGGACTGATGAGCTTCTCTTGACTGCAGGTGTCATCGGGTAGAAAACCTCTTCTGGTGCTGCTTCCCTAAGCATGCATGGAACAAGGAAGTAATTTTCAACCTAAAATTAAAATTTCACAAATTATATTATTTGTAATTAGAATTTGTGAGCTTAACTATTTACAAGCTAGTTAGAAACTGATTAATATTAAAAGACAATTCATTAATGGGATAAGTAACTTACTCATCTGAGAAGCTCATTACTAAAGCAATTCTCATTTACTGTCAGAAACAATTAGGTGTCCTATATAAAACAGAGTTTAGATGTATATTAAACATCAGCCAACAAATTCAAACAACTGAAGTCCATCTATTTTCATTAACGTATGGATTTTTTATTTTGATTTTGCATTCACAATATTCTGCCATGCACAGCATTTGACTACAAATAAATAAAGAGCAGTTACTCTTAAAAGACTTTGTGGGAGCATAGCCATTGGATGACACTTTCTGGCAGTGACCATGATATTTCCAAAGTTTTATGGCAATCCATAGATCAAAGTACTAATGATACTGATGGCTTGTGAGAGTTCAGATGCTGCTGCTTTGTATAAGATCAGACAGCATAATGTAACTCCTGAGATATGTTACTGTTTATGGTCAATTTACTATTGTAAACATAAATCCAGAGATATATTACTATTTACACTAGTTTTAGATTTCCAAACATACAGTTCTCTGTAATGTTTATAATATTTATCGAAAATTTCATTCCTTTAAAGATCATAAGAATATTTATATTAAAACTTTAAATATTATTATGGAATTGTTAAGGAGATTTCCTTTGCAAAGTATTTGTAATGTTTCAAGGAATACCATAAACAGAACAAATCCAAGGGTCTAAGTATTTACTTAAATTGCATATGCCTTCCTTTGACATATAAACCCATGTCACAATATTCCATCTGGCCATTGCATTGCTATACATGACCCATGTCACAATATTCCATCTGGCCATTGCATTGGTATACATGACCCATGTCACAATATTCCATCTGGCCATTGCATCTGGTATACATGACACATGTCACAATATTCCATCTGGCCATTGCATCTGGTATACTTGACCCATGTCACAATATTCCATCTGGCCATTGCATTGGTATACATGACCCATGTCACAATATTCCATCTGGCCATTGCATTGCTATACATGACCCATGTCACAATATTCCATCTGGCCATTGCATTGGTATACATGACCCATGTCACAATATTCCATCTGGCCATTGCATTGGTATACATGACCCATGTCACAATATTCCATCTGGCCATTGCATTGGTATACATGACACATGTCACAATATTCCATCTGGCCATTGCATCTGGTATACTTGACCCATGTCACAATATTCCATCTGGCCATTGCATTGGTATACATGACCCATGTCACAATACTCCATCTGGCCATTGCATTGGTATACATGACCCATGTCACAATATTCCATCTGGCCATTGCATCTGTATACAAGACCCATGTCACAATATTCCATCTGGCCATTGCATTGGTATACATGACCCATGTCACAATATTCCATCTGGCCATTGCATCTGGTATACTTGACCCATGTCACAATATTCCATCTGGCCATTACATTGGTATACATGACCCATGTCACAATATTCCATCTGGCCATTGCATTGGTATACATGACCCATGTCACAATATTCCATCTGGCCATTGCATCTGGTATACTTGACCCATGTCACAATATTCCATCTGGCCATTGCATTGGTATACATGACCCATGTCACAATATTCCATCTGGCCATTGCATCTGGTATACATGACCCATGTCACAATATTCCATCTGGCCATTGCATTGGTATACATGACCCATGTCACAATATTCCATCTGGCCATTGCATCTGGTATACTTGACCCATGTCACAATATTCCATCTGGCCATTGCATTGGTATACATGACCCATGTCACAATACTCCATCTGGCCATTGCATTGGTATACATGACCCATGTCACAATATTCCATCTGGCCATTGCATCTGTATACAAGACCCATGTCACAATATTCCATCTGGCCATTGCATTGGTATACATGACCCATGTCACAATATTCCATCTGGCCATTGCATCTGGTATACTTGACCCATGTCACAATATTCCATCTGGCCATTACATTGGTATACATGACCCATGTCACAATATTCCATCTGGCCATTGCATTGGTATACATGACCCATGTCACAATATTCCATCTGGCCATTGCATCTGTATACAAGACCCATGTCACAATATTCCATCTGGCCATTGCATTGGTATACATGACCCATGTCACAATATTCCATCTGGCCATTGCATCTGGTATACTTGACCCATGTCACAATATTCCATCTGACCATTGCATCTGTATACAAGACCCATGTCACAATATTCCATCTGGCCATTGCATTGGTATACATGACCCATGTCACAATATTCCATCTGGCCATTGCATCTGGTATACTTGACCCATGTCACAATATTCCATCTGGCCATTGCATTGGTATACATGACCCATGTCACAATATTCCATCTGGCCATTGCATCTGGTATACATGACCCATGTCACAATATTCCATCTGGCCATTGCATTGGTATACATGACCCATGTCACAATATTCCATCTGGCCATTGCATCTGGTATACTTGACCCATGTCACAATATTCCATCTGGCCATTGCATCTGTATACAAGACCCATGTCACAATATTCCATCTGGCCATTGTATTGGTATACATGACCCATGTCACAATATTCCATCTGGCCATTGCATTGGTATACATGACCAATGTCACAATATTCCATCTGGCCATTGCATTGGTATACATGACCCATGTCACAATATTCCATCTGGCCATTGCATTGCTATACATGACCCATGTCACAATATTCCATCTGGCCATTGCATTGCTATACATGACCCATGTCATAATATTCCATCTGGCCATTGCATTGGTATACATGACCCATGTCACAATATTCCATCTGGCCATTGCATCTGGAATACTTGACCTATGTCACAATATTCCATCTGGCCATTGGATTGGTATACATGACCCATGTCACAATATTCCATCTGGCCATTGCATTGGTATACATGACCCATGTCACAATATTCCATCTGGCCATTGCATCTGGTATACATGACCCATGTCACAATATTCCATCTGGCCATTGCATCTGGAATACTTGACCCATGTCACAATATTCCATCTGGCCATTGCATTGGTATACATGACCCATGTCACAATATTCCATCTGGCCATTGCATTGGTATACATGACCCATGTCACAATATTCCATCTGGCCATTGCAGCTGTATACATGACCCATGTCAAACATCTGATTAACAGAGCATACATATTTAGACAAAACTAGATGCTTTTTGGTTCCGAATGGGTGGAAAGAACAAGTTTGATGTGGCATATCAATATGTCCAGGCCATTAGGCAGAGGCATATGGTCCAATGAGTTTTTTCACAACTCAGAAAAAAACACTTATATGGTGTTGTATTTATTGCATATCCCCTCTGAGTCACCCATTCTTTTCAATTTTGTAATGTATACTTTTAAAAATATGAAAGAAGCAATAATTTCCAACATGTATCGGGGCCCCAAGTGGCCAAGTGGTCTAAAGCACTCTCCATAATGGATCACTGCCATCTCACCTCTGTCTGCATGGGTTCGAGTCTCGGAATCAGCCAATATGGCTATGTGAGAAAGCTTGTCAGTAGCTTCTCGAGGGTCAGTGGTTTTTTCCGGGGATTTCCTGGGTTCTTCCTCCACCATTAATACTGGCCGCCATGTATAGCCTATAGTGTGCTTAAAAATGGCGTTAAACCCTACAACAACAACAACCAACATGTATCAAGGTAAAGAAAAAGTCTCAATAACAATAATTTAACAAGATGTAACTCTTCTATCTCTAAGTCATATTCAAAACAGCTGCTGCTGTCAATGATATGTTAACCTTTATTTTGCAACTGTTTTATTTGTATCTTACAATTTACAAGACAAAGTCAATTCCACAATAATATTAAAAGACAAATTGAAAGTAAGTTTTTACACCTAAACCTGCTCCTTAAAAAGATATATATAAAAATACAAATTTGGAAGACAAAAGTTTTGAAATTCTGAAGATGAAAAGATTTTCATGTGATTTTGGTTTTTAGACAATTTAGGTATTGGAATGTCTCTTCCCTGTGTCATAAGTTCTGCAGCTGGGAATGGTGTACATGGTTCAAAATAATGTTTCCTTCTCTGATTTCTTAAACCTTTTAAAGGTCTTTACACCCAGAATTAGGCACTTTGTAGCAATTAGCAAACGCTTCTAAATTACAAATGCTGTAGCCTTAGTTACTGTCCATGACTTATCAGTCAATAGCTTTGTTGTAACTATTAAGACTGTTTGAAGGTACAAAATCGCAGTTTAATTAAAGTAATCAGTTGAGCACCAATTTAAGCATTTAATTAAAATGTGGTAAAGGTTTCTATGAATATGAAGGAATTTATAACTATTACTATAATCCTGACATGACTCCCTTAGTATCTTTTTACTTAGTCTGGATTTTTAAACTTTCAATAGATTATTTCAGTGACAAAATACTTGGTGTCTACTTGTCTATCATGTTTGGTGTCAATTGGAAACACCAGCCTCATATGAGAACTCATTGTTAAACATTTTGTCCACAATATTGATGTAAATCTCAACTATCTCTAATTTCTCCATGACAGATACCATGACATACTCGTAAGCTCTGTTCCTAATTCCCCATTATCCCCAGCAGCAAAAGCATTCTCACCCAATATTAATATTAAAATTAAAAAATTTAATGCGTGTTTACATTTTATAGGTTTATATTCCCCCCAGTTTATAAGTGGACTATTCTTGAATATTTCAAGTTGTAAACAATGGGAAGAAAAAGATGTATACAGCAAATGAAATGTAGAGGTGATCAGGAATTAAACATGGAGTAAAGATTTCTTCAAATGGGGGGTAATTCTGACCATGCACTGAGTCTTGACATGACTCAGTCTTTCTTACAAAGATTTTTAAAAATCTCAATACAAGAATTCAGCAGTAGAACACACCAGTTTCATCTGAGGACTCACTGTAAAACATTCCATCCATCCCAACTAACTGTAACTTCTCGGACTTTATACTGTAAAATGCACATAAATTGTGACCACTCTGGTGACCTAAGTGGTTAGATCATCTGCCTCAGATGCTTGGGGGGGGGATCAAACTCCTGCTGACTCATACCAAAGACATAAAAATGGTACAGGCAGCTGCCGCACTTGGTCAGCCAGATGTCAGGATGATGTGACTTACGGGGAAACATGATGTTACATGTCTGTGGCATAATGCCCCAGTGCTAGACATCAATATCAATTGTCACACTGCAGACATTGTATCAATATGACTCAAAGTTTTTTTAAAGCTACATCAAATATCCAAATCACATAAACACACTCAATCCTATGAAATGACTTGATTAGTAAGCTGACAAGACAGTTAACAACTGGATTTTAATGATCCAGTCAAAAGCATGATTTTTAATATATGTGTGGGTGTGAAGCAAATTTAAATCATAATAATAATAATAATAATAATAATAATGCTTTATTTATAGAGTGTGACTCATTAGTCAAGGACTATTCTCCCTTGAGGCCCTCTTAACAATATACAAATAACAGTATAACAATGAACATTATATGCAGATAGCAATAATTAGTGTTTATTTTAACATGTTAAGTATTAAAATTCCTAAATTCCATTATCTATTAGAAACACATGCATGATGATATAATGATAGTTTAGTATAAATTACTGACAGAGGAATTTGTATGCATTTGATATAATGGACAAAACTATCATTAAGGGAACTTGACATGGGGAATAAAGGTGTGTGTGTATATATATATATATATATATGTATGTATGTATCTTTTTTAAATTTTTTTTCTCAGTATTTCATGTTATTTTTCGTACAGAAAAAAATAATTATGAATTTCAGTGTACAAAAAAATTATATGTAAAATAAATAATTATCATTTGGTGGTACTGACCGTGTACGAAAAATAAAGGTTCATACCTGAACGAGTTCTATGCAACACACGCTACTCGCTAACCTAATGGTTCAAACGTATAATAAAGAAAATCTATATTTTCTGTCTCATTCTGTCCTCAACTCAAGAATCTAATTAAAATAAAAATAAAAGTACTCAAAATGTGTTGTTGTTATTAGTGAACGAGAAAGAGAGAGAGAGGATTATATCTCATTGTGCAAGCTCGTCTGCACTTAGAGCATACGTAGCTGTTATGTTGTGTAATGTTGGCAAAATGATTAAGATGGTTTGAACATGTATTAGTTATGGGTATTATTTATTGGTAAAATTGTATGCAACAATATGAGACAACATTGTCAAGAAACTAAGTGCAACTTGTACTTGTACAGCAACAATATTCTCATTATCAAATTACAATTAAAAAACAAGAACTTGAAATCACATTTGAGTTAATGCGTGCAAGCGTGTGTATGTGTGCGAGCAAGAGAGAGAAATGAAACAAAATTTTGTCAGTGTACAAGATCTTATTTAATCAGTGTGGTTTTTATTTGTAGCTTTTGCAAAGAGAATAAAGACTATTACCTGATGATGTTTTTAAACAGAATTTGCTGCTATCTAGAATTGAATTGTCCATACTTCAGTGGATTACTTTTCATACTGAAACAGTAGGATAAATTTACAACATTCAAGATACACTTAATAAGGTGGGCCTCTCATCAAGTCAGTGCACATCAGTTTTCTAAATGCAAAACATATACAGGACTTTTCAAATTAATAACTACTGTCCAAATATAGGATTGAAATAAAGATCACCGATTAGTGAAATGGCATTTGATCATTAATCACTCATGACGTGTCGGTCTTTCCATGGGTGGTCTTCATTGATTGGCTTTTGGAATGTCAATCAATAATGCCAATCAGCCACTCTATGGTGGAGATGCCATCAGCACACCAGCACAGTCACAGTGGTGATTTGTTAGTATTATATTGCTCTGTCGCAAAGCTTCATCGCAGAACATGGGGTTCTGAAAATACACTTGTGCTGTACTGTAGGTAAAACCCTAATAGATGTATATACTTCAAAATGACTTTAACTGTAATATGTTCTAAGAAGGTACATGAGAAGTTCAAACTTTCATTATAGCTCTCAGATTCAATCTCCAAACTAAGTGTTAAAGATACATTTAAATCCAGTCTCATACCTGTGTTATCATATCTGCATGTGTTCCCACAAGAATCACAGGGGGTATGCCAGACAAAGGGGATGGTGTACAGGAATGGATGGAGTTAAGCCAGACCCCTATCAGGTCTGAAGAGAGAACAGAAACTAATTTATATATGATTGCATAAATAATAATAATAATAATAAACATAATAATAATAAAAATAATAATAATAATAATTTTAATAACAATAATAATAATATTTTATCTGGATGATACTATATTCAATTCAAGTTTTCATTATCTGATTATGGCATTAAAAAATAATTTGCATCAAATTAATACAAATCGTGTGACATTATATCAAATCATCAATGCTACCATCAAATATACTGTATATGGTATAGACAGGAATACAAGCTCACACTGGAAAAATACAAAATTTACCTGCTACAGGAAAGACACTTTACAAAAAAAAACTCCAAAAAAGTACAAAAAAATATTGCTTTTTTAAAATTTGTATCCAAATTTTTCCATAAGACTATGTGGGGATATGTGAAAATTGTCTTCCTTTATTTTGAATGACCATATACACTTTAAATGATTGTGAGGTTTGAATAACATTGACTTTCTTGATCAATTCAAATGTAAAGTACTTAATACACTATCTTCATACTTCTATGGACCCATATCCCCTTAACAAGTTCATTTTTAGATGTGTATCATGGACTGAGGATATTGTTTCAGGAAAAGTTCCTGATTTTCTCCATTTTACATGACAAGGAAGCACTCCTGCAAGAACAAATTCATGACTTTGTCTACACTCATGAACTGTTCATGAATGTGCATAAACTATTTTTGAAATGTTCATGATCAGTTAATTTCAGTTAATTTACACATATTCATGAAAGTTCCACAAGTAAGTTCATGAACACTTCATGAATTTTGCTGCATCATACATGAACTTTTTTGAACCATTATAATAACTTAAATGTTCTTGAATTATCATAAGCATGGTAAATGAACAATTCAATAACTCTAAGATATTTACTGAAAATGGTGACATTTCTATACCATAATATTCATAAAATGTTCATGAAAATTCATTATACAAGCTACCTCACAATATTTGTGAAATATAAAGATAAAAAATGAAAAAGCCATATGAATACTGTATAAATGTTAATAGAGATTTTTGAATTCAATACTTGTGTACTTGTGAACTTAACCTGAATAGTTTTGGACTAATTTGGATAAATATTTTCTGGCTGGCATGAAAATATGTACTTGCTATATAACTTTTCAATGACATTGTTGTAAAATTTTCATCCATTACTGTCATATACTTTGTTGACTATGAACCAACATATGTTGCCAATCTGACATAAAAACCAAAATATGTAAACAATGATTATCCTGACTGGATGATACTGAAAGAAGACGTGATATGAACGGTTAATAAACGCATGCCATTTCAGCAGATGGCTCTACTTTAACAAAACAGCATGCAAACAGCTCTGCAATGAGTAGATACCTGGATGGATGGGAATGTTTTCAATATCATTCCTTTTAAGTCAATAGAAGTGCTGAGAAGAGATTATTAAGAATATATAAGAAATGTTTTCGTGAGAGCAAAATTAGGAGGAAAAGTGTACCCAGCCGGATCATTCAAATTTCCAGCGAGTATCTTGGTCATTCATGATTATTTCAGTGGAAGTTATATGTATAAGTTTGTATCTGTGATTATATCAGTTGTAACAAAACTATAATAACAAGTGATTCTTTTACACCCAATTTTGAGTTGCTCTGCAATTTTTTTAAAATCACTAACCATTACTTGCCTTCCTGGTCATTCTTAATCTTACCCCCCCTCTTCAATCTCAATACAAGGCACTGTACTGCATCTACTATAGGAATTGAGATGTTCAGTTCCATAGCATTCCAGATGTTCCTACAAGGACATATGACTAGTTAATGTGTAAAGCTGTACATAAGAATACAGATGCAAATAGCAACCTGATGAAACCAGAAGTGATATGCAACATGCGGAGTCTGAGTAGATGCATTAGCAACACTATACCACAGAAGTCTGATGTTTTGTCAATACAATACAATGAATATTTGTGACAACATCAAATAAAATTATCTGTACTATAAATATGTATACAGATAAGTTTATTTTGTGTAACAGTACTGTCACAAATTTTCATCACATTTTACTGATTAAACATCAGATACCTGGGAGTATACCAACCGCTAGTCACCTCCTGGGACAATACCTACCGCTAGTCAGCTGCAATTAACATACAAGGTGATGAAACTAGTGACAAAATTCTCAAAATAATATAAATGCCCAGTAATTTGAGCATTTAATTTTAAAAAGGTCATTTTTTTTCAGAAAAGGTAAGCAATACAATAATGACATGTAATATATTAATTATATTAAAATGGAAAATTCATAAGTCAGATTATGTGTGTGTGTGTGTGTGTGTGTGTGTGTGTGATTTGGATTTTTAATGTAGCTTTACAAAAATTTCAGTCATTTTGCTATGTCTGTAGTGTGGCATTTTATAGTTATGTCTAGCACTGGGGAATCATGCTACAGACATGTAGCATGATGTCCCACCCAGACACCAGGCCAACCAGTCCTAACACTAACCACTTAATGCTGAGCGCCAAGCGAAGCAGCTCTTAGTACCATTTTTATAAGTCTTTGGTATGACTCGGTTGGGGTTTTTAACCCACGACCTCCCACATCCAAGACAGACACTCTAGCCAATAGGCCACCAGAGCAGTGTAAGTCAGATTATGTAAAATGTGAATTATTTTCAACTCTGTCAAAAGAATTTTGTTGAAGAAAAAGAAAAGGTCAATATATTTTTATAATTCAACACTAACCCCGATAAACTATATATCTGATTTAGACATTGCAAGGAAAATCTGTGCTCTAAACACTAAACATTATATTTGATTGCACCCATTCATTCCTCAAAAGTTTCACTTTTTTCTCAGCAACTTAAACTTACATTTGCACTACATAAAGCTTAAGTTTGCAAATTCTTCAGTCATTAAAAAAATACTGCTATTATATGATCATTTTTTTTCTCCATTAACTTTACATTGTCAGAATCGTGAAATATTATCCCATACTGAACTCGTGTGCAAATACACATATTGCATTCATGTGCATAATGTGTGATGTGATTTGGATTTTTAACGTAGCTTTAACAATTTTTCAGTCGTATCGCTACGATGTCTGCAATGCGGCAGTTTATAGTGATGTCTAGCACTGGGTCATCATGCCACAGACATGTAGCATGATGTCCCACCCAGTCACATTATCCTGACACCGGGCCGACCAGTCCTAACACTAACCTCTTAATGCTGAGCACCAAGTGAGGCAGCTGTTAGTACCGTTTTTGTAAGTCTTTGGTATGACTCGGCCGGGGATTGAACCCTCGACCTCCCGCATCCGAGGCGGACGCTCTAACCACTAGGCCACCGGAGCGGTTTCATGTGCATAAAGGAACTACTTTCTATTGTAAACAAAGAATGCAGGCAGATGCCAGGACTTCTGATTTTGTTTTATTTGTCTGTGGATAAAGTAAACCAACTGTATGACCCATTTGAAAGTAGAAATGCCAATGTTGACAATGTTGATGAATTCATAGAATCACAAAAGAAATGTTCAAAACAGCAGGCGACTGAACGTGATATCAGAAATGTGCAGCAATGGCTGTATGATTAAAAACATTAATACAAATAAATGAAAATAATATAATATCAAACTATACAAGCAATATGGGAAAACTCTGGAATAAATTGTGTACTCTGTGAATACCAAACAATTTTCACAATGAAATGCATCAACCAACCTTGCAAAATGTAAGAAAACAGATTTTTATGAACATATGCATTTAAAAAATATAAATAAATATATTTTACTGGACAAAATATTAAAACTTGCAGGTATTATCCGAGACTGATGGGGGTTAATCAACTGGGAACTCTGATGAAAGAGCTGCAGCAAAAGGAATGAAACCCAGGGGAAAATTACCAACAATTCAGTAAGGAAGACTACTGTAACAACCCTGTCGAAAGCTGGTGTCCCTCCAACAAAGACCATGCAAGTGACTGGGCATAAAAATATGCCATCTATAACTGGTAATAATAATGAGAATAAATCTACTTGCCTTTTTGCATCCTAAATCTCAAAATGTACTCTGTGGCTCTTTCTGCTAATAAGAATTAAGTTGTTTTCCAAATACTGATCCACATCGCGGAAATGTACTGTAATATGTAGGCCTATAATCCAGACTACATTTTTTAAATCAAAATCACATTACAAAGTAGACTGTACTGCACTCCAAAATGAAAAGAATTTGTTATTCTCTAAATAATAATGTTGAATCCAGCATCTTCTTGAGAATTTAGATTTAAAAACTGTAATATTTCTCCAGCTTATGATTTCAAATTATCCATGGCAGAACATAAACATGCAGCTTGTTGTCAACGCTAGTTCCTCAAATCACATGTACATCATGTGGAAAATGCACAGAAGGAGAAGATCAGAATTTAGCTAGATTGACAGAACAACTAAATTCCTCCATTCCTAACCAGCTGCGAACTTTGTTCAATGGCACAGACATTCATAATATGACTTTAAACCCTAACTCGTTTTTTCAGATGGATATACTGCACTCCCAAGGGTGTGCAGTATTTCCATTCAAAAAATTTGTTCATATTTTCCTATACAAATGCAATAACCTATAATTACTTGCCTTACTATTTGGATAATTTATACTGAATAATATTTCTCGCGAACTGACTCTCAATGCATGTTGGAAACGGGTTAAGTAAACTACCAGCAGTAGTGCACAAAGGTTTATTTGTGTTAGACATGTTTTTCCAATTAAATGTATCTCAGTTAATAAGAGTGATGTCCCCTTTTCATGCATACAGTGACCTTAGAGTTAAAGCAATGGCAACAGCAAACAGAACTAATTATCCTCAGTCCTGAAACTTTTATGAAATTTTGTTAGGAATATAAGCACACTTTAATTCTTCATGATGTAAGATAAAATTAAGTCAACTCCACACACAATGATCTCCTCTTTAACAGTTCAGCCACTCACCACCACCTGACCAAGTTGCCCCAGGTTGTCAAGTGGTGTAAAGCACTTTCCGTTATGGATCACTGCCATATCACCTCTGTCTGCATGGGTTTGAGTCTCAGATTCGGCTAATGATGGTATGTGAGAAAGCTTGCCAGTAGCTTCTCGTGGGTCGGTGGTTCTTTCCGGAGTTTTAACGGGTTCTTCCTCCACCATAAATACTGGCTGCCATGTATAGCCTATCTTGTGCTGAAAAATGGTGTTAAACCTACAACAACAACAACAGCAACCACCTGACCAGCAGTCATTTTATTGGCATAAGCATTTGACACTGACAATTTTGTTGAAAAATACCCTTCTAGTACAGACACCAATGACACATGACCAGAATGTTAGTGTGAATTGTATCAAATTTACCACCATCAGCATATATTGGGGTTTACAGATGGCAATGTAATGAATATTTGACAATTTTTAAATTCAACACATTGAGATTTGTTCCATCATGCCAATAAAACACCCCACTTTAATCCATACAATAAGGTCAGTAATGTCAGTATCCTAACTGCTGTGTGTTTCTTAGATGCCAGGATTAATCACTCTGGTAATTAATATTATTACCACCAGTAATTCTTAAAATGACAAAAGCTAACACCAATAATTATCAATATGACAAAAGCTAACACCAATAATTATCAATATGACAAAAGCTAACACCAATAATTATCAATATGACAAAAGCTAACACCAATAATTATCAATATGACAAAAGCTAACACCAATAATTATCAATATGACAAAAGCTAACACCAATAATTATCAATATGACAAAAGCTAACACCAATAATTATCAAAATAACAAATGCCAACACCAATAAATGTCAAGATGACAAAAGCTACCACCAATGTGTATCAAGATGACAAATGCTAAACACTGAGAAACACAGTATTATTCAGCTAAGTCATCATGACGCACAATCTCCATATAGTAAAACTAATAGGACTTAGCCATCATAACTTTTCACCCTTAAATTACAAAATGTAATTCAAAAGAGTACTTCCTATAACTAGTATAGCTCGCTTAACAATGCCACTTCCTATATAAATACAGGGCATTTTCTGTAAGAGCTGTAGATGAAGGAATAAGTTGTTGCAAAAACTAAGTTCCAAGGAAAAGGTGAAAGCGATTAACTAACTGTAATAAGGTAGAGTCCTAAGATCATTGCTATCAATTTTGACATCATGAAGATTCTGAATTATACACTGAGCAGCAGTAGAAAAATGGAATGGACAGCAGAAACAGAGATTATCAAGTTTCATGATCTCCCCATAATCAGCACCCCATAAAATGAAATTTTAACACAAAATGTAACAAAATCACTAAAGCATGAAATATAGGTCACAGAGATCTCTGTTTTGCAATATGGTGTAAAAGTTATCAAAATGCATTACCTCAACATGTTTTATGATTCTGCTTAGGATGGTATACACGCAAGCCAAAACCTCATGAGCAAAGTGCAAAACCTTAAACAAAGCCAGTAAACGATGAACTACTGGACACAGTGAAATTCTAAGTTTTTGTAAGGGACGTGTTATACTTTTGTTCTTTTGTTGTACAGGTGTTGTACGGGTGTTGTACAGGTGTTGTACTTTTGTTTTTTTGTTGCAAAGGTGTTGTACTTTTGTTCCTTTGTTACAGGGTGTTGTACATAAATAGATACATATCAAGATCAATGCTATGACATGTGCTTGAGAAATAAACTTCCCCGACTTACTGTGAATTTTTGACAGTTCTATCCCTTCTATATCTAGGTAACCCTGGCCCCCTTTTATAAGCTCTTTGACTAGCTGATTGAGATCAATGACCAAGAGATATACAGCACGATTCGTCAATAATATTTGGTGAGCAGTGTAGAATGCATGTTTGCCTACAAAGTCCAACACTGATAGCGGTATATATTCCTCCATATTCTTCTCTAGCTGGTCAGCATTCTTGGTGACCAACTGGTAGATTTCCATCAATGTATCCGTCTTCTTCTGACTCGTGTCAGACTCATTCACTGGAACAGCAACATCGCTTGTCTCAGGGCCTGACTGTTCCACATCATCTTTATCATCTATATTCAACTTGACAAAAGACAAGTCTACTGGTTGGGAAGATACAGGATCGTCTTCTTGATCAACGTCTTGCTCTGCTCTGGTTGATTTACCAATCATGCTCCACACCTCCTGTTTACGCAATGCCGCTTGCTCCTGAATATGCTTATTTAAAATCTTCTGAACTCTCTGAAGCATAAAGTATTGCTCCGCATCTGAAAGGAACAGCATGAACAAAATAAATTTGAGTACTGATACGCTCTAAAGAGAAACTAGAGAAAAATTAAATGGCATTTGTTTTTTAATAAATCAAATCAATGCATCTCCACCACCTCACCATGAATATAAAAAGTCTAGCAAGGTAATTGTTTCTAATCATGGTGAGGAGGTGAAGATTATTATATATGGGCCATTATATATAATATCCTATAAGAAATCCAAAGATATTCTAGCATATCAACTTTTCACCATGAGAATATTAAATGGATGAAATCTAAACCTTAATGAATACCACATGCCCAGTAGCCAGCTACATTTTTGTACATAACTATATGTCAGTATCTAATGTGTTATGCAAGAGTTTAACTTTGATTAGTGAGCACAGGACAATAATTTCATCTGACAGTGTGTTTACAATTGTCATATATAGCTAACTAGTTTGGGTCTGAAATATATATATATATATATATATATATATATATATATATATATATATATATATATATATATATATATATATATATATTACTATTGTCATGTATATTTGATTTAATTTATATTTTATTTAATTTAATTGTTTGTAGTTTTAAAATCTTTTTATTTTTAAAAATTTCATTATTTGTTAAAATAATGTAATTTTGTTTTCTAGGAATTTGATATTTTCCAGAAATTAGATTGAACTTACAGTTAATAGAAACCCTGATTCTTTTTCTGACCTAGTTCCCGACCTGAATTCAGAAATCACTGGACAAGTAAACAACTTTATTTTATGTCTTACTCTTAGAGTAAAATGATTGTTTTTGTCAAGGTCAAACTGGGACTATGTGTTTTCAGACATAAATACTTCTCAAGATCATGGAAAGTTGACCCTCATCTGGGAATCTGTTCTGCATTTCAAGTCAATGTATAATCTTCATTTACAGAGATATTAGTCAGTTGTTTTTTTTTTCTCTACATTGGAAAGTGTCTGTTGTGTCAGGTGGAGTTATAATTTTTATTCAGATTATTTGGATTCTAAAAGATTTATTCTTTTTCCTGGAAATATTTGAGTGCTCATACAGAATTACTGAACAAAGACATTTATTTAAATTTTATTCTGAAATTTAAACATCGGAATATTATTGTCTGGAATAAAAATAAACTCTGTAGACGATACAATGACATACTGACTACAGTATATGTCATCACCTTCCATTTTGGATTTTTCGTCAAGACTTGAACTTGAATTCATTAGAACATATCATTATTAGGACTTCTAAAATTCAATTCATGGATTATTCTTGGATTATTTTTGGATTTGACTCTTAAAACCGTAAGTTCTTATTTTTTTAATTTTATAGTGTTTTTCCAGAGAAATAAATTATTTGTAAAATTTTTCAAAGCTTATTACATTGTTTTCACTCTTTCTTTTGTTACTGTTTATTCAAGCCTATACACATAACATAAGACTATTGTATGTGATATATTTTTGTGAGATGGACTGTAATGGACTACACTCTGTATATATCTATACATATATCTGTGTAGGCCTCAGGGTAGATTAGTTCCATTCTGTAACTAGCTGAGTTCCCCTCATTAAACAAAGTCTTCATTATTATTATTATTATTATTATTATAATGGTGCACACTTTTATGTGAATCAGATTATGGTGTTGGAATATGCTTCCACTAAAATGCAGCAGTCACTCAAAAGAGTTTTTTTGAGGTAAAGGGTTAAGATCAATTCAAAGATAATGCTATAAACATTTTCAGAGATTTTCATCATCTATACACCAAAATGTTTATTTCATTGTAACTTGTTTAATAGGAAGAGTTGTTGATGAGATGTGTCCGAAACCCTTAAGGCAGCACTAAACAGTTTCATATGAGTGGACATGGGGTACCATATATACTCGCATATAAGCCAAATAATTTAGGACAAAATAAAGCCCTGGAAGAAGGCGGGGAAGGTCAGCTTATTTGCAGGCCAATGTCTAAACTTGATAGTTTATAAGTCTTTTTGTTGACTACTGTAATGGCTGTATATCTTGGGACATGAAACATTATTTTTGTCAGTGTCCTAAGACATATGTAAAACAAAAATATTCAGTCTCCTGACACTTATTTAACTGTCATAAAGTACTATGATTGATTTCGTCATTATTTTGCATGTGCATATTTTCTGAATTTTCCAACACTAAATTAAAAAAAGGTAAATGCAGACTTCATAATTCGCAGGCCGGTTGAGTTTACCTGGGAGACCAGGCTGAAATTATAATGTAGAGTACTTACACAGTGCAAAGTGTGCATAGCATCACTTAATTCCTTATTTATTTCCAAATTGATGCAGATTTTGCTTTATTCTTTGTTTAGATCAAATTGCAGTCTTCCAGATAACATTTTAGCTAGTCCTTAACAGCTCTTTCCTTTATGCTGAATCACTCACTTTCAATGATACAAGCGATAGTACAAACTGAGGTAATATTTATGAAAAGGTATGCATGTTTAATTATACAAGGCACATAACCAATATAATGTACATGTTCATGAGGAGTGGTAACAATAAAAGCTAAAATTCTCATTATAATCAGCTTAAAGATCATCATCAATCTACTTTAGTTTTGTGTTTTGGCTGAACACTATCATAACTTTCCACACAATGGAAAGCTTGATGTTTTGGCATCTTCTTTGTTGATAGTTGGCTGGATTTGTCTTTTGTTTTCCGGCAACAATACAGGCCAGTTAATCATTAAAACCCTGAAACTGGCTTGTGTTAATAGGGAATTTTGACTGGCAATTATACCAGTACATTGATGTGTAATTGCCTTTCATTCCATAATATTAGCATGATTACTGTATTTTATTTAAACAAAATGTAAGGCACACCTGTAAGCTTTCCAAAATCCAGGTAAGAGACTGAATAAAAAATTATGGTAATTGGGACCTAAAATCGGGAGGTTTTTTTGTAGCATTTTTAAAGCCTTGGTTTCACTAAATATTGACCTTTCCTCTGGGTCCAATATGCACGAAATTTGCAAAGGACGCACTGTTTTTCCCTGTGACGCCACATATTTACCCACAGGACATGCCCTATTTTCATATTCTGGTCAGCTGTGGCCAAACTGCACAATAGCTAAAGATTAAACAAGCAAGAAAGCCAGCGCTACTAATTAGAAATTATTCCTGCTTATGATGCAAATATTTTGTGAAAACGACTGGCCAACCATCATAATTCAAAGAAACTATGTTCTATACTAATATGTGTTATGCAAGTACCAGCAATTGATTGGCAAATAAAAAGATTCCCAATTCTGTTGAACTAAAGGTATCTAAATAGGCAGCCTCATGGTACCGTACATGTGGCAACTATGTTCCCTTCATTGTATATCTGACCTTATTTCCTTATTGTCAACTTGTAAGACATTTAGTATTGCTTACAATAAAAAATATGTATTCTGAGTTAGTTTTTGAGGACAAATATTTTACGTGTTATGCATTTTCATTCATTCCTTTTAATTTAACGATGATAATTAACATTCGTATATATGGTATAAAAATGCCAGGTGTTCACTCATGTAAGTATTTTTGGTGGGAATGGCGCTATATTATTTGGAGTTACAGCATTCATAGTGATCATTCTTGGGATTGAAATTAATTGTCAGCAATTATATTGTTGTGGTTTATTTTTTGTTCTGGTTTATTTTCTGACTTTTGTATTCTTGTAGAGGTAAAAATATTCATAAATTTACATGGATAATGTTTAAACTTAACATTCCATTTATTGAAGATACAAATTCTTTCTAGTAAAGTAATTATTTCATCACCACAATATTCACAGGTGATACAACAGAAATTGGCTTCCACGGATTGCATACGTTATTATCTATGTATGTAGGACTTTTCTTTTTAAGGATAAATGAAAATCAAACACTAATTGTAACAATCAGGAGTTCTCAGCAAAATTCAAGAGATAGTATGAAATTGGGAGGTTGGCGAGGAACGACCCTAAAAATCTTTTTTTTTGTATTCCTCCCAGTGTGAGAGTTGACAGGTATGCTGTAAGGTCGCATACATCACAGTAAACTACAGCCCGCAGCTTTTATGGCATTAGCATAATTTTCAAAGCTTTATTTCTGAAACTTCATTATTGTATTTCGGAGATATCATTCAAGTTTAGTGCAGTGGTGCCCATGATTTGACTCCAAGAGATGTACTTAGTTCATCAGAATGTGCTTCATTTAGCACATGTTTAAACCTACAATGCACATGCAGTTGTGCCATTACATAAATATGTTCAGTAGACTAATTGAGAGCATTGAATCAAACCATTTTGTTGTTCATTGAGTTGTCATACTGAGATCACATTTTAATGAGTTAGGTATTTACAATTTCAAGGCAAAATAAAAACGTAATTACTGGCACACTGATATAAAATGTCCAATGCAATAATGCATAAACAAACAACAATTGAGTCAAAATGGAGGGGTAGTGTGACAGTAACTCATGAATGCTTAATTCTTGTCATCATTCAATCAAGTTATACACAAATCTAAATTAGACAGAAACAATAAGAAAACAGAAAATTAAATAAATTACTTTTCAAACAAGTTTTTTACCATTTTTTAAAAATAATCACAGATGCCAACCGAGAAAAGTATATGTGCAATTTATGCTAATACAAGTTTGCCTAAATAAGTGCATTTAGAACTTACCACATGCATCTTATGATGTTGTGGGTCGACTTATACGTGGGTCATGCACTTTTTATTGTTTATACCTATTCAGGTTGGGGGGGGTCAGCTTATAAGCGAAGAGGCTTATACGCGAGAATATACGGTAGATTTTAATACCTGAGGTATGAATAAATTATTCTAATATAACTCAGTCTTTATTTGCAAAAATGTCATGAATGTGAATCTACATATAGCAAGGTCACACTTTACTATCAATCTCATCTGACAATACTTTAATACTATCATTTCCCCGCTAAAATGGGTGAGGGGTATTCATTTGCGATGTGGTTGCAAATGTAGAGTTTTATAGATTTTCACTCACAGCTGATGGGTGGATGGATGGGTATGACAATAAATGGGTCAAATAACCTGAAGAAATGTTTGCCATACAAATAATTTATTTACTGTTTTAAAGCTCATGTATGGAAAAAACATCATACAATGCTAATCATTGTATTGCAATGTATTGTATTCCAGGGGGTGTATTTTCAACCTACATGTTACATGCAGGCATATGGACCTTGTCTAATGTTGTGTAGTGTTACCTTGCTTCTCAATAGTCAATACTGTATCATGGGTTACTTCCCTTAGTTTCCTTAGCCAGGGAAGAAAGTTACTTAAAAATAGAAAACAAATTGATTACAGACTCTGTACCATGGCTTGTTATAGTCCTACATTGTAAGACATATATCCTGATATTTATGTTGTTTGGCTCCAAGATGTCAAGGTGGACACCTAACATTGTAGGACCAGGTTTGCTACAATGTCCTTGTCCACTATAACAACTTAAGATATCTTTACTTAAACAATATAATAGCATTTTCTGCTGATTTAACATGCAATGGAAGTGTACTTCACAGAAGTGTACCAAGAGCAATGCAAGATTTCACTAAATGCCCTGCTCAAAATTCTGAAGGATGAACATTTTCATGTGATGCTGACAAATCAGGAGTTGAATAAGACAGAAATAAATCCTGTATGTACACTGATTCAGCGACATAACTGCCTTGTAAAAACCAGTCCTTTCATACACTGCAAGCCATTTTAGTTCCGTAAACAATGCTTCTTGTGAATAATCAATGAATGCATCTAAAAATGAAATTGATACATCCTGTCAATCTGAGATTTGGCCATTTCCCTGACACAGTTTCCCAATAATCCAGAGTTGGCAAAATCTACCTGGTATACATAACAGTATAGAATGCATGTTGGTGCTGACACATTTCTTTACTCTACTGAGTAGGGCAATTCTGGATGAAAATGCTTTTAAAATATTGTCAACAATAACGGTCAACCTATTCTAAATTGTTATCTGCTAATACACTTAAAAGTTCTTCATCCTTTACATTTTTAAGCAATGAGCATTTTTTGTAAGAAATAGTTTAATATTTATTAATATAAAAATATTTTGTATGTCCCCCAAATCATACATTTTTGTTTTTCCTTAATATATTGCTAATTAATTTAATTGTGATTTTGTGTAATAAGGTCTGGATATGGTTTAATCTTGATTGGATAACATTGGCAACCAACATAGGCACATACAAAAGTGTATCATCTGCAAACAATCTGGTATTTTTGTGAATTGGTTACTTAATGGAAGATCATTTGCATAAATAAGATATCAAGAGTGTTGATTTTCACACTGTGAGACAGAAATATTTAGACAACATCCAAAAACATCTTTCGACTTTTTTGAGGGATTGCAACTTGTATAATAGCAAATACTGACCATATGTTTGAAAGGATTTCACATGTGTTACCATTAGTCTTATTTCTGATACATTTTACAGAATTTTAGCATCTGTATATTTCATATTGTATTTGTTCATACCTCATATTTACATTTATTTGGAATGGTTTATCTTTACAATATTTTGTGCAATTAGTTTCACATTTTTCAAACTTTACCTTTAGTTGGCACCATGTATTCACTGTTGTTCTACTATAGTTTAACATGTTACTATATAGATACTGCATAAAAAGATATATGAGACAGCTATAAACAGAGCCTTGAGGGACCCCAGAATGAGCAGTTACCATCTTTGTGGGCTAATACTGACAAAGGTTACTTACTGAGACCTTTGGTTTAGGTAGGGTCTATAGTAGTTTGAAGATTGTCAAACCTATAACAGTTTCACTTTCCTGCAGGAAACCATGTTCAACAAAATCAAACAATTTAAGTCAAGAAAACAAAAATCACTTTGTTATTACAGAAGGAGCAAGTTCAACAATTCATGGACCACTGCGATCCAATCCAGTCTGCTCTATACAAATAGTGAAATTATCAGAAAAACATTTTCATCTTGATCAATAAAGAAGTGTGGCTTAGCTATAACGAATTGGGGAAACAAAATGTTCAGTCACTAAAAAACTGACATGCTGAACTCAAGTGATACAAACATACATCATTATTATGCATGGACCTTGCTCATAAACACACTACTCAAAAGCTTCTAGTGACCATGTCTGATCAAAACTGGATGCAGTCTCTAGAATGGTAACAAACCCCGCCAATCACATACAAGATCACCTCATTAATATGCACAGATGCTGCACACTTTATCCAACTCTTGCAAGATTGTGATCATATAAGTCTATATCTGAAATCTGATCAAAACAGATTTTAAAAAATATGGCACAGCCAATCTGATGGATGATCACCTCATTAATAGGCATGCATTTCACTCACTTTAGAAACCGTCCAACATTTTGCCAATTTAAATCCAAATTCTAATTCTGAAGAAAACTGGATCAAAACTATGGCTTTCAGAATAGTAATAAGCTTAGCAAATCACATGCAAGATCACCTCATTAATATAAATGTGTTTTTCTCTGTATCAAGACTAAGATATTGATCAAACAAGCTTTTATTCCAATTATAATCAGATTCCAATAAAATAAAAATGGCTTCCTGAGTGCAAGCAAGCTCAGCCAATCAGATGCACAAGTACATCATTAATAAGCATGGATCTTAAAAACAGGATCAAAATAAAGCCACCATAGCAACCAGCTCAGGCAAATGGATGAGACATCACCTTATTAGTATGCATGGATCTTGTTCATTACATAACTCATCCAAGACCTTGATAATGCAAGTATATATTTCATATTTGATCAAACTTGGATCCTGCATTCATATGTAAGCTTTTAACCTCAGCATAATCATGGCTATGGTGCCAATTATTAAAAATGAATAATATAAAGATAAAAAGGCAAAACATTTAAAATCATAAAACCAAATTAAAAATATGGCCCCAGGATGGCAAGAAGTTCAACCAATCAGATTACCTCATTAATATGCAAAACATGCACTTATGGGCAATCCTTTCCAAGATATTATCTGTAAGAAAATATTCTGTCTCTGATCAAAACTAGATGAAAAACATCACCTCCAACGTATTTCCAAACAAATGGAAAGATGCCAGACGATGGACATAATGCCGTGATCAGGTAAACTAATAACAAACATGGTGAGGTGAACTGATGATAACCATGATGTTTAATGACAGCATGCCATGACAGATGCTTTATTCAGGATATCGAGACACATCTAGGTTTGGTTTTATGGTGAGTTCTTGTAGGCACAGTTAGACATCACAGACACTAGGATATGTTTCTAGATATTATGTTACAAAATATTCTATCCAAATAATAATGGCTACCTAATCGTTTGACAAAATATCTACCTTTCACCTGTGTTTTCCATTCTTTAGTTGTAAAGGAAACCTTACAAAAATCTGTATGCACATCCATCCCCTCAGTGCTCGCGCCTTCTATCATATTTGCATCCCCCAAAAGACGCTTGATCAACGCTGTTTTTCCAGCCCCAGGAGGTCCCACCACGATGACCCTGATTTTGTGGACCTTCTCCTTTCCATCTTGCAGAGCCTCTTTGCAAAGTTTAAGGGATCTTGTATCCATTTTTGTAAGCTCTATGGGAATGACTGGATCTGAAATAAAATGATAATAATGGTATAAATAAAGATATTGCATAAAATTATTCATATAAATTTGAATTTGTATGTGATATTTATTGAAATATGAATGAAATTCTCATGATAATTCATTCACAATGACACAGATACGATTTCTGGAGTATTTTCCCAATTTGTATTTATTGCTGAATGTACATACATATATATTAAAACTAATGTCAGATTGCAACATACATGTATATGTACTTTCACTCTGACAAGTTAATAATGACTATCAGATGATAGTAATCGAATTTGATGCGAATTAAGATGGAGCAAAGACGATTCAAGGGATTTTACCCAAATCTCTTGATATTTTCATTACTTCTCCACGACAATTTTCTGATTTCCATAAATAAACTGCTTAATGCTTGTAAACAAAAGATTGGAAAGTTAGATCTGTACCCAGGAAAAAATGACAACATTGATCAACAAGAAAGAAAATCACATTATCAGCTTTTTTGTCATGATGACCCCCTCCTCAGTTTGCAGTCATCAGGTCCACTTAAGCTCAAACAGTTTTCGGCCATTCACCATGATTTGTTTCACCATGGGAACCATGCAATTGCCAAGGGATATCGGGTAGAATGCTGACAGATTTATTATTGAATTTTATCAAGTATCTGGAAGCTAAAGTAAATTATTGATTATGAATACAATATTATATATATATATATATATATATATATATATATATATATATATATATATATATATATATATATATATATATCTATATTAGAAACTGGCAGAGTAAACACCTAGTAAACCACAGTAAGTACTACTGACCCATGGGATCAATATCATCCATGACTGATATTCAAACCCATGTGGACTGCTGTGAAATGGCAGTGATTGGAAAAGGCGAGCACCTTAGACCAATCTGCCTCCCAGGGTCATCCCATTTTCATTCAGAAATAGTTTCCTGGTGAAAATCAGCACAAGATAGGCTATACATAACGGCCAGTATAACTGGTGGAGGAAGAACCCTGGAAAACCCAGGCAAGAACCACTGACCCACGGGAAGCTACTGGCAGGCTTTCCCACGTACACACGCTAGCCGAGCCTTGGACTCGAACCCACGCAGACAGAGGTGATATGGCAGTGATCCAGAATGGTGAGCACTTTAGACCACTCGGCCACTCAGGGTCCCTATGATGGTAGATTTGCAACATTTGTACAAACATGAAAAGTCTGTTTCTTGATGCTTTCTTTCAGAATTGATGAAAATATGTTCAGTGAGGGTTTTTCCATAAGGTACTTAAATGTTGTTCTATTTTTGTTACTGGTGTGGGCATATTAGCATCATTTGTATATAACATTGAGGCCTTTATGTCAAAATGACAATGTGCTAAATTTGGCTGAAAACAGTCTTGTGGTTTGCAAAAGTTGCAAATATCAACAGTTGATGCACAAGGGAGAAGTTTTCTATTTTCGGTAATAGCAGACACAATTTATGACAGATTGACATTGTGTGCTCTACCACAATAAGTCAGAAACAAATGAAATTTTTCTAGTCTAAATAAATACTAATTGATGAAAGTTCGTAAAACACTATAATCTATGACATAAAATCAACACAATTACTACACTACACATAATATTTTTTGAACATATGCATTTTTCAGAAACGAAGAGTGAAGTTATAGTTAACATTAAAAAGGGTCACAGGAATGTGTGACCTGACTATTTCAAAGGACACATCTGCATGGTTAACATAATAACAGCCACTAGGGATGATTTTTTTCTTCAGAATTTTAGAATAAGTAAAAATGGACAATTTTCTGCATAATACAAGTGTGCTGAATTAAGAAATGAACTCATCTTCATGAGCTCTATTCAAACACATGCATTGTCTAAAATTCGTAATATTGGTCTTGGCCACTTTTGCAAAATTTTGACCTCAAGTTATTTCAAGCTGAAATGTGAATGGATTTGTGAACATTCAGCTTTAATAATAAATTCACATTTTCATTGTTTCAAGTACTTCTTAAGCCTTTTTCTGCCCATTATAAGCACACACACACCAATCATTTTGGAATGAAATACCGTAATGATGAGATTGTTTGGGTAAATTTTCATATCTTTAAAATTAATGACCAAAAAATAAACAGAAAACAACTTACATTCAATACTTTGAAAGCTCAACTAAGGTTATCAGTCATATGGATAAAACTCAAGACAAATTTTTCATTCAGTTTTTAATAATGTAAAGGTTTACCACTAATTTATTATCACATTATATCTAAATTTCTATGATGTAAATTGTCTATGTTACAACATTAAATTTTGGATGTCAAAAGGTTTTGATATTTTCTAAGTAATTGTGACCAATTTTGAGCAGTATTATACACTTCTTGAAGTAGCATTAAATTGTGAAATCAGAGTGAAAGAGGTGTATGGGCAATGAGTTCTCACAAAATATTTATCATCATTTTTTTTATTAACATGATTATGGTACAGATCAACTGTTTGTTCTTTTTAAAGTCAATATATAAAATAGATTGATATTCACGTTAAATGCCATGCATTTGTTTTTGTTTCTTCAAAATAATTTAAATTTTACCACCTTTTCACCCAAACGTGATAATTTTTAATTAAAAAGGCCTACCGATGCCTCCAGATATCACAGGTGCTTGAAGCAGGCATGATGCTAAAAAACTAAAAAACAGTAATCTGAAGGGAAAAAAATCATAGAGGGTGACAAAATTATCTCAGACCCATTCTGACATATGACGTCGTCTATCATACTACAATCTCATTACTTTTTTCAATATATCAAGCCCGCATCGAGTAACTGTGCTAAATATCACCAGTCATTTAAACAAGTCCAAGTCTAACCTCAATAATACTTTACAAACCACATACTGTACCCAAATTTTGTAATATATTTAGTATAATGAATAAAACACATTTGTATAATCTGCTTTCTTGTTAAAAATGTCCACTTCTGTCATAAATTGATGGTGTGTGTGTTTTTTTATATATAACTAAATTTTTGCTGTACTGTTGCCATTAGTTATGTACCCATGTGACAGGAAGAGTTACAGTGTTCTTGCTAGCATGGGTGACCTATCAAAACAATATTCTGGTTCCCTGCTTCGTATAGTCCCTGAGCTGCACTCCCCTGTATGACATATTTGTTATCTTACAAATTTGTATAGCTGAGTACAATGCAATGCAGGGTACATAGAAAGCAGGGAACCAGATAATTAAAACACATAATTTGAGGTTTTGGCAAATAATTCTCATACACTGTAGCACTATTTTTGTAAAATGATCTCCAAAGTATTTATAATGTAATCATAGGTCAACGTATATATTATTTTTTTTAGTTTGTTGCATTTCCAAAAATGATTTCTTTTATTTCTGCCAAATATGCTGCACAAAAGGCCATAACATGCTAAATATAAACAGTTAACCAATCTAGAAATGGATTAAGATAAAATAGAGTACATGTGTTTGGCTGGTCAGGATCGGTGATAATGATAGTCAGACTTAAGTGTATATATATATATTGAGAGTTTATCATAGTTGTAACATACAAAAAAATTGAGACTTTGTTTTATTGATGGAATTTCTGTCCTTGAACAGTCTTGAGTTTGGAAGTTCAGAGCACTAAAATTAGCACCTTGCTCTTTGATGCAAAATTGAAAATGCATGTTTCAAAGACATGTAGGTCCAGAAAAAGCCACAGCTCATATTCTTTCCTCTGCACAGAAGCTGTGAATACCATGATGCATCTATACTGATAAATATAGGTTTGATCATCAGCAATCAGAAATTTAAAATTCTTGAATTCTTAACATCATGGTGTTTGCATAGGTATACTGTGATAGAAATGATGTGCGTGTTCCAGAGGGAAATAACCGTGCATTGAACTTAGTTATAACTGCAAGAAGAAATTCAAGGTAAAAGACTTTGTACAAGGCAATTTATCAAATCCTTATCAAAGAAGCTTTGGAAAGCCTATATTCTAGCTAAATCCTTTCCATTCTTACTGATGGAAATACCGATTACAGCATGTTGAGACAGGAAATAGTGTATAGAAAAAACCCTGACAATGGAAAACTGAAAAAATTAAGCCACTGAAGAAATTTATATGTTGAACAACATTAATTCTTTTGTTTTCTTTGTGGACTAAAATGCAAACATCAAACTGAATCTCGGCATAACATTTAAAATTTAGGACAATTTAAATGAAACCACTTGCCTGTACAAGTTACTAAAAAATAAAATGTGACCACCCCTAAATTATACAGTCTTGTTTCAATGTTATTGCAAACTGCAAATCTCTAACTCACCCTATCACATTTTAATGTTTGGAAACACCACTTACACCTAAAGATGTGCTCATTAGAATAAATTGATACATCACTTGTATTTAAAATACCTTCCTCAAACATGGACTATACTGCGGTCCACTGGGTTTGCTCCTACCATAGTGTCATGGAATCATTCTAATTCTGTGAGGTCAAGGTCTATCAGCTAAAGTGAGTTATCCACTTAAAACAGAGAGTGGGCTGAAAGAGATATTAAGCAAACTTCAAACCAAATTCATGCCAATTAGTAAGCAAATAATATACAATTAGGATATTACTGTTCAGAATCACTTTGTATAACAGAAGCATTGTCAAATTCACAGAAAATGTGTTTATAAAATAAAGTGCAAGCATTTTTGACTGTGTTAATAAAATTACCCTTATCACATGAAAAAAGGAAAGACTATCAATTCCATAGTTTATCGTCATAAGCATTTGCATGCTTATAGATTACATATTAGAAATATTAAAAATATGGCATGGTTATCAAATGCTAAAAAGGGGCTTGACAAATATATACAATTTAATCTTTGAAATTAGTTCCCAATAAAAATAATAATATCTTATTTTAAATGTTTCATAAACAAATTTCGCTAGTGAACATATTTTATTATATCTAGAAGTTAACAATTCACTGTATTTGTCAACGGATTCTTAATTTACAGAAATACTTTCAAATTAGTTTTATATGCAAGCTAGTATGCACAGAGCATACTAAATGAAAATGGTATTTTCTTGGCACAGAGTGTGCAATATATTTCACTTCTACCAACATTAATGCTTCCATCCCTGTTTCAATTCTCAGATTATGGGATGGTACCGGGTTTTGTCAAGGTGTGTGTGTGTGTGAAGTATATTGACTACTTTCATGAATGTTCCATGTATTCAAAATATCATGTCGTTTTGTTATCATTTTTTTATGACGTTATCTGAAATCTTTTATTGGAAATAAGAGGTAGTAAACGCTAACTCCGTTTTACTGACCTGACTTGTTTGGAGAAAGTCGTATTCATCAAGAATAGAGGACGTGTCCATGATGTGTTTATGTTTGTCTTACGTGAATTGACATGTGCTGACTGTTGGATGAATCTGGTTTCTACACACTCATGGGACAGCGACAGGTTTCTGGTCGTTGTCTTCTAAATAAATATGTTAAGGATTGTTTGTCTTTTTTTTTTTTTTTTTTTTTTTTTTGAAAGAGCCGTGTCATTTTTATTTTATATTGTCGAATAATTGTAAACAAAATTGAAAAGGGTATCTTTTAGTGTTGATATCACGTGACTAGTGGATCACTGCTGTCAAGGAAATGAAGGTTGCTAGAGTTGTTTGGTCATGTGACTAGAAATGCAAATGACAATACATTTCATAAACACGTAAGTTCGTCTCATATGTTAGTGGAATAAAGATACGGCGATTATAATACTCGCAATTTCGCATAAATTATATAATTTTCCTATTGATTTCAAGCAGAAATGACTCGATGTAACATAGTTAAGTATCCTAGGCCCAACTTTTCGAAAGCAAAGGAAACTCGGATAGTGTCCATGATTAAAAATGATTAGTCAAATCCACTCTTTGCCGTTTCAATTTCAACGCATTTCGCGAGGCACCTCATTAATTGCATAAATATACACAGTTTTGACACATTTTAAAATCTATTGATTCTGACGGAGAAGGAGTAGCAGAAAATGAAAACTAACGTATGCCTAGATATGGAAATACGGTTTTGGTTCAGTTAATACCATACATTATATATGTATATCTTTGCTTAAAATCGACCTGCCATACATTTACTGTATAATGTTATATAGTACATGTATGACAGGTCGATTGTAAGCAACGATACGAGCCCCTGTGCTGTGTACCATGCTGGCATTAAGATAATAGATATACGTGGTAAGAATTAATACTAAATTATATAAATCGTTTTGATGTAGGAAAATAATGCATAAAGACAATATTTTACGTACCCACTGCGTTCTTCCTCCAAAAGACGACGCCTCTAATTATTCTAATTATAAATAGAATAGAATTCCGTTATGTTACTTTATATAGTAACGAGGCTAGGAATTGTCCTGCGTCTATATTTAGCCATAATGCTTAGAATTATCGGATCAATACAGTAAACTGGTTTTATCTGTCAAGGTTAAGGAGCTCAATATCTTTCACGTACCTCGTGGATTATAGAAAATTTAGCAAAACTAAAGCACCTGTGTAATTTAGAAATAAAGTTGCAGCTTATAAAACAGTTATCCAAAAGGTACACGTGCGGTGCAGATTATGTAATCCCCAGGCGTGGATTCATACTATATTTTGTATATTTTAGTTCTGGTCGCTAGTTGTGTGTAGTACTGTAGACCATGCTTCAGGTGGGGCAGATGTCACCCAGTATTAGCAGTCTATAATACAAATAGCAAGTGTCAGGGTTAATTACGACCTGGCTGTATTCATTTGCATATGACAGCGGCAGGGCACTCGCAATATTATTCTGTGGGGGTGGGGGAGAGTTGTTGTTGTTGTTGTTATAGGGTTTAACGCCCTTTTTACAGAACAAGATAGGTTATATATGGTGACCGGTATAAGTAGTGGAGGAAGCACCCCGGAAAACTCCGGAAAGAACCACCGACCCACGAGAAGCTACTTTTTCGGGGGGGGGGGGGGTGACCAGACAGGCCACCCCCACTTAACCAAAAAACACTAAATATAATTATTTGTATATATTTGAGTTACCCTAGAGGCATGCGTGTTCATTTTATTTAATAAAGAAGCTAGCTCAAAACTTGAGTTTTAAAACTAAATTTTCATGGCGTATTCATTGCTTCCCTAGCGTTCTCAGAAGGGTTGTTCGTCTGGAAGGGGGTTGATCCCCCTTTTTAGATGTATTACCCTTGATTTTTAGTGATCTTTGCCATAGACCCTCTATGTCCCATGTGTGATATATGTCTCATTGCTATATTGTATGTGTGCTATACAGTTTGTATGCAGGGACGGCAAAACTTCATAAAATTTATCCCAGTTTTCTTATCATATATATTTGGACTTTGTAAGTCCAGTTTAGTTATTATTTATTTAAACTGTATTTACCAATTTAGAGTTTTGGCGAGTAAACGGTGTAAGAGTCGTTATCAAAAGAAAACCAAGTGTTTTATCTGAGTGATCATATTGTGTCGATCCTCGCATTAATCTAGTTTTATAATAAGTAAGACAGGCTGTACCCGGGTGAGGGTACACATTTTATTTATTTAGTTACGTTTCACCTGACTCGGGTTAGGCTCTCTCTTTTTAGCATTTATCGTCATTTGCTAATAAAAATCAGAAAGTGTTCAAAATTGGTTACTTCCTATGTTAGAAAGGGTAACCTTATGTTAATCCCCGTGCTTATGTTTGAAAGTCCATATGCTTCATGTGGGTTTTCCTGACCTTCTTTCGCAATCCTGCTCACTTCGCATGGCGCCTTGTGACGTAGCCCTCCGATGTATGCGCATCATACTTCATCCACATGAAGGTCACCTGTATCCGTCCTAGTCTAACATTTTATATGATCTTAAATTTAGAAGGAAACGATTTTGATTGTGTTATGTTTGTTTTCCTACTCTAAATAGTTACCCTGTTAATTGTAGATGTGTTGGTTACAAATTGTAAAATAATATAAATATAAAAAAATAATATTTTTTTTGTACACAAGTCAAGAAGACATAGAGTAAACCTCAGCATTGTCATATTCCAGTCAATTTGAGGATCTTGCATTCCCGACAAAACTCAGGATAAAAGCAGCATATTTTGAGTCGAAAGATGAGGCGAGGATGAGGGTCTCGGCCCGCGCTTGGCAATAGCACACCCATAAGGGGTAGTAAACCGAAACCACCCTCCCCCAACCTTCTCTTTATCTATTTTTATAGAATTTGTTTCAAATTATTTTGTCATTCCACAGACATTAAAACAAAAAGAGCCATATTCTTGAGTTGGGGGATTAGGTGAGGGATCCAGTCCGCACTTGTCGGTGGAATACCGGTAAGGGGTGGTAAACCGAATCCCTACCCCCATCTCCCCCAATTTTGTTTATTTCTATTTTTGCAAAATCATTTTATTATTTGTATTACCTGTGCACAGGATAACATTATTGTTGTAATATAGTCATTCATTTTTAAAAGTACTTTATTATCATAATTTACATCTAGAAATAAAATTGTGTTCCTATGATACGTATATTTGTTTGCAAATTTCCATAATTAGCATTAGTCTCTTATTCTTATTTATGTCACATTGGGTCATCGCATGGAGTTTTTTAAAATTCGCTACTTTACATAAAGGGCATTTTTTTATTGTTCTAATTATGGGATGTCCAACAGCTTCTTCGCATGTAAGCCAGGCGTTGTTTAAGTATTTAAAAAATAGACTTTGTATTTTTAAGGATCTTATTTTTCCCCAATTAGACCAGGTTCTAGTCCAGTTTATCCCTCGTTATCTTGCTCAACTCTACATCTTATTTTTTCCCAATTGGACCAATTTCTAGTCCAGTTTATCCCTCGTTATCTTGCTCAACTCTACATCTTATTTTTTCCCAATTAGACCAAGTTCTAGTCCAGTTTATCCCTCGTTATCTTGCTCAACTCTACATCTTATTTTTTTCCCAATTAAACAAATTTCTAGTCCAGTTTATCCCTCGTTATCTTGCTCAACTCTACTTCTTATTTTTTCCCAATTAGACAAATTTCTAGTCCAGTTTATCCCTCGTTATCTTGCTCAACTCTACATCTTATTTTTTCCCAATTAGACCAAGTTCTAGTCCAGTTTATCCCTGTTATCTTGCTCAACTCTGCATCTTATTTTTTTAGTTATATCCTCCCTAATCCACTCATAAGTTTTGTTATTTTATATTTGCCATGAATCTGCTATGACTCTGTATTTTAATAAAATTTCTTTAATATATCTTAAACCTCTTGGCACTTCCAATTTTTGGCCAAGTTATTATTTTTTAAAATAACTTTCCGGTCTATTTCTCATGCTGAACCCGAACCAATATATATTGATTAATTATGTTTGCTAGCTTTAGTACTAGGCGACTGGTATTCCCAGCCGCCCCCCTCCCCCCCCCCCCCCGGTATAGTTGGCTCTATACATAGTTTCTTTTTTAATAAAACGAGACTTATAATTCCACATATAGTTATTATCTCTTTATCCAGTTTGTTCAGGATTTTATTATCCATCATGATAGACCTAATAGTATTGCTAATAGTTGAGTACAAGCATGTTTTGCCCACTTGGGCCCACTCCATTATACATAGTGGCGTTAAAGCCCTAATTTTTGCATTTCCTTGAATTTTATTTTTTACATGCTCATTATTTTCTAATTCATTTTTCTTACCGACGAAAACTCCTAGAGCTTATATTGCGTCTCTAAGGAGTTGCAGAGGTTCTACAGGGTGATTTCCGCGCCAGTTTCCTATTTTTAAAATGTCGGTCTTGTCATGGTTTATTTCATATCCTGATGCATTACCAAATTCTCAAATTCTTTCTGTAGATCTTGATAAGATTTAGCCTCTCTTATGACGTTTGTGCAATTGTCAGGATGTTGGAACATTTTAAATATCTCTCTGAGATTTGGAATTTGAATACCTTGTATTTGCAGAGTATTCCTAATCTCGTGACTTTGTATTTCAATCGCATCACGTATAATAGCATTGACAGTGGGCAATCTTGCATCACTGAACGTTGTATGTCAAAATCTTTCGTGCATTTTCCGTTTATCTGTACGCATGAGGTGGTTCGTTTGTACAGAATTTCGGTCCACTTTCAAAACTTTTTTGTTCCGAAACCAAGTTTATCAAGTACTTTCTGAATATAGTTATGTTCTAATCGGTCAAAAGCTTTTTGTTGATTGAAAAGTACCATGCCACCAGTCGATCCTGTGTCGTTTATATAATCAATAATTGTTTCGATATTTAAAATATTGCTTTGTATGTCTTTGCCCTTACTGCTGCAAGTTTGATTAACATTAATTATTTTCCAATGTTCAGTTTTTACTGTGTTAGTTAGAATTCTACTTAGAATGTTATAATCTGTATTAAAAAGTGAAATGGGTCTCAAGTTCTTTATATCGTCTATGTCGCCTTTTCCTTTATATAATATTGTTATTATTCCCTCACTCACTGACTTTGATATTTGTTTCTTACTATTTATAAAAATGTTATTGTGTAAGGCGTTAAAGATCGGCATTAATTCAGCATGGAATTTTCGATAGAATTCCACGGTGAGTCCGTCTTTCCCTGTTGATATCTTTTTTGTAAGTGTAGCGATATTCTTCGATATTTCTTCGTCTGAGATGAAATCATCACATAAGCTTTTGTGCTCTGTTTACATCATCAAACATTCAACCTCACTTAGGTAATCATCCACTGTGGCGTGATCTATACTTTCTGTCGTATATAAATCCTTATATTATTGGAAAATGTTATTCAGGATGACGGTTTTTTTTTTTGCAGTTTACGTTACGTTGTTAATTTTTATTTTCTCTAACATTTTGTATCCACCCTTTCTTAGTAATTTCCTTTTATAAAAATTTTGAGCTATAATATATATGTTTGCAAATTTCCCAGCTGGAATCATTTTCCTCTCAAATTCCTCTTCTTCAATTCTTTTTATCTTTTATTTTTCAATTTGTTTTTTAGCTTCATCTTATGGTGTTCTTCCTAAATTTGTTTTACTTGTTCCTTTTCTTTTTTAAATTTTTCCGCTCTTGTTTTTGAATATTGGATCGCTCTTCTTTTTACAATAATTTTTAGATTATTCCATTCTTTTATTATATCTGTATTTCCTTCTTTTTTAAAAGCTACGATTTCACTTTGTATTATATTCACAAATTCTACATCATTGAGAATTTTTTTGTTTATTTTCCATTGCCCCGGTCACCATTTGCATCTGTTTTTAATTTATAATTCGATAGAAACTAGTTTACGGTCAGATAATTTAAACTCCAATAATTTTGCATTGTTATATATTAGTGGGTTAAAGTTAGTACCGTAAAATCGGTCTATCCTGCTTGACTGGCCCTCCTTTTATTCAAAAATATACTCTTGTTTGACTAAAATGTATTGTCTATATATGTCCTTCAATTTGTGTTTATTAGATAAACTGAGCATTACATTTTTTAAAACCTATCGTTATTTCTTAATTTTGTTATCCTATCAATTTCTTCCCCTGCCCAGCTGAAATCCCTTCTTAATATTCATTTTCCATGGAGACATTTTGTAAGTAGGCAAATAAATTTTCAATAAAATTTTCTTATCTGCCTCAGTTTGCTGGGAAGTATACATTTATTATACGCCACTGATATATCTTTACATGAAGTAGACGTCCTTTAAAGTATTCCCCTACTTCTCATTGCTCCCAGCTTAAACCCTGTTTATTATGTATAATTGTAGCAGCCACCCCACCCCTTTAATGTCTTTGTCAGTGTAGTCATTACAAATTACTTTTGAGTTCAGTTTACCTTCTACTAGATATCTAAGTTCAGATGTGAATCCATTGTGTGTTTCTTGTGTCAAAATTACATCAAAAAGTTAATTTCGTCGGTTAATTTTTCAATGTTCTCTTTATCTATTCATTGCTGTTTATAGTCGCAATTTGGAAGTGTATTCCTTCCATTTGTTCTACACTTTACCAGGTGCCGCATCACTTAAATAATTTTTTTTAAAATTTATATTTTCTTATTTATGGTTAATTTACTGTTGTTGTTTTATTTGATAAGTCATATCTTGAGCATTGGATCTCTGAATTTCTTCTTCCGTTATTTATTCAATGTCGGATTCATAATTCGCTTTCTAGATTGGCTGTATTCTCCGAATTTTCCATGATCATGTTCGAGTCCGATTCGTCTTCCGTTATCATGTCATCCCTAGGTCCTGAGTCCGTGAGATTGTAAATTGTCATTGTCATTGTCTGTTTCGTCAGCTTGTCTATTCTTTTTTATTTTTATTTTCATGATTGTGGCCCTAACCGATGGTATGCCTTTTTTTTTTTTTGTTATGATTTCTGTGTCACTCACCTCCTCGTCTAAAGAAGAACTTTGGGAAGAGTATTTGAGTTTTGTTTTTTTTTTTTGCCGGTGTCCATGTAAGAGGTTTAATCCCTATCAGATCGACCGGACTTGTTTCAGATTGGTTCCCCACCAATTCTAGTGTTTCTTCATCTTTCTCTACATGGAGTAGAAAATAGGTGTTTTTTTGGTAATAAGGTCCCCCTCTTCGAAGTCTTTGGCTCCCAGGGCCCCCGTTAAGTCACTTGCCTGTGCCTGAGCACTGTTTGCGTCTGGGGTATCCACGTTGGATTGCGCTTTTATTTGGTAAGTCATATCTTGAGCATTGATTTGGTCAATTAGTGCCCCGTTCTGGGCTTCATGATTATATTTAGCCTCACTTTGGGCTTCTTGTTTATTGGTGTTCACATTTTGGGCTTCGTCTTCTACAAAAAGCAATTTCTTTTTGTGTGGGTCCCTTGGCTAAAGCAGCGGCCGCGGCATATGTACCAGGGACAAAAGGTTCTTTACACTCGTTAGGTGCATGTCCTGTTTTTTGCATCGTGGGCAGGCTCTTTCAAGTTCGCACCCTCGGTACCATGATTTTAGCAAAAATCATAACACGTAAAAGAAGGTAGGTAATTTCGTCGTGACCTATTTCGCTATAGATATTAGTCTCCCGTTTGTACCGTTTAGTAACCCCAAAATGTGGCCATTGTATGTCCCTTTGTTTGGATCGTAAACTTTTTTTTTTTTTTTGAAGTTTCTCGACTAAGATTTTGTTGTCCACCTCCAAGGGGAGCCCTGATATAAAAAAATCTTCTTTGTCTTTGGCTCAACATGTCTTTTGATTGGTGGTTAAATTCAGCCACTGATGCTGTTAACCCTTTTACCTCTAGCTCATTACACTCTAGTACAGGAGTGTCATATTCCTTAGAGTAAATTATGTACCTATTTTCCCATCCATTTTGTATGCTTTCAATTTGTTCTATTGGAACTCCATTAAGTTTTAGTGCTGTTAGTATGTCTGATTAGCGGAGGCAGTCATTAACTTTGGGTGATCTGCTATTAGAGTCTTGTCCAACGCCCTTCACCAACTTAACCGCAAAGTAATAATCCAGCTTTGCCGCTTTATACATGTGCTTGCTAGTCAAGATTTCCTCCATTCTACACTATTTGGGGGCAGGGGGCCCGACTGGCCGAGTGGTCTAAAGCGTTCCGTTACGGATCACTGCCATCTCACCTCTGTCTGCCTGGGTTCGAGTCTCGGATTCGGCCAATGTGGGTACGTGAGAAAGCTTGCCATTAGCTTCTCGTGGGTCGGTGATTCTTTCCGGGGTTTTCCCGGGTTCTTCCTCCACCATTAATACTGGCTGTCATGTATAGCCTATCGTGTGCTGAAAAATGGCGTTAAACTCTACAACAACAACAAGAACAGCAACAACACTATTTGGGTACAATTCCCGAGGCGGAATTAGATTTATCTGACTGATTAGTTTCGTACGAGTAGAGCTCACTAATAATTTGAAAGTGAATTTCACTCATGAGGTCTCACACCAAAAATAACTCGAAGCACAAATTTGAAGTTAAAAAACCTAATTGAAATGTCAAATGCCAATTGCAGACATGCAACCTGCAAATCACAAACCTACAAAAATACAAAAATACAAAAAAGTATTGTGAAAAATGGAAATTTAAACAAAATATGAAAACATATTTGAAAATTAAAGACAACTGTTTGAAATAACAAGTACTAATTGTATTAAAATTGCAGAATAAATTGCGGTATGCAAAAGCCACAAAGCACATAATACAAAATGCAAAATGCAATCGAAAAATTGAAGCAATTGAACAAGTAAACCCAACTCTAAGCAAAGTGTAAATAAGAATGTGCAAGCATATACCTTAATACAGTGCGCCCTTAAGAGCAGCCTTGGTTGCCAATTGTATTATCGGCTCCTTTCCTGCAGTGGACTTTAGGGCGGTTTGCTTTATACGTGCCATTGACAATAATAAAGTAAGACTGTACTTCTCAAGATTGAGAATCAAAACCAGAAGCTACCAGCTAGCTTGCTCACATACCCACATTGTCCGATCCAGAGAATCGAACCCTTGCAGAGAGTTATCCATAACGGAGAGCGTTTTAAACCATTCGGCCACTAGGGGCCTCGAGGGCAATATGTGTTGATAAGAATATACAATCATGGATACAAAACTAAACATACAATATCGATAAACATAACATTTACGTTTTTAGTTTTGATAAAATTACCAATGTATTCACTATAAGTTTGTTTATTCACTCCCTCTGTGCATCAGTTGTCAATAAATACACTAATTGGTATACATGTATGGTGTCATGTTTGCTAAGGCCCAGTTAAAAGTCGTGTGTATAAGCTATAATCTACCGCTGCAGTGTGTATCACGTCTAAAGATTGTCGCGGGAGTATTGTTGCACTCTTACGCAAGGTAACCATGACCAGTGAAAGGCCGGAAACTTGAGTCAGCGAAAGCGACCGATCTCATCATGTAACAACGGCTTGCAGTTATCATACCTATATGTTGAAGAATTAAAAGGAAGTCCACGGGGTGAACATGACGTGTTCTTATCCGTTCCCACGTTGACAGACAGCGAGAGGGACATTGTCCGCTAAGTATGATTGGATAGGTTCACAGTAATCTCCAATCGAAATTGAGATAAAGGGTGTGATTAAAATCCAGACCCGAATGATACTGTCCGAATTCGTAAGAGAAAATTTAGTATTAGCCTGGAAGGATTGCAAATCAATAGGTTTTATTCTGAGAAAGAAGCCACTCTTGATTTGGCGGCAAAAGGTGGAGGTCGATTCTAAGGAAATACTAAACTTCGAAAAGGTTAGCAAGTTATTTGCTCGATATTTGCAGAATATTACGGCATCATAACTGTAATTATTTTTGCATGCATACTTAACTACTGAGATCGTTTGGTATGTACAGTTACATTTGTAGTGTTTCCTTTACATGCGTATATGAGAAATGTGCTTGAGCCTTACGTAGAAAATTATTAGATGAGAGGCGAAATTATGTAGAATGTTAGCAAGCAGTCAGAATTAATTTTGTACTTCGCTATTAGATTACTTCGCAGTAAAACAGTGCATTTTTTAATGCGTTTTATTAGAATTTACACATGCTTGAATTGTGAATTTGGAAACATTAATGAAGTTTGTAAGATTAGTTACTATGGACGTATCGATATATCAGTGCATGTACATTTGAATATTTGCGTATTTTGTATGAGTTGTAAAGTAAAAATTTGCATCCGATTATTGTTATATTGTTTAGCATAACGGGTAAGGAATAGGTACTGATGGGACGGAATGTATTGATGTATGAATAAGAAGTAATTGATACAGTGCTGTATTATGACATTTGATTTACCATATAAAAAACGTACGGTATCTCGATGTGAATGAATACATGACTAAATAAATTTAATAACTGTTATCTGATGATAGGATATGTGTGGTGTGAGATGAGATGGCTAAGGAAAAAGATTATACCTTCCTTGTGTTTTCACAGGAAGCTTTCTATTAGACAGAACATCCGGTACCATTGAGTCCCAAGTCTTCAGGAGCTGGAGACGGAATTGAGAATGTAGCAGAGACAGTCGAAGTCGACAGAAGAGAAGTCGTGGAAGAGAAAGTGGAGGAGAAGGAGGAGAAAGGCTCTATATTAAGTCGAGGAAAAGGAATTTGGAGAAAGCTCGGGGAGAAGGAGGAGAAGGAATTGGGAGAAATAAAAGAGAGAAAGGACACAACAAATGAGTTGAAATACAAGGACAGGTGGAAATCAATCATCTCACACTAATAATCAAGCGATGCAGTAGGCTTATTAAAGAATCGATTGGAAGGAGTTGTAATTGGAAGTTTGACTCATTTGATTATTGAATTGTTATTAAATTGCTATTCACTCAATTTCATAGTTTTTGTTTATTTAACATCTAACCGTCGGGATTGATGAATGCAGCCTTGCACTAAATTTAGCTTCCAAGAACATAGAGCCTGTGTGGGACTTCTGTAATAGTTTAAATAAAACATTGGGAGCACCCCACCCAAACCATACACTTCGTCACATATGGACTACTTTGAAGTAATAATTGAAAGAGATTGGGTGTCATACGAGGGTGTAATACTAGGTAATAGGAAATCTATTGACATCTGTGGATCAACGAAAAATCCTTTGCTAACATTTCCATAGGTTTACATTAGACGGCACATGAGGTCTAACTAAAATTTAAGATGTGGGAGGATATTTTGAGCCAGAATGTGTATCGGGTCTAAAATGTTGATAGAGTCACACATACTAACAAAATACACACATACTATCAAAATGCTCACCACATTTACTATCTGTCACGTTTGCTCATCAGCCCCCGTTCGTATTAGTACAGGACATGGTTGTTGTCTAAACATTCCGCAGGCTAGAGCTAATCTCTTACGCAAGGCTACCGTGACCAGAGAGACGACCCGACACAGGATTAGCATAGGCTTTAGATCGAGCGACTTTCTTCCCATGTGTTGCAGTTTTGTCCTAGATCAGAGGAACTGCGAGGGACCAGAGCGTGCTTCAAAACCGTCCCCACATGGACAGACAGCGTGAAGGACATTGTCCGCTATGTTGATTGGATCGAATCAAAGAGACATCCAGTCGGAATTGAAACGGAGGGTATGATAACAATTTCGAGCCGAATTATAACTTCTAACTAGCAAGCGAACATTTAGTTATCCTGGGAAGATTTCTTAGCAAAAGAATTACTCATAGAAAGCCACCCCTAATTTGGCGGGAAAACGTTGGAGATTCTAAAGGAAAGACAGAACTTAGTAACGGTCAGTAGCAAACGTCCGGATAGCACCAATTATCACAAAGTGAATGGACAGGGTAAAACTACTTAAACTAATCGAACTAATTGACTATGATGTTAGATGTATCCAAGAAACTCATAATAATTTCTTGGATGGTTTCATATCCATGATAGAAGATACAAAGTATTCAATAGTCATCGTAAATAATTTTAAAAAGATGACATAAAGGGTGGAGTGGGACAATCATAAATAATAGAATGGGTATTAATTGAGATGGAGTTGACGAAGGGAAATTTTGTACTGGGAGGATGTTACATGTAATTAAAGAGAAAGTGTACATAATACATGTGTACTTCCCAGCAACTAGGTGTAAAAAAACAGGAAATTATACGAAATCTATATGAACACCTAAATGACTTTACCATGGAAACATTAATAATGAGAGGCGATTTAAATTGGGTGGGGTACAACAGAGATAGGATAACACAAAATGACATAAGCTCCAAAGGGGCAATGGAAAATGTATTGAAAAAACAAAATTTTAATAGACATATACAGAAGACTAAACTTGAAAAAGCATGAAGGTTAGATAAATGTTATGTGATCAAATTGGAGAACAAGATATACAGAAACGCAGAGATTAAAGATTTTAAAATTTCAGATGATAGACTTATTGAAATAGAAATTAGTATTAAAAATAAAAAGAAATAGGGAAAGTGGTTATGGAAAATAAATAAAAAGATACTAGAGGAAGAAGAATTTGCGAAAGGAAAATAAGTAACTTAATATTAGACATCAAAAACAGGGGAAGTAATGAATTAATTGAATAATGGGATGTCTTAAAATATAAATTTAATAATAAAGCGATCATATACTCCAACAGAAAAAAGGAACTCCAAAAAAATGGAGAAGGAAGAAATAAAAGCTGAATTAGATAAACCAAATTCAGAAGAATTACAAAAACGTGCAAAAAGACAGGTTAAACAAACTACTAGAATAGGAGAAAAAAGGGAGGGAAATAAGAGCTGGGAAATTAACAACATTTATAAACGAGCAGATAGTTTGTATACAATGGAGAAAATGAGAAGTGGAGTCGAAAAATATTGAAAACGTATTAGGAAATGGCAGGGAAATGACCGAGAAAATAAACATTATGGATAAAATCAGAGAATACTACTCATAATTATACTCGTCTCAAAATATAAGTCATAATAATATATTAGAATATTTAGAACGAATCACGTGTGTGCAGATATCGTCATACCATATAGCTTTATGTGAGGATTTTATATCCAGGGAGTAAATTAAGAACACCATAAACCAACTAATGGGAGGTAAATCCCCAGGTAAAGATTGTCTCACTGCGGAGTTCTATCATAAACTCCAAAGGGTTTATATACCAATATTCTATTAGGAAATGACACTATGTCATATTCAACGAGGGAGGGATTTCTAGCGTTAATATATAATGGGAAGGGGAATAGGGAAGAATTAAAAAAATGGAGGCCCATCTCCCTTCTTAACATGAACTATAACATTTTAAGCAGGGACTTAGCAAATAGGGTTAAGAAAGATATAACTGAAATAATTATTGGGGGGGGGGGGAATGAAAGAATATCCAAATCATATTTATATTTATTTTTTAAATGAAACTGGTAAAAATTTGGCATGGTACTTTTTAAACAAGAGAAAGCCTCTGACAAATTAGAATATAAGTAAATGCAGAAAGTGCTAGAAAAATTTGGTTTTGGAATACATTTTCAAAAATAGACCCAAAAGTAGTGAATAGGGATAGTATAGGGTCTATGGGACTTATCATTAAAAACACCCCTGGGACAATATAGGGTCTATGTAAATTTAACATGGAGAAAAATCGTGGGACAATATAGGGTCTATGGGAATTAACATGGCCAAAAACCTTTGGGACTGTATAGGGTCTATGTAAAATTGAAACAGGGAGGGTCTCTATTTTAAAAAAAAAAATAAAAAACAAAATAAAAAAGGGGTAGGCAATGGAAAGGCTATCTCTTTTCGAGAAATATGGCTGGCCCTGAAAAGGGCCTTTGGGTTTTTCTTCTTCTTCTTTTAACTTCTTAACTTCTTCCACCATCCTCTTATTTTGTCCATCATTCCTTTCTTCTTTTTCTTTTCTGTTTCCGGCAGCCAGTCCGGGTGGCCCATAGCCCGGAACTTCTCTTGGATTTTCATCCAGTTTGTGTTCAGTTTTTCGAATTCATCCCTTTTTTTTCTATTTTCCTCTTCTTTTCTTTCCTTTGACCACTTTTCTTTGATCTTCTTGACCTCTTCGGTCAGCACATTCCTCATTAGTTCTTCAGCTTTCTTAAGTTTTTCTAACCCCCACTTCGCGAAACACCAATCTGTCCATTCTACAATGTCTTCTAGAAAGCACCTTGCACTCGTCACATGATCTATCGCTTCTTTTAACTTACCCACTTTGACATACGGTGGGTTAATTAAACCTCGGATTCTCTTCTCCTCATCCTCTATCATTTCTTTTACAATATTTACGGATAAGTGGAGGCTGGTTACTTGTCTTGAGACGAAGTCTTTTGTCACTGCATACCTCCATTCCTGTTCAACCCTTTCTACTACACTCAATCCATCTACCATCCAATACCAACTTCCCATAAGATCGTTGTATAAAGCTGAAGCTGCTGGCATCTTCTTCTTTGCTTATTCCGTAGAATGGGTTCCAATGGCCAACACTGTTAGTTTTATAATAAAAGCGCGTACGTGAAGGAAAACATCCCCCTAAAACATAAAATTGATCTTACCTAGATCATGACCCAACAACGCGCGGACGTGAAGGAAAACATCCCCTACTTTCTCATTTCATATAATATAACCACAACTATACTCTCTACATACGCTAAGAATCAATAAATAAACCCATAATCTACTATTCACACAAACTTACTTCAGCATTTACAAACACAAACACAAACACACAAACTTACTTCAGCATTTACAAACACAAACACACAAACACATACACTTCCACTATTAATAAAGAGTTAGTGTTTATATTCACACTACTCTACCTACACATTGGCAAATCTATAGTTATTTCTTTTCTAGAGTATTGGGTAGCCCTTAAAAGGGCTGTTTTTTTTAACTCCAGATGCACCTATCTAATGGTTGCACCTTCCAGGCCTGGCGCCGCACACGCATCTTTGACTCCAGTCTCTTTTTACTTTTTGTCTTGAGAGTGCAGAGGCGGGATGATTCGCCTCAGCACCCCAATCCTCTGTCTCGGGAATATTGTAAGACATCCTCTCTTCTATTTTCTTTTCCTCTTCTTCCTTCTCTCTTCTCTCCTCCTCTTCCTTCTTTATTCTTGCTTCTTCTACGATAGCCTCCGCTGATAGTTCGTTTACTATGCGCCTGGCATATTCCAGGTGCATCTGGAGTTCTAACAGTTTCACTATTCTGCTATTCATTCTTGTGTTGATCAAACAACAAGGGTAGCTGGACTGCCGTGCGAGTTTCAATTTATACTGAAAGCGCGGACGTGATGGAAAACATCCCCCTAAAAACATAAAATTCATCTTACCTAGACCATGACCAAAAAAAAAACAACAACGCGCGGACCTAAAAGAAACACTCACTCACTTTTTATGCTACCCATCACTATTTTAATTTTTTTTTTATAAATCACTTCCATTGACTATCCACATACGCAAAGCAATCCAATCTAACTCCAAATATACACCTCAAAAACCCAAAAAACATGATTTTAATCTACTATCCACACCAACTTACGTTAGCTCTTACAAACACAAACACACAAACACATACCCTCACATTTTTTTATGAAAAAGTTAGTGTTTATTTTCACACTACTCTACTCTACCTACTCACATTGGCAAATTAATAGTTATTTCTTTTCTAGAGTATTGGGTAGCCCTGAAAAGGGCTGTTTTTTTGTTTGCTATGGCATTCTTTTTTAGTTTCTAAGAATGCGATGTCCTCTGAGGATAGACTTTCTGGCGATAGGTCTGCTTCTTCGGAAAGAGAAGAAGAACTCTTTGGTGTCGATACGGCAATCGACAAAGCCTCTGTCAGCTTCAGGTTGCTGCTGTTGTTGATGTTGTTGCTCCTGTTGCTGCTGTTGCTGCTGTCTCTGAAGTCTGTACTTCTCTGTCCATTCTTCTTTTTCCCTGTTCATTTCTTCTCTGAAGAGCTCTTCTATCAGGTCTTCAGTGATTTTTAACATTCTCACATTCTCTATTTCTTCTGGCTTCGGTATCAGACTGTGTCTGACCCTATGCAAATTCGCGTAGGCTTCAAAAATCACTTAACACTAAACAACAACTCTAACATTTTTTAACAATAATCTAACACTATAACATCAAACATTTTTTTCAAATACCAAACGTTTTTTTAATTCACACTCTACTTTAAACAGGGCTGACAACGTTGTGAATGAAATTGTGATTTCCACTGTTGGAAATCATTAGGCCATTGATGGACACTACGTTTCCTAGCTTGAGACAAAAGATAAGCATAATGGTCACAAAACCATCGATCTACTTTCACATCATTTCTTGAAGAAGAACGAGGATCAAAATGAGTCACTAAATGTTCTAAGGAATAGCCCAGGCTGCGATGATGCAGAAAATACACACAGTACTGTCCACACACCAAGGAATCTGTGTCTTGTAATTTCACATTATTGAATCGGGTGGTCTGAGCATTTCTTCTCATAAAGTCGATGATATCGTCTTCCAAAGGGGGCAATCCGTACGAATCGAAATATTCCACACATCCTTCTTGAGGAAAGTAGACGGCTACCCAGTGGGTTCCTGGGAGATGACTGTCGTCCGTGTTGATCACGTAAGCTAGATGGTCTTTAGGTTTGCGATGAGGGAGTTCATCTTTAGCACAGACGACAGGATTCCAAGAAGACGTATACGAACTGTGGTTCAAAAGGTAATGAAGTTCCCAGGTATCCATTGATTTGTGTGTGCTTTTTTCTTCTTCACAGGTAATAATAAGTCGTCAATTCGATCCTGACTTTTTGTTTGAAAATGTCTGACGAATAAACGGTTATTCGTTCTGTTTCCTCACTCTGATTCAGGAGAGCTTCGATACGATGGATCTCTTGAGTGGTTAATGGTGGACAAGAATGTTCACGCAAGTCTTTATACCACTGATGCAATACGTCTTTGTTCGAGATGAGACTCCAAGCTTCGTCCAGATCATCATCATCATCATCATTGGTGACTCGGTCTCGAAAGACCATGCGAATAGCGCCCTTGGGGTGTTGTCTGTCTCCGTTGGCATCGTTTGCTGTGGCTGTGCAGGCCTATACGTGAGTGACAGTCCCTACTGCAGTTGGTGCAGACATACTGGGAAGTCTGTGTTACTGTGGTTTCTGTTGCGTTCTTCTTTCTCTTACGTTTCTCTGCCGCCAACTGGCCTCTCCTCACATCAGCGACTGATATACCATTGTTTACCATCAGTCTCCAGGTGCCTCGGTCCTCAGCCAGCTCTTCCCAGCCATCGGGTGAAATGTTGCATGCCTTCTTGTCCCTCTTGCACACATCTTTGAAACGGAGTGAGGGGCGTCCGACTCTTCTTGTGCCAGTGGCCAGTTGTCCATATAAGATGTCCTTTGGCAGCCTTCCATCCTTCATGCGTCGGACGTGACCCAGCCATCGAAGGTGGCGTTTAATTAGCAGGGAGTACATGCTGGGGGTACTTGCACGCTGCAGGATCTCACTGTGTGGAACACGGTCTTGCCAGCTGATTTTCAGGATGCGTTTTAGGCACCGTATATGGAAGGAGTTGAGCCTGCGTTCTTGCCTCATGTAGGTACTCCACGTCTCACTTCCATATAGAAGGGTGCTGAGAACGCAGGCCTGGTAGACTTGGACCTTGGTGTGCTCTGTCAGCGCGTTGTTTTCCCAAACCCTCTTTGTTAATCGAGCCATGATGGTGTTTGCCTTTCCAAGCCTTCTGTCCAGCTCCATATCAATCGAGAGAGTGTTGCTGATGGTTGACCCTAGGTAGGTAAAATTGTTGACTGCTTCCAGGGTGACACCGTTGATTTTGATTGAAGGGGCAATGGTGGTATCTTGCACGCTGACATTTGTTTTTTCCAAGCTGATTGTGAGACCAAACTGCGTGCAGGCAACAGCAAAACGGTCTCCCAGTCTCTGGAGGGCTTCCTCGGTGTGGGCCACAAGAGCTGCGTCATCTGCAAAAAGCATCTCCCTGATGAGCACAGCTCTCACTTTGGTCTTTGAGCGCAGTCGTGCCAGGTTGAACAGCCTCCCATCGGACCTGGTGTGTAGATATATGCCATCCGTGGACGTGTCGAAGGCATAGGACAGGAGCAGGGAGAAGAAGATCCCAAAAAGTGTTGGTGCCAGCACGCAGCCCTGCTTCACACCACTGTTAATTGGGAAGGAAGTTGAGGATGATCCATCATACAGGACTGTTCCCTTCATATCTGCATGGAAAGAGATTATCATGCTGAGGAGTTTTGGGGGGCAACCGATCTTACTCAGAAGTTCAAAAAGGCCCTTCCTGCTGACCAAGTCAAAGGCCTTGGTGAGGTCGATGAACATCATGTAGAGTGGTTGACCTTGCTCTCTGCTCTTCTCTTGGAGTTGTCGTAGGGAGAAGATCATGTCTGTCGTCGACCTGCCTGCTCTGAAGCCGCACTGTGATTCCGGGTACACACGGTCTGCCAGCAACTGCAGCCTGTTGAGTATGATGCGGGCGTACACTTTACCAACAATACTCAAGAGCGAGATCCCCCTGTAATTATTACAGTCACTGCGGTCGCCCTTGTTTTTGTAGAGGGTCACAATTGTGGCATCACGCATGTCTTGGGGGACTACTCCTTCCTCCCAGCAGCGGCAAAGTAGCTCGTGCAGTGGTTTAATCAATGCTGGTTTTCCACGTTTGATAGCTTCGGGCGGGATGCTGTCACTACCTGGTGCTTTGTCGTTTGGAAGGCAGTCGATTGCTTTGCTGAGCTCCTCTAAGGTTGGCACTTTGTCGAGCTCTTCCATGGTGGGCAGATTCTTTATGCTGCTGAGGGCTGCATCAGTGACTGATGTTTCTCGGGAGTATAGTTCTGAGTAGTGCTCCACCCATCTGGCCATCTGTTGCCCACGGTCTGTGATTTCAGGGGAGCGACCCTTTTCACCGTGGGGCCTAGAGCATTCTTGATGCCACTGTACATGCCTTGGATGTGTCCGGACTCGGCACTGCGCTGGATCCCTTCACACAGTTGTTGCCAGTACTCGTTCGCACACTGTCTAGCAATGCGTTGGGTGTTACTTCGGGCACTTCTGAGAGCAGCAAGCGTCCGTTCATTAGGGCATTTTTTGTAAGCTATGAAGGCTTTTCGTTTCTCCTCGATTTGTGGTTTCATCTTTGATAGGTGTGCATTGAACCAGTCCTGGCTGGGTCGTTCCTTCTTGCCAAACGTTGACATAGCCGTACTGTAGATGGCGCCCTTCATGGCATTCCACTTGGCTGTAGCGTCACACTCAGGCAGGTCCTGGAGAGCCTTGTTCAGGGCAGACACATACTCCTCCACCTTGGCAGGGACTGACATCTGTGCAGTGTTTATGCGAGGACGTCCTTTTGGTTTTGAGCGGTGTAGCACGTGTGGCTGTAGTCGCACTCTGCTGCTCACAAGGGCATGGTCGGAGTCACAGTCTGCACTGTGGTAGGTTCTGGTGGAGAGGACGCTGTTAAGGGCAGAGCGCCTGGTGATGACCAAGTCGAGTTGGTGCCAGTGATGAGATCTGGGGTGTTTCCATGACACTTTGTGTTGTGGCTTACACTTGAAGAAGGTGTTTGTGATGCACAGGCCATGGTAGGTGCATAGCTCCAGCAGTCTCTGGCCGTTTTCATTGGTCTTTCCAGTGCCATGATATCCTAGGCAGGTAGGCCATGACTCGTGGTCTGCACCTACTCTGGCATTAAAGTCGCCGAGGAGGAATAGTGGTTCATTTGTGGGGCATCCTTTGATCTGTTCGTCCAGCTGCCCATAGAACTGATCCTTCACGTCTTCTGATGACGTGAGGGTTGGGGCGTAGACACTGATGATGTTGACAGGACCTGAAGTAGTGGTGAGGCGGATGGACAAGAGACGCTCAGTGCCTCCTGTGGGAGGTTCAACCGAGGCCCGGAGATTGTTTTTGATGGCAAAGCCCACTCCGTGTTGACGGGGCTCCTCAGGTTCTCGACCCTTCCAGAAGAAGGTGTAGTTTTCCTCTCTGAGGGAGCCACTAGAGGCGAGCCTGGTTTCCTGGAGGGCAGCTATGCTGATATTTAGTCTGGTGAGTTCTCTATCGATGATGGCCGTCTTTCTGGTGTCGTCCACTTCTCTGAGGTCGTCGGAGATGCCTGTACACATGGTGTGCACATTTCAGCTTGCAAATCGAAGAGCTGGAGTCTTCTTTATTGGTTTCTTGTTTCTTTTGTCTGGTGTGGAATTACCGTCTGCTTGTCATGCTGAACAACACACTGAGCTCCAGACACCGACTGGAGCAGGCAGACGATGGCGGGTCAACACCTTATTGACCGGGGGCTGCCCGGCTTGAGGCGGGCGATAGTTGGCCAGTGGGACACGATGATCCCTCCCACCGTCAAAGCTGACCCGTGGCGCCCCTTCCCTACGCCAATCGGGTGGGACTTATAACCCGTAAACTGTCAGATTCCGAGTTGTTTTCTCACTCAGTAGCGAGACTGGAGTGTCCTCTCCAGGGCGCAAGCCTGGGCGTGGAATATGGAGATCCTGGGCTGCCCAGACGTCAGGATCCCCCTCTCGTCCTTGCTGGTGGGGTCCAAAGGAATGCTGAGCATGACATTTGGCACCAGTTTGGATGCAGGAGCTGCCGGAAGGAGGTCGTAGTCGACCCCCAGCCGCCTTAGGGCTCCACTCCTGATTTTCTGTCTGGGTTTACTCCCGTAGCCTTTCCTTCTCCCGAAGATATCCACAAGGCAGTGGAGCCATAATCCAATGGATGGGACTTGGTTGGTTTTGAATCAGAGTTTCCTTCTCCTAGATGAACTGCCTGACAAGGCTAACGAGCTTCATCTGCCCGGGTTTGGGGTCAGAGTTTCCCTTCTCTTAGACTGGTTGCCTGCCAAGGCTAATGAGCCCAGTCTGCCCACCCAGTTATACCGCCGGGTACTCGGTTGCGCCACACAGCAGGCTCTGTTAAAACAGGGGCACCGCGTGAAGGTGCTGCTGTGGACACAATAGTGTAGGAGAGGCCATATGCAAGTAACCTCCCGCCCCGCAGAGCGAGACAGTGGTCCTGCGGCGATCACTACACCTGGGAAGGAGAGGCTATGAGAGACGCTTCACTTTCCTTTGGAAAGCGGGACGTCGGACCCAGGCCACGCACCCCCTTCGTCCAGATACTCGTCCAATTTTTCTTCTTGACTCAATATCAGGCATTTATCGTGTTGAATTTGACTGGGATGATCGTTTTGACATCCATAACAATTTTTCTTGATCAATTCCGTCATTTTGTCGACCAAGTGTTTGGCAAAACAGGAGACTAAATGGGCTTCTTGTTCTGGCCATCTCGACTTCATCATGATCACTTCTTCTTTTCCCACAGTCTCCTCACATTCCATCTTTAAAGTTTCTCCACTAGGTAAAGAGGGATAACAGTCTTCCATGGCTTCTAGTAATCTAGAATGACTTCTCTCAAACTGTTGATTTCTATGGTATTATCGAATTCTGCATACAGGATGACGTTTAACGTTGGATTAGCAGCGCTGGGGTCTTGGATTGCAAACTGAATTTCCACACGAATCTGGCCAGATTTTATAGGGTGGAAATGTCCCTCGTCGCTGCCTTGGTCTGGAGTGAAATCAAAAGCCCACAAAGCATAGCCTCCTGCATAATCCTCGTACGTAATACCGTGACTGGTGTTGGTTCCTAACTGTCCCGTGGCTTCGTACAGGGACAAGTACGATCTCAAGTAATTCTTCTCTTTAAAGTCAGGTTCGAAAGGTCGGGTACACAAGGTCTTGCCATCGCGACTGACTTCGATCTTGGACACGCCAAAGTGCTGAAAGTAGAAAGGATTTTTAGCGATAGCTCCGTTGAAGGCTTCATTTTCGACGATACCAACGATCAAACGTTTGGGTAACTGTCCTTGGAACAGATGATCTTGGATCATGGATCGCTGTCCTTTGGGAATGGTGAAGGTTTTCACTTCCACGCGTCGTATGGGATACTTGGCGGTCGTTCTGCTCAACGTCTGACTGATGTCGTTTCCCACTTTAGGTAACACTTCCACACGGCGTACGTAGAGTCTGGCTTCTAGGATTTTGGTTTTGTACTCGTCACTATTTGCCAATAAGTGTAAAGCGGTACTGCTCCGATTCAGTCTCAGGCGGACATCCACCCCGTTCAGCAAATACTTTTCTTGCAACCACATGTCCAAATGCAAACGATCCATCAGTTCTAAGCTTTTGTTAAGTCCCATGATTCTGTTTCTTCGTTCTACAAATCCCTCATTGTATTCTTTCTTTTTATCAGTTGTATCAGTTTCGAATGTTTCAAACTGGCCTGCTTCGTCAGCTTCCCATACCACACAGGCATTGAGATGAGTGTTCTTGGCGTCTATTCCGTACGTCAAGAGATTTTCCAGGTAGGCACGGTAAGGGTAAGTATCCATGCTGCTGCTAACCAGTTTGTTGTTCAAGTACAAGTCCACTGAGCTGAACAAGGAATGCATGAAATTGTTGACGGGAGCTACTGGCTCAGTGTCTATATCACCTCCTGTCTTATCTAGAACTTTGACTTTCAGGTACAAGTAACTGCTATTCAGATCGATGTAATCTTCGGGCTGTCTTTTGATTTCAAACTGGATGGAAGCGGAATCGGTCAATGAGGAGACGGGATGAAATTCCACCCACTGGGATTCTTGCATGGTCATCATGGTGGGGGGCATGGCAAACAGATCCAGTTCCGTCTTGGAACAAGCGCAAGACTCTCGGTGCATCATTTTTTGTTGCTGTGTCTCAATAATCGAAAACGTCTAAGTCTCGAACGGTTCTTCTTCTTTTCTTGGCCTTTCTCGCTTGAAGTCTGGTGAAAGGGTGTTTTCTTCTTCGTCGTCTCTTTCTGCCTTGTCCTTGCTGAATGCCTGACTCGGTAGCGTGCAGGGCATTTATAGGTGTGTCTCGTCGACCCAAAATGTCTTTGCCCGTTTGCAGCAAGACATTTTTGCCTGCCCTCATGAAGGCTTCTTTAGGGTTTTGTTTGTCGATGATGACATTTTGGAGAAATTCTTTGCCTTGCGTCAGTGCCGCATCTTTCAAGGCGTGCAATCCGCGTGTCACCATCGGTTTCAACACCGGGGCCACCGAACGAAAGGCCGATTTTAACATGTCTCCTAAACCGTGTCCTCGCTGTCGAGCAACCCCTCGGTACACTGGATACATGACTTACTTACGAATCGTGAGAGAACCGTTTTCGAAAATGGAGTTTCACCGTGACTTTTCCTTTGGTGAATGGAATATTTTGTCCCAAATCTCCTTTTATAGCAATGTTGACCGTGTCCAAATACGACTTGCTGACAGGCAAATAGTGAGGATGGACAAATCGCGGTGAACGTGGTAAGTGTTTCCACCTTCCTGGTCACTGGTCGCGGTACTATCCACTTTGAAAGGAATGACACGCAGTAACGGTACGGAGGTGTGTCCCACCACGTTATACTCCACCACATCGGAGTACACGAACATCAAATTCAGTCCTTGGTTCAGTTCTACAGGGAATCGAAAATACTTGTAAAATTCCATATTGCTGTTGATCTTCGGATTAAAATTTGGAGCCATGTTTGTGTCTCCACCTAAAATATCAAACAAGTCACGATTAAAACTGATGGACAACGTTTGGGTATCCGGAAATTTCATCAGTAAGCGACGAGCCACTTTATGGTACTCCAGGGTGACACTTTTTTTTGATTCTGATCAGGGCTTTGCCAAAGGCGAACTCGAACCTGTCCTCAATAGTGTCCACCAAATGTTGGCCACTAAAATAAAACCCTGCCGGAATTTTCACGGTGTAGATACTGAAGGCTGGATTGCTGGCTGGTCTTGTGATCCCTGAAAACCCGATGTCAGTCATGGCTTCTTGTAATTATTGGTTCAGGATTTCCACCTCAAAAGTGTTTTGCTTTTCGGTGATGTTTTGGATTTGTGTAGGGTGAATCATTTCTACTAAAGCCACTTCCCAATGGGCTTCGTGATCTAAGGGGATGGCTTGAGGTAATTTGGCCGTGTAACAGCACAACGTGTTATTGGGAAACACCTCCATGGAACTGTCACTGGGTAAGGTCAAGTAAAATTGGTTTTCGTGACTCATAATTCCAGAGTTCTGTGGCTGTCCGAGGGGTTAGTGGATGTCAGAGGCGTGTCTCCGCCCAAAATGGGGTTCTGGTTGTTATTGGAGTGGTGACTGGCACTGGACACAACGTTCCCGTTCGAGGAGAATTTCAGGGAGGGATTGGGAAGCAGGTAACCGATGCAACTGCTCAATAAAATGGTCCACAATTGTTTGTCTCCTTGTTGAAAACTCAAATTGGCGATGGCTGCCCCGATGACACAATACACCACGAAGATTTGGCAGAAAAAGACGATTTGCGTTTTAGGCACACGTTCTCCACACCACACCCACAAGGGTTGTTTTTGTAAATCTTGCACAGAAGAACTAGGTGAAGAAGGACTGGTCGACGTAGCTGCGTCTGCTGTGTGAAAGGGCATGATGGTCACTTCTTCTTTTTATAGTCGATGACTTGCGAAGCGTCGATCCAAGAATCGAAACTGGGTGGATATCCTTTCCAACGTACTTTGACTTCTTTGACACGTCGTTTGCCCACTTTACGGGTTCTGCGTTCGAGAATGCTTTCGATGTCGTACACGTCGTCTTCTTTTTTGGTGACACGTTGTAACTCGGGCAAATAAAACGTTCCTTTGAGTACTTCTCCGTTCATGTCTTCCAATTTATAGACGGTAGGATGACGGCCATGCACTCGTCCAGTGACGCGAAACAATTCGGTCGTCCAGTTAGGTAAGTAACCTTTGTCGAAAGTGCGTTTGGTTTTGCCAATGCGCACCCAATCTCCTACGGCCAACTCTCCACTTTTCTTGGGGACAGCCCTCGTCGGGGACGTACCGAATAGGCGCTCAAACACCAGCACTTCGTTGTCGGGAGTCACGTCTTGCGGGGCACGTCCGATACTTCGATGGTAAGATTGGTTGTACGCTTGCACCAGGTGCGGTAAGATGTCGATGTACTTCAGAGTGTGGTGATGCGTAAAATATTTCCACATGCGTTCTTTCAAAGTGCGTTGAAAACGTTCCACGATGCTGGCTTTGGTTTCGGGATTCTCGGTGGTAAAAAAATGAATGTCACGTTTCTTTAATTCTTTTTGGAAAGCTTGGTTCAGAAATTTGCTGCCTTTGTCCGTTTGCCATCGAAGAGGGTGACGACCGCTTTGTTTCAACACCCGTTGCAGGGCTCGCACTAACTCGCTGCTCGATTTGGAAGTCAAGGGCACGACCCAGGCAAATTTGGAAAAGACGTCGATGACACAAAACAAATATTTGTAGCCACGATTGTAGCTGGCCAAATGAGAGACATCGGCTAAATCGGCTTGCCATTGATGATCGATGCCTTCCACTCGGGTGCGACTTCTGGCAAACTTGCGTCGAATGGGTTTGTGTAAAGTGTAGGTAGCTTGTTCTTGTAACCATCGTTGCACTTGAGGTAAACGGAGACTTTTCAGTCGAGTTTTGGCAGCACGATACAATTTTTGAACTCCTGCGTAACCTGCAGGATGCGAGGGATCGTAGTAAATGCTGGCTAAGACTTTTTCCATTTTTTTGTGTTGGTGTGTTAATAAGTCACCCACTCTTCGGTGATGCTACTTTGGGTGGGTCGAAAGGGTGGTTTGGAAACGGATTTACGTGTCCGATGGGCTACGGGAGTAGAAGTCGAAGGTAGTGGTGGTGGTGGAGGTGGCAATGGAATGGCTTTGGTTTTCTTTTCTTTTTTCGCTTCTGGTTTCCCTTCTTTCTTTTTCACTTCTGTCGAAGGAGGCGTGGACATCATCTTTTTAACCCAAGGTTTCATTTCTTCTCGTTGGGGTGTGGGGGACGGGGTCAACAAGGATGCTGCAATCTTACTCGAAATGGGAGCTGCTGACGGTGTTTGAAACACTTCGCTCATCTCTTCTTCCTCAGGCCTTTGTGGGGTAGCATCTCTGGTGACCCTTGGGGATGGTAGTGGTGGTGGTGGTGGTAATGATGATGATGGTGCTGGACTTTTCATCAAGGTCTTAAAATCTTTTAGAGTGGGTAAAGCTGTTTCGTCTAAAGCTTTCTGGTGAAAGAGTTGCAGTCTTTGCAAGAGTTGACCGTACTTTTGCGATTTTTCTGTTTCGGACAAATCTTGGCGATCCATCAAGGATTGCAATTCGTGTTGTAACTGGGACATCTCGCTCAAATTGGGATTGGGAGGTAAATGCGGGGTGCGTTGTTCTTGCCACCGATGGTATTCCATCCATCGTTTGTAAGGCACTAAAGCTAGTTTTCGTCCTTCCATGGGGTTGTCAGGGTTGATTCTGAGATTTTGGGACTTCCGAGGGCCTTTTTATCTTGCTCCCACCAGTCATCCCAACATGGTTCCCAAGACTCCTTTCAGTATGGGGCCTAACAAGAGAGGTAAAATACCTCCACGTTGGACCAACATCTTCTTTTTTTGACGAATGGGAATTTTCTTTTGAACCATTTTCCGAAGAACGTGACGATGTTTGCCTAAGCATTGTTTCTGGTGTTTGGACAAAGGGATCGTGCCTTTCAAAACGTTCAAACAACATTCGCACACGGTATCGATGACCTCTTTGGAGGCCGTTTGAATGAGTTTTTTTTCGTAGGGGTGGAGAAGCTTTGGACAGGACAGATAACATGTCCCCATGTTTGGCTAAACGTGGTGGTAGTCCTTTCCTTTTCTTTCCTTGGGGTTTTCTGGAGGGTGACATCTTTGCTTGTGGGTTCCGGGACATTCACCGAACAGACACTAACGTCGATGACTTAACACACACCCTTTTATCTTTTTTTTGGGACTATCGCTTTGTCATAAAGGTGACAATGTTTTTCCCAAAATCGCCAAGGAATCCTCCCCTTTGTTGACGCCTCTTTTTCTTGGAACGACTGTGTCTTTTCTTAGGGTAACGTCGATGCTTGGCTAAGCGCTGTGTCGGATGACGCGTCTGTCTTTGTCTCTTTCTTTTGTGCCTTCTTGGAGGTGACATCTTTTACAAGTTCATTGATACCTCGACTTGGTCACATGTCTTTTTATACTGGAACGCGTCGCCACTGATTGTCTTTACGTCGTATCAGTTTGAGGACAGGCATGACACGTCGTGCAGGGGTACGCAACGGACTAAATCGAGCCAGTTCTTGCTTGGACAAATCCAGTAAACTTTGTAACATGCCCGATCTTTCATGGACTTTGATTTTGGGAGAAGGTACTTTGTGAGCAGCAGCCACTGCCGCTAAATGGGAGGGTCCTGCCACTGGGGAAGTTCTTTTGGGGGTCATCAACGGAGAAGTTCTTGGTGTGTTCAACGTCTCCAAGTACTCTTCAGTTCCTGGTGACATCAACGGAGAAGTGGACAAACGTGAGGCTGCCGGAGACGCAGTCACCGCTGTGGCAGGTCGTGGTTTGCGAGTGTAAGGTTGCGTCCTGGCCGAAGTGCCTCTCTTGCGACTAGTTTTCTTCTGTGGACTTTTCTTTTTCTGGGGACTTTTTTTCTGTTTCTTTTTCTGGGGGCTTCTTTTCTTTTTCCGGGGTGGTGTCTGGTAAGAGGAGGGTCCTGCCACTGGAGAAGTTATTCTTCTTGGGGACGTGGTCTTTTTCTTTTTGTTCTTGGGGCTTCGTTGAACTTTTGTCTTGGGGATAACTTTGGGGGCATTAGGATCCCATCTTAAGAGTGAGCGAATGATGACCCCGCCTAGAGTACCGTTCCCTCCAGGTTTCAAAATGATTTGTTTTTGGTTTGAGTATCGATGCGGGGATCGGCCAGTTGGACCAAAGCAACTTTGTTTCGATCGAAAAAGCGTTTGGTTTGATGAGGAATCTGAATGATTCCTTGGAGTATTTGACGTGCTGTCACCGTGAACCATCGTAAGACTTCTTTGAGACTAGCTTCTAAGACACGAGCTCGTGTTTGTGGATTTTTTTCTCGACTGATGCCATACAAGGCACGAATCAGTTTGACGGGAAGATGCGACAGAAGGGACGTCATGTTCACACTGTGTGAGAGAGACGAAAAAGGGTCTGAGGTTTTTATAGATTTTTTATGGGGAGTGAAATGAAGTCGAGGACGGAGACGTGTACAGGACAGGCCCTCCGTCTTGGCACCAGTGGTGAAACAAGTGGGTACGAAATCGCAAATCCTCGGGAGTCGTAGGTTTCAAATCGACGAGTAAATAGGCGTGTGGCGTTTGAGTGGCATCGTCGTACGCCTGAGTTAGCCAAGGCGTTCCTAACTGTTTGGCTAAGACTTGCACTTGCGATTTATCTCGAGGTCTTTTAAACAAGACCACGTAATGCGCATTGAGACTGATGGAGCGATGGGCTTTACTTTGTTGAAACAAATTTTGGGTGATGTAAACGACACTGGCATTACGGTGATGCCCTTTGCGCGTAAACCACAATTTAATTTCTTCTTCGTCTTCTCCTAACATGTCGTCGAAAATGACCAAATGGGTTTGACGGGAGTCAGAGACGATGCCGTCGTCTTCTTTAGGAATGCCTTCCACAAACACGATGGAATCGCCTTGACTTTCTCGCAAGAGGCTGTACGCCGATTGCCACTCTTTGTAACACCACACGATCCGTTGAGGTGGCCGATCGATCAAATGATGTTTATGTTCGATCAAACGTTTGACGAATTCGGTTTTGCCAGAACCGCTAGGTCCAGCAATGAGCATGTTAAAGGGATGGCGAAGATACAAAGCCTCCCAACTGGCACGATCTAAGTGTTCGTCGATGACTTTGACAGTAGAGGAAGAGGGAGCAGAGACAGCAGAGGTAGCTATGGTGTGAGAAATGTCACTTGTGACACGAAAATAAACAAGACAAGAGTTTATATACTTTTTTCAGAACACGTTTATTGAATGTTTTTTTTCAAACATGAATACGAAAGACAAAATACATAAAAGCCAAAGGCTTAAGTACAAGGATAAAAGGCACATGATAACGATGAACGTGGAATAAACACAAGTGTCTGCACAACATGTTTTGGGTAATGTTCTAACCAGTTCTATAGTAGGGGGTAAGGTCACACAAGTGTCCTCCCGAAAGGGTCTTTCAGGTCTGTCCACGACAGTCCTGTCCTGGGTGACGGGTTCTTCTGGCACCGTCACTAACACGGGTTGAAAAGTAACTTTTTTCCTTGAACAACTCTCGTGCATACTGGGCCACTTCTTGGGTCCAAGCCTCAAAACCCCATTCTTTCCAGGCACGGACATCTGTCCAATGGGGATGTAAGTCACAAGCTACACACACATCGTCATACACGTCTTGGGTAGCTAAAAGTTGACGAATCTTTTTTTCCTGTTGAGGTCGAGAAGTATCCAGATGAAAACGCAAGGCTTTGAGCAAAAGGAGTTTTTCGTGACCATTTAAGGCCATTGAGGTGGTAAGTACTGATCGTAAAGAGTCCACAAAGAATCGGCTGGTAAACGAAATCCCAAAAAACAAGTCACTAAGACACACACCACTTGTCGTCCCAAATTGAATGGATACAATTCTTGTAATAATTGATGGTAATGATCCACGGTTTGAATATGGTCATTGAGTTCCTTCCACGGAATCTGTTGGATGACATGTGACATAAACCGTGGCATGGCAGCCTGTTTTTATATTCTCTTTTTTTGGATGCAATACACGTACTTTCTAGCCAGAGATCTTCGTTCTCCAGTAGGGAATCTAAATCTTGCATACTGTAACCGAAACGTCAGAGTTCGTTTAGAAGTTTCCTCTTCCGCTAAGTAGATTCCACGTAACAAATGTTGGTAATCCTTTACCTTGTCTTCCTCAATGTATTGCTGTAGGTGAATCTCGAAGTAACCATAATTATGAACATGTCGATCATTAGCGACCTCAAAGTGTTGAACAATGTCTGACCATTGAAAGAATTTCTGACGAATCAGTTCTCTTATACCATTCAGGTACCAGTGGTTAAAGATCTGGTGACGTAACGGATGCAATTGTTCTTTACGTTTCACTTGTATTTTCACCAGCTCTCGGTAAATCCTTTCTCTCAACTCCACAGGCAAGCCCAAAATGTTCTCTTGTAAAGTATCCATAAGTATATACACTGTTTTTGGAATCGTTGGGTGATGGCCAATAGCCTCGTTTACCTTTGTGCCTAATGTAATATCCACTCATAATCAGTCTTCTTGTACTTTGGAACATAGCATAATTTAAAAACGGACGAATCACTTTGAGTTTGCGTTTCACTTGTATTTTGATCAGTTCTCGGTAAATGCGTTCTCTCAACTCCACAGGCAAAGCACGAATGTTCTCTAGCAAAGTATCCATGAATAGGTCATACTAAATCCTCTTTGGTCTGACACAAGAAATGTACTGTTTGCACAAACATGGTTTTACTTCAGTGTCGAATTTAAATCGTTGAGTCACTAATCTACACATTACAATTCGTTCAGAGGTTTCCTCTTTCACCAAGTTGACATTGTGTTCAAGATGTTGGTAATTCGTTAACTCTTCCTCTGGAATTCGATGCAGTACGTTTACAATGATGTAGGTAGAATCGTCCATACCAAACCAATCCTTTTTAAAACTAGAGGATCGTTGATCAATGTCTGTCCGATGAAACACTTTCAATTGAATCAATCCTTGTATAGACTTCAGGTACCAGTGGTTCAAACACTGGTGACGTAACGGATGCAATTGTTCTTTACGTTTCACTTGCATTTTGACCAGCTCTCGATAAATGCATTCTCTCAACTCCACAGGCAAAGCACGAATGTTCTCTTGTAAAGTATCCATGAACAGATTATTATGGTAAGAAGTTACTTCAATGTCTCAGTCCCACTAAAGGTAAGTAATGACAATTCGGTGACCATCGAGCATGTTCAACGTAGGCCGAATCTTGCGGTTCCCAGTGGTGAAGTGACACACCGCAACTGAAGCACTTGACTTTATCTCCTTCGCCCAAGTAGAAAAATCCGGCTCTGGCTAATTCTTCAGGGGTCGGTCCTCCCAGATACTTTGGCCATTTTCCTTTGAACGATTGAAGACGATTTTCAAAGTCGCAGTATTCCGACAAACGCACAGGGAACGAATATTCGTCTTTCACAGGTTCGTTTCGATGAGGGTTGAGTAACATGGGTAGGAGTTTGCTCAGGGCTGGATGACATCCGTAGGGAGGTAAACGTGAAGGTCGACATTCCCCTTTAAACCCGGTAAAATGTCTAAGAGGACGAGCGGCATCGCTTTCGCATCCCTCAGGTTTGACACGCACAGCATCACTTTCCATGATAGGGGTAGTGAGAACAAAGTTCCCATGATGCTTTACGGCATCGCTCATGTCACAAGGTACAGCATCGTATCCATCGCAAGGCTCACAATCGCACTCGTCTGCAAACTCCGTTACGCAATTACAATGGTAACCACATGGACAATCGCAGTTTCCTTCCGGACATTTTCCGTCGCAATGTCTGGGTCTTATCCATCCAATATTAGTCACACTAGAGGAAGATACAACTTTTTTACAATCCCCAAACTGGAACGATGTCTCTTTCAAAGTATTCATCTTGTTCGCTCGGTCTTGGTAGTCACAATGAACTATCGATCTTGCCTAGGGTTCCTTTTTTATATACAGACCAATACCGACGTGACCGTACGGTAAGGTGAAATGATTGGGAAGTCGAACTCGCTTCTGGTACACGATTTGATAGACTTTTTCCAAGGGTCGACTGACGATGTGGTGAGTGGGTAAACGTACAATTTTGTTCGGTTGGTAGGTGGTCACTTTAAAGTTTCCATCCTCTCCCGATTGCAAGGCTTCTTTCAATACCCCAAAGTTGACCACTCGACTGGTACGATAATTCAGAGTCAGTCCTTTCACTTTGCACGTCGTGTGCACTTCTCCTTGTTTGTCCCGGTATTCGTAGCCGTAATTTTTGGGACCGCCACTGACGAAACTTAGAATCTTGTCGTCGGGATGCTCGTCTGTCCAGGCTCCTAAACGGTCTCCTTCGATGTTAGGGTGATGTTGAATCGGGTGATGGATGTAAATGCAACTGTCCGTGTCAAAGTACAGGACGCGTTCTTCTAACAGTTCTAAAGCTTCGTACAATTTTAAGCGAGCATGGGCTGTCACGTAAGCCGCAATGATGACATTTCCAAAAGGGTCGTCTTGTACAAAGTCCAGATCTTCTTCGTAATTGACCAAGATCAAATTCTCTCGAACGACGTCCACGTGTTTCATGTATTTGGTTTTGTCGTGAATCATCTGGAAGTAACGGGAAGGATCTGTCAAATATTCCGTCTTGGGTAAACACGGTCGTTGTGCCATTTTACCCCACAAGCAATTTAACATCACTTTGGCAAACGATCGCCTGCCTTCGTTTTTCTCGATGTGGTCTAAAGTGATGCCTTCTTGTTCGTAGTATTTCTCTTTGAATTTTATTTGGTCTTCGGGAGTGTGACACCAGGAAGTATAGCCGCTGGCTTCTTGCTTCAGTTTCAAAAAGGCATCCACGTAGTCGGCGAAAATGCCTTTCTGAGTAGGATCACCCTTGCGGTATTGTTGTGTCTTGGGAAAGTGGCAAATTTCGTACACTTCTAACAGTTGGTATCCCATGTCCAGAGCTTTGAACAAGTCTACGCTGACCCAGGTTCCCGTCAAGGCCCGTTCTTCCTGGCTGTGCTGACAAGCTTGGTCTTGGTTGCACGTTTCGGCACAAGTACGGCACAAGGGAAACATCAGTTTGCCTTGACAATGGTGAGGTAAGACGGGATGGTATAGGTTCGTGGGAGGCAAAACTTTACACTTGATCAAGCCTTCGTATTGTCGAATGTTTTTCAGGTCGATGTGTTCCGTCAGCAATTGCGGGTGCCCTACAGGAAAGCGACAATATTTGCACACGTAGGGATACAACGAACACACGTCCAAGTATTTGATTTCTTCTCCTTTCTCTTCGTCGGCTTGGTACAGCAAACAGGTGGCATTGGTCCTTCCTCCGTACAAACTATCCCTCGAGTTCAGCGGGTCCATGAACTGGTAACTTTCCACGAGGCGTTTAAACTCGGGATCGGTTTTCATACGGTGATCGTACTCGTGTTCCCACATTTCCACCACTTGGTATCCTTCCTGTTCCAACTTTAGGCGTCGCTGACAAGTGTCCTGGTACAAGTCTTCCATGGTTCGTTGTAAAAACTGATTTTTAGTGCCACGGTCAGGGTAACAGACGGGACATCCATGAAATAAGCAACCGTTAAACTCGTACACGATCTTGGGGTTTTCTAAGTCCCAGCCATCGACCGAATACGTTCCGATGGTCTTTTCGCCCCCTCCGTTGCGGACATGCTGAATCCACTTGTCTTCCTTGTCGCACAAGTAATGTAACCAACGTAGGGCTTTGACCGAGTATTGACGCTTGACATAGTGATTCGTTTGAGGGCTGATGACAGCCACGTTGTTTTCAGGCATGAATCGTTGTCGATACACTAAGGAACACGCTTTGGCAATGGTGCAAGCTTCTTTCAAAGGATCGACCCCTCCGTGTTCCATGAACAGTTTTCGAAATTTTCCTCAGCAACGCCGTAAAATGTCCACGTCGGAACGACAATACTTTAGCATTTCTTCCTGAAAGTCGAAAGGGTCCGAGGCGTGAGCCTGGTACCAAGCGTAGAAAGCTTCTCGTTGTTCGGTACGCATGTTGTCGGGGTCGTAATAGTGAGCCTCAGGTAAATGGGGTAGAACGGCATGTTGATTGGCTTCCGTATTGAAAAAGTGTGGAAAGTACCCTTTAGCCATTTCTGTCATTCCAAACGTTTTAGGCATTCGACTCAAAGGCATGGCCAAATAGCTCATCGAATCTTTAAACTGCACTTGTCCCACTTGCATGAAAATGATTTTGGCTCCGTTCAAAGTCACTTTAGGACGCTCGGTGCCTTGTTCCGTATAGTACCTCAAAAGAAACTGTCCATCGTATCCCGAGAAATTGTGAGCCATCACCGTGGCATGACGATGACAATCTCCGTAACGTTCGATGTCCTCTTGGCTCCACGTCTTGTCGACGGGGTCTAAGACCCATTGGGCAAAATCGGCTAACGTGTTCGGTCCCCGAAAGATTTTTTCACGCCCTCCAGGAATCTTGCTGCAGTGAGGGCAATGACTGAAGATAGGTTCTTGAATGCACTTCTCGCACGCTCGATGAGCCACGCAGAAATTAGGAATGTGAATGCCGGTTTCTTGCATGCATTCGAAATCGAAAAAGATGAAATTGCCTTTCTTCTTGTGACCGTCCTCTTTCTCTGGTGGGGGTTGGTATTTTTGCACGTAACATTGGTGTTCCAAGTCCACGATGTGGTGACAAATGTGACATTTTTTCTTTCCTCGACATACGTGTGCCTTGGCAGCATTGGTGCATATGACTTGTTCACACGTAGGGCACAATCTCAGGAGTTGACAAGCACATTTCTTCTGTGAACCTTGCGTTTTCAGATGTTGTTGGTAACAGGTAGGGCTGACAAACGTGCGCAGACAAGTTGAACAAGGCACTGGTTCTTCGCTCAGACAGGGTGAAGAGGCCAAACATCCTGAGCATTTCAATCCACAATGCTTGTGTTGCTCTCGATTATTATAACCATAATCACATTTCTCACAGTAATAACCGTATCCCAGGAATCCGGTGATACTGGTAATGGTATCGAAATGTTCATCGTGATGATAAACGTGAATGTATTTTCCGTCCTTTAAATCTTGCCCTCGAAACAACAAAGACCCGCGCACTTCTTGAGGGTGCACTTTCAAGGTGTATCGTGGAGCTAGGGCATCTTGCAATTTTTGCATCTCAGGAATGCCACAGGGTGTGTCTTTGGACATGCCAGCTTGTCGTAACAGGAGTTCTGCTTCACTTCGTTGTTTGGCTCGGTCCGATTGTCGAATGTTCTCCCAGTCTCTTTTCCATTCTACCGTGTCGTTCTTGTTGGCATAGGTTCGTCCCACCACGATGGCACGGGCTAAACACATCTGGTCATGAGGATTGTGAATTTGGACAAGGCTACGCTTAATGCTGCGAAGGTCGTTCACCAATAACATCTTTTTGCGTCCAGTCCCTTGAGGAGGAGAGACGTGGGTCATGTCCAATGTGGCTTTTCCATCGGTGATGTCAAACTGGTCATTAGATTGTTGCACGTGTTGAATCTTGTCCATGACTTTGGAAGCGGTCAATTCTGCAGGGGTGCTAAACTCGATCCAAACAGGGGATTTCAAACCGTCGTGTTGTATGGAAAGTCTCAAGCGGTCGTCTTCTTTGGGTTGACATTGTCGCTTGAGTGCAGTGAGCAGAGAATCCCACACTCCGGTGATGAACCCTTCTGCTTTCTCTAACGGTACTTCGGACTTGAAATCTTTAAACTTCACCGTGTATTTGTAAGCCGTGGTTCTAAATTTTCTAGAGGAGCGCTTTTCCGTCTCTCGAATGGAATAGTATTTTTCAGGGTTGACTAAGGGTGGTGAACTTGGTTTAGAGGTTTCAAATTCTGGTTCACTCATGTCCTCTTCAAAATCACTGGCATGAATTTGTGCCAAGATTTCAGCCCTGGTTCGAGGCGATAGATCACGTTTCTGCCTCTTACTTTCTTCTTCTTCTTCTTTCTTCTCGAATGAATGGGATCGTTTCATCTTGAAAGCAAAAAGTCAAATGACTCAAGTTCAAACACCATGAGCTACTTTATAGTCATAACAGACCAGCGTATATAAAAGGGTGTGTGTCTTATCCTTTCACTATTCATTTCACTCTCAAGCCGAGCACAACGATGGAAGAGACTAACCAGATGGAACGTTTCGTCAGAGCTTTGCGAGGGGTCATTAGAAAATTCTCTTCAGACCAGCCTACGGACTACTCTCCTTCCTTTCGAGATAAAAGTCAAGATACTTGCTATATCTGTCAGAAGAAAGGGCATTGGTCTTCAGAGTGTCCAGACCGTCAAAAAAGAACAAAAACAGGGACTAAAAAAGACAAAAGTCAAGATACCTGTTATTATTGTAAAGAAAAAGGACATTGGTCTCCAGATTGCCCAAAAAAGAAACAAGAGGAGTCAGAAGAAAAGAGGGATTCTTCAGAAGAAGAGAGGGATTCTTCGGAAGAAGAGAGGGATTCTTCAGAGGAAGAAGAGGAAGAAAAAAGACAATTCTATTTACAAGAGGCAAAGAAACAGGAGAAGAAGAAAAGAAGAAGGGAAGAAAATGAGGAAAAGATGGTGAAGAAATTCAAAAAACAGAGAGACTAAACAAGGAGAAAGAAGAAGTCAATGAACTTTTTATTAAAGTGTTGTGTTGTGAATTGTGAATTGGATTGTAAAAAATGGATAAAAGAATAAATTAGTGATATAAGGTAAGAGTCTTTTAGTTCTGATTTTAAAATAAGAACGTACACTCACGCACTCATACACAGACACGTACTATAAGGGTAAAATGGGTGGGTTTTCTTTTTGAGTTATTGGCAAATTGAAATTGTATTTCTTTTCGAGAAATGTGGGTGGCCCTGAAAAGGGCCTTTTTCTCTTTATGATGTAGGGGTGAGTTTAAGCAATCAACTTTAACTGCCTTATGCCTTTGCCACGGCCAAGGCCTACTTCTGGACTGCGTAATGTTGATGATGATGATAATGATTGGGTTGAAATCACTAAGGGTGGTACGGTAGGCTTAGTCACAGGGTTGACGTGTTTAGCTCGGGAAGGTCGTATTCTCTTCGGTCGTGATAAAGAAGTCTGATACATTTGTTTCAGACTTCTTAACTCCGCTAAAATGTCCAACAGTACCGTGACCGTTTGATTTTCACCCTCTTGTTTCTTTGCTGCTACTTCTTCTTGCTGTTGTTGCTGTTGTTTTTTTCTTACCACTTCTTCTTGTTGCTGTCGCTGTAGGAGAAAAGCCTGTTCCGCTTCCTTTTGTCGTTGTATAAATTTCTCCAATTCTTCTTTCTGTCTCTGTCTAAAATTCTCCACTTGCGGTAATGAAGAAGGTAACGAAGGTTCCGGAACAAATTCTTGCGAGGAGAGAAAATCCACAAAATAACAATTCACCTCTTCTGAAAGTAAGTCCGGGTTCCCTTGGGCGGTCTCCCCTGCTGGTGCACCCCATTGGATCGCTTTCTGAGTTTCCGTCATGTTGAATCACTGTCGCATAGATTGACTGCACACAAGCTCTAGCGAATTTATATAGACTACGTGACGTCACAGACTGCTCTCTTCGGATTGGATGCGGGCTGACTGAATTCTGTAACGCGTGTTCGGATTGGTGAATGAACTCAATCCGTTTCAATCCTACCTCTGCCTATAAATAAGCGCAGTTCAGTGCATTGATTCACCTGTTCTCGTCGCTTCAAGATGTGGACCACAGTTGAGTCATCCACCCTTGTGTCTTCCATGATGTTTAGGACAGACATGCTCATGTATGTCCGATCCAAGTGGACCGTTGTCCACAGGACAAACACCAGCCTTTGGATACGTAGGATCTACGTTGAAAGACAAGGATGCCTGAAAAGAGTGCTAATTTACGGGCCAACAGTGAGACGCAGCCTCAGGACAAGAAGAAGACCAATGCGGTGCCCTTTATGTTAATGGATACATTAACATAAACCCAAAGGCCCTTTTCAGGGCCAGCCATATTTCTCGAAAAGAGATAGCCTTTCCATTGCCTACCCCTTTTTTATTTTGTTTTTTATTTTTTTTTTAAAAATAGAGACCCTCCCTGTTTCAATTTTACGTAGACCCTATACAGTCCCAAGGATTTTGGCCATGTTAATTCCCATAGACCCTATATTGTCCCACGATTTTTCTCCATGTTAAATTTACATAGACCCTATATTGTCCCAGGGGTGTTTTTAATGATAAGTCCCATAGACCCTATACTATCCCTATTCACTACTCCAAAATCCTGGAGAACAATATAATTGCACGAGTACAGGTTAACGGAACTGTCACAGAGAAATTTATTTGACATACAAAGATCGGTGAGGCAGGTATGTCTACTATCTATGCTATTATACGTAATAGCAGTTGAAATCTTAAGCATCAAAATAACAAACAATTAGGAAATTGCGAGAATAAACACCCCAAATCTAAATGAAGAATTCAAGATGCTCCAACATGAAGACGATTGCACGAACTTCATTAGAGACCCACATTCCTTTAAACACCTAGAAAGGGAATTTGAATCCTTTTGGAAAGCCTCAGGGTCAAAACTTAATCAGGATAAACGAAGATACTAAAAATAGGAAACTGGTGAAGAGAACCACCCTGGATTACCTTTTCTAAAAGATCGGGTCAAAGCCCTAGGAGTGATTTTTGGAAATCGTGAAGAGCAGGAAAACTACAAAAACATGGAAAATAAAATAAAATAAAATATCAAAATCTGGGCACTCGCGCCATTATGCATGATGGAACGGGCACAAATGGCCAAAACGTACATGTATCTTAATATAAACTATTCAATAAAACCAATAGATATTGAGAATAAAATTAGACAATGAGATAATAAATTACATTTGGAATTGTAAAACACATTATGTTAGGAAAATTACTTTATATAGGGATATGGTGAGAGGAGGTCTTGTTCTACCAAGTCCCCTGCTCATAAAATGCACCAACATAATCATTATTTCGAAATGCTAAACTCAGAGCCTCAAACACTGTGGGATTGACTCTGTATATATATTTTGGCATGTTTTCACCATTCAAAATAGAAACGATATATATAAACAATCAATAAGTTAATTTTTAAAAACTGTAGGTACCAAAACATTTTAGATATATAAAGAGATATTAGTTAAATTTATATTAGACAATAATAGTCAAATGAACTAGTAAGGAAATGCATCAATCATTATATTTGAGGAATGATATTTAATCGGAATAAACAGGAAATGCCTTAATCATTATATTAGAGGAATGATATTCAATCGGAATAAACAGGAAATGCCTTAATCATTATATTAGAGAAATGATATTCAATCGGAATAAACAGGAAATGCCTTAATCATTATATCAGAGCAAGGCTGATCGTTTGAACTAGAAAGGAAATGCCTTAATCATTATTTTAGAAGAACGACAGTCAATTCCAGTAGAGTTGAAATTCATTAATCATTATAATAGTACAATGACAGTCAATTGCAGTAGAAAGGAAATGCCATAATCATTCTAATAGAGATGTGATAGTCGTTAGCAATAGAAAAGAAACTATATTAGTTTATGTTGTTTCTTTATGATGCAGACGATTTGCTCCACTCAAGTTACATTATGTCTTTAAAATGATTCCAATCTAACAAGTGATTTTGTCGGTCAATTGTTATAATTCAGGTAGTGAGTTTTCTTAAAACTTGTTCAGATATGCATTTAACTGCCCCATTCAATGTTTCCCATATGATACTTCTAAATACTGAGTTGTGTATAGACAAGTCATCCACTTAAAGATAATTTCGTTTAATTGTATTGGCACTATTTTACATTGAAAAACTTATATGATGTAGCATGTATGTTTGGCAGATATAAATTTGTGTTTTTGTTCTAAGTATATGAATTTGCTGGCTGCTTATATGGATGTGGAGATTTTACAGTATTTAAGGTGGAAAAATTTGATGGGATTTATTTTCTCAATCTCACTTTGAGTCCAAAAGGTCACTACAATTTCATTTGCAGAACAATTAATTAATAAGGTATGATTAATGATGATGACTATTATTATATATATCTATAGCAGAAAGCACAAATTGCTGAAAATTTGCAATGGCCAAGAGAGCAATGGATTTTTATATAAGAAAGTGTACTTATTGGCAAACTCATAAACATACAGTTCACTATTACGATATGGTTAAAGAAAGTATTTTTGTGGGTAAGTAAAGTATATTTAATAGTTATCAAAAATGATTTAGAATTGTTAAAAACGAAACTGGGCAAACGCAAGTACACTTTGATAGGGAAAGAGAATAACTATTTGAATGGTAGTTGCTCAGCCTAACAAATAGATACAGATTATTATAACCTTAGAAAACGTATATTAGTTGAAGAATTTAAGAATTGGATACATGCTGATGTAAAGACCTATCTTGAGCAAACGGCAGTAACTTTGGAAAATTCTAATCATCAAGCAGATGACTATTCTTTGACTCACAAAGTTTCATTTGTCAATAAATCTTCCTCTCAGCTGGGTTTTGGTCTCAGACTGGCATAACTGTTAGGAAGCAAATGTCTGATAAGACTGATAAGAAATCCTTATCTCTAAATATGTTCACTGATTTGCAAGAAAATGACGCGCACTATTTCTTGTTGCTACAAATTAAAAAATAATAACTATTACAAACGCTCTTATTTTTAAACAGGAAGAAGATCATGTGATCTCCTTTTATGTTTCATAGGGCTATTAGGGAAACTGAAGTCAAACAAGTACCAGTCCCTTATTTTGTTAAAGATGTGGTCCTTGTGTGAAAATATAGGCCTCCTGAGGTATCCGCTGGTGACGTTTGGTCAGTGAGTATCAAATCCTTCTTCCTAGTTACTTCGGAAATTCTTAGTCCAATCCACTAATTTTATTGGCTGGTCATATAGGAGTCAATACGACTCGTCAGATGTTAAATCGTTTATATTGGCTGAAGATTAAAGGTGATGTTTCTAAGTACTGTGTATCTTGTCACACTTGTCTAATGATAAGAAAACCAGTAATAAGATACATAAGGCTATCCGCAAACTATTCATGCGCTTGACGAACCATGAAGCAGAGCAATGGTAGACTGTGTCGGTTCCATACTGAAGCCAACACCACGCAACCAATAATTGTTCACCGTAATGTGTTTATCCATAATAATTCCTGAGGATACTCCTATCTATCTATCTATCCATCTATCTATCTATCTATCTATCTATCTATCTATCTATCTATCTATCTATCTATCTATCTATCTATCTATCTATCTATCTATCTATCTATCTATCTATCTATCTATCTATCTATCTATCTACAGCTCCTCAAGGCAATGGGACAGTACTTGAATGGATCTGTGCTCATAATTACCATATTGTCCACTCAAACAGTTTATGGGGCCCCGAGTAACCGAGTGGTCTAAAGCGCTCTCATTTAAGGGTCACTGCCATCTCACTTCTGTCTGCGTGGGTTCGAGTCTCGGATTCTAAAAATGTGAGCATGTGAGAAAGCTTCCAGTAGCTTCTCGTGGGTCGGTGGTTCTTCCCGGGGTTTTCCCGGGTTTTTCCTCCAACATTAATACTGGCCGCCACGAATAGCCTATCGTGTGATGAAAAACAACAACAACAAAAACAGTTTATATAGTATAGGATTAAACGATTATGGTTTGGAATGTATCGATATACAGATTTTACCTGATCACTAGAAAAGGAAAAAGAGTCTTAAGAACTTTATATAAACTTTATGAGCGATGTGGTAGATTTTACATATCCATGCAGTCGAGTAAATTTAATCCTTATATTTCCAATGTCAGTCATTTTTATCGTAAAATCGGCGGATTCCGTCAGCAATGTATTGCATTTTAGGTAGCAGGTAAATATAGTTCAATGGCTTCTTTACTTATCTAAAAAATATATCGGCTAGACATCACTTTAAACTGCTACACTACAAGCATCGTAGCGATATGACTGGAAAATTGTTATAGCTACGTTAAAAATCTAAATCACACACACACACACACACACACACGCTAGCCATTGTCGTTATTAATGATAGGGTAGTATCAGAGCGGTTCATAGCAGTAAACTGAGGACCTTTCTATTTCTTCTTTTCCCACCAGGCTGTTACTTTTTTCAACATTAAGCTCGGTACTGGCACATATTGTTTGAGCATTCGACGTTCTTGCTTTTTTACGCATTTTGATCTTTCTGAACAAACTTAGTAAGATACCTTGATTATACGTCATGTAAGCATGATCCTCAATAACATCTGGTGAAACATTGTCGAAGCAGAAATACAGTAATTTTGTAATGTGGAGTGAATTGCAAAATGTGGATATTCTTCATTTGGCTACAAAGGCGGATCCTTACATTCTAGGAATGACTCTAAAGTTCCACTATTTGAACTTTAAATCAGAGATTTAATCTGGGGATTCGATTTGTATCTGAAGTTAAGGAGGTTTTTGTATGTTGTTATTAATATTTTGTTTTAAGTAGAAGGCCTAGAAAAGGTAAGTGATTGATAACCATAATTTATCACAAGAATTTATATATATTTAAAATTCGTGATCATTTGTATCCGATCAAATGGCATAACTCTTTGTCATTTATTATCAGTTGAATTTATATTGCCATGTTGTGTAAGAGTACAGTTTATATATATTACCGTGTTATTATGCTTACTGTAACACTAATATTTTCAGTTCGATAACACTACCCAGGGTTTGCCTTTCTCTTGACAGTGAATTCAGACACTGATACATTTATTCAATATTGATTCCTTCTAGGCAGAATTAATATTTAATACAAACAATAATATCAAACAGGTTAGATAACTTTTAATTCTTACTTTACGTAGATTCGAACCCAGGTCCGCGGGTAAATGCGGAGTAATTGCTAGATCACCATGTGAGTGTGCCTGCTACGCATGAGTACATATAACACCAACTGAGTAGCATCGCGTTTTTGGTGAATTGTACTTAGTCGCGATGGAATATTGGCTGGCTCGTGTGGACAAGGCGATTGGTATCGTTTACACCCTGACAAGAATTCGAATCACCGTAGATTACGAATTAAAATTCTCTAACGTATATGATAGTATTATATACTAATAGCTATTTTTCAAAATTTACGGCTTTAAAATATTCATCACAATTCAATTACGTCATCTGAATTTTTTAACGGTTGTTCGATTTTCAGATGGTACTTAATGTTTTCTCGTGCCACCTTTTATTGCACCATTAGAAGAATGTTTTGCGTTTTAAAGATGAATATGAATGTCCTTTGAAAACAACAATTCCAGTTTTTCCTAAATTAACATAAAAGATGTATGAGATTTTGTCGGCACCATGGCACCATGGTGTACTTAAGTGGTTGGAATAGTGTAGAATAGAAAGAACTGGAAATTAATTAATGAATCGCTATAATAGGGCTCAACATAAAAAGGTGAACACAAAAGCCTAAGTTTGTATTCAGCCCTTCTTTAAACGTATGCGAAATGTGCTAACATTTCAGTACATATGCGCATGTGTGGAATAGGGTAGAATGGAACAAATAGTAGTGGCGGGGGTAATTGGTGAATCAGAGTTCAACGATACAAGGTAGTGAGCACTAGTATTGGATTGTACCGAAATGCAAAATACAGTTAACCCGGATAAGAGATAGGTATGATGTTGTAAATTATTATCTTTTGTATGGCCAATGTTAAAATGAAATATTGCCGCGCAAGAATGGCACAAAAATAACTGATAACCTGATGACGTAGAAGATAGTTTAATCGTACAGTTAGGCGACAATATTTACTGACTCTGGCCCACTTTGTTGAAGACATTGTAGTTTCAGCATTATAAGGTACAATCAATGATGGTGTGTTTATTCATTCTTAAACAAAGAAAAACTTTACTTTGTCTAGACCTTTTATTTCAGCTTACGTTAATTGTTTCTGCCTGTAGAAAATACTTGTTTTGTAATAAACATTGGATATATTTGTAATTTAATGACGTATTCACTGACGAACAATCTGTACAGATAACACAAGTATAAAAAACACCTTACAAAAACACATACAAAGGAAGATCACCATTTGTACTGGCTTTGAAAATACTATGTATGGCAAAAATGCCCTATAATAATATGTTTACAACTATATTGAATTTTATCAACGGCATGGTCACAACTGACGCTTACGTATTCATGAATTAATTTTATATTTAACGCCGATGTAAACAGTTTTCTTCTTTTGCAGTTTTGACTTGGATGCAGCATTCGTCTTCAATCTGCATTTTGTTACATTGAATTCTAGAATACAAGTACAATCATTATCTGTGCAATTCCATCAATTCTACACTGTTCCAACACTCCGGTTTGTTTGTCTATCTTAATATATCTCAGGAGAAAAGGTGAACTATGCTTATAAAGTATACATACTCAGAACGTGAAATAGGTCTATTAAATAGATGACATGAAATGTACCATCATCTACTAAAATGATACCTGGAACTTATCAAAGTTATCACTAGTGTTTAGATTTTAGGAGAATAAAAGTTAAATAAAAGTTAAGTTATTCCGAATATGTTGCTATTTATAACTCATTCTGAAAATGTTAAAAATGTCAGTGATAGTCTGAACTTAAGTTTCAGGTTCCAACTATTTAGAAGGACCCGGCATTTCACTTTACGAGAGGAAGGCGTCATAAATATTTTTAGTGGATCCAATCACCAACAGTTCGTATGACTGAGCCATGGATATTTCAAGAGTAAAACAGGTCATGAATATTGAGATGACTAATATGTACTAAAATCTTAGCAACACTGTTCAGTTCAGCAATCTCTAATTTACAAGTCAAGCTCTCATTTCATGGAACATATTCATAATGAAAAATATCCCCACCACCAAAGAAAACAAACAATAAGCAAGAAAGGCATTTTATCAAACACCGATTTAAAGGTACTTTAATTTAACTGCTCGCACGGTCTGGCCACATAAGAAAACCAGAAAATGTTTCCCAACCACCTAGATGGTATCCAGCAGTGACTTCCATCCAAACAGATTGTCCCGCCTGACAGTGGAAAATAGTGACACCGCTACACATGTTATCTCCCTGAAGGAGTTTACCAGCATATAAAGCCATCTTAACGACCCCATCAACCTTAAGACCCACACCAACCCCGTTGCTGTTGACACTTCCTATTGTTGCCGCGAAGAAATAAGTACCTGATATTGGACAAACAAATGTTCCACTAGACATATCGAAACCACTACCCTCACTATAATCCAAAGAGGTGAAAATTATCCTCTCCCCGGGGTAATGTCCATCCTGACTCCTGATGCCGCTAGCGCGAATAGCAACATGGTCTTCAGTCATAGCTCGCAAACCTGAAAACAATTGATGTGTCCATTGATAATATTCATACAGTTTGCATTTCCATTTCATTAAATACCATTCATATAGGAATTACAGCGCACTGGCCTTTTCCTTTTGGTTTTATCCATATATTATAACTGAAAATTTATTATTTAAACCAAATGCCAAATTTACTAAAACGATTATATGTATATATATAACTTTCAGCATTTTCAATATAATATGTTGTGATACAATAGTATCGCCTGAGCCTTCAATATAAAAAATAAATGTAGGTTAGCTGCATATTTATAATGTTCACGTATTATGCATAATCATTATCAGATGACGTGAAACACTCGTCCCAAAATAACTACTACTTATATTCTTCTTTAAAAGATTTAAGTTCAGAAAACGTCAATGTTATGTTAATGATTATATAATCCTGGAATTATGTAAGGATTACTGAAATGGACATTGTGACGGTACATAATCAAATGGCATACTACAAACGTTTACAGTCATTCAGGAGCATACCTCTGTATCTGTCAGCATGCGCACCAGTCTCTTGTTTATCATGCCCAGTCGTCCTCTCATTTTCCTTTCCGCTTGAGAGTGACTCGTTCCACTGGTAATTCGAATCCACATTATAACTCTTTGACTGGATGTTGCCTCTCAATTTTACTTCTGTTTGCGCTAATGTTTGTTCCATGTCCTCACCGCTTGATTTCTGCTTTATTTTTAATAGGTCTTTCTCCAAGGTTTTCAATTTGTTCTCTAGATCATCTACTTTGGTAAGACGGGACTCTGCCTCATGAAGTTTCATTTCTAACTCATCGACATGGGAGAGTCTATTTTCCAAGCATTCTAACCTTCTTTTTAGAATTTCAGTTTGGATAGTTTGATGATGCTCTGACTGTCTGAGTGTGTTCTCTAGCATTTTCACACGGATAACATATTCATTCGAGGTCAGCTCCGATGCTCTTAGCTTCTCTTCTAGATGCACAATCAACATGTTGTTCTTTTCATAAGCTTGTAGTTTATCTCCAAGTATCGCTACATGTTTCTCTGTTTGCAACAGCTTTCTTTCCATTGATTGGAGCGTTCGTAATGTTTTCCCCAAATAATTATGAACGTACTGATATCTAATGTAAAAGTCGCTGATTCTTTGATAGTCCATACCAGGCGTTTTTGCGCTGTCTGCTAAAGTGCAGAGAACAAATGCAAGACAAACATTTAAGACCTTCATTGTACACGAGGGGTGAACACTGAATAGTGCACTTGAAACCGAGCATCTTTATCGCATGTCTTATCTATTATCCTATTCAAAGGTCATGGGGAAGAATCAAAACTCTCATGCCGTATGTGGCTGATTGAGGATCCATTTATGGCAAGATTTCTCCACTAAACAGTAGCTGACTCTACTGATTATAGTGCGGTTAATCTTTGAATGATATAAAAAGGGAGCACGCTTTAGTAGTGCCTTTCACAATCTTTCAAAGGCATACTTTTTAAGCAATGTTCGCTAGAGGGTTTACGTCACTTCTGAATTCGTAAATCTTGAGTTTCAGATCTACTTGTAGTTTTCATGGGATAAATATTATTATAGTATCGACTAGAGGAGTTACACATACCCATAAAGAAATGTTTTAATGTCGAAGATTATTCTACGTTTATCAGACATTATTTTAAGTAAAATAGCAAATTAAAATGAATATGCCAATAAAAATAAATCAAATAATTAGTATTGAATCAGTCAATCTCTCGAAACGTAGTCCATCTATAAAAGTTTCGCTACTCAGTAGTTTGTAGGACTTTGTACTGTTTCAATCATCACCTGATGTTTTCAGGCAGATAATAGCATACCGAAACAAGTTTGAACTATTTCCAATTAAATCGTCGCAAATTTGTTATTATAATATTAATTCCAGATATTTGTGAACATTCTAAATCACACTTCCAATGCAATGGTAATCCGAAAAAACGAAATTAAAGGAAAGCCAAAACCGGAAATTGTAAATATAGGTTACTTTGTGCATTTTTCAAGATTCGTGCATTGCCTTGTTACAGTTAGCAAATAGAAGCAGGAGGGAAGCCTCAATCTGGATGTTTTAGTACAGGCATCAAGTCTTAAATAACCATAACAGTTATTCTCCATGATGCCTTGGATCTTTCAACCTATTTATTTTAAATAGGGAATCAGAGATATACGACAGTTGGCTTCAGATATGATCTGTCTGTGTAAGCCCTCTATTCTACTGGGCAGTAGGCACGTGGTGGTTACATTTGGCACGACGAAATGATTTTACGAATGTTGTACGTAGTCCCAGGTGCTGCAGATAAGCTGTGCATTTTAACTATTTTATTATTGCGAATACAACTTAGCCTAACAAATAAATGTAAATAAGTTAAAACCACGAAATCATTTCATTAGAAGGATCAAAGATGGTCTATATTACTGAATTTTAGATAATATTTTCCACTGGCTGATTATCTGAATACGTCCCTCACCATACACTGTTGTTAAGACTCCTTTATCGCGTACGCATAAACACATGACACACATATATGCATATTCACACAAGATATGTTGCATTTAAATAGAGCGTTAGCTACCATATGTATGTGTGTAAATAAAAAGGAATACTTTTTATATGTTTGATAATATATTCTCTATGACGTATAGCACAAAAAAGAGCAAGATAAAGAAACCACATACATGGTTTCAATTTAAAGGTTCATTTAAAGGGAAACACTCGACAAAATATGACATGGTGTAGACTATTATATCATTATTCACAGAGGAAATATTCCTGTTCGAACTAAAAAAATAAGTCTAGGTGGAACAAGAACCTTGCACTAACAGAAAATAATCCGTGCATTGAATTAATAATGTCAAACAGAAGATAAAATAAGGTAGATGCAATGAATAAAACGAGTAAGGATTTAATGTTCAATTTGTTAATTGTAAATCCACTGGAAAGTTAAACAAAGCCGGAACCAAAGTCATATTTACAGGAATTGAAATGTAATCCATTGTAACGCGTTTGGAAAGATATTATATCAGTTTTATTACCATCTTATATCAAAATGTTGATTATTTAGACTGGAAAACCTGGAAACGTGCATATTGAAACGTAAAATTTGATTGAGAAATTACCATCACATTTAAATTTGAAGCATTTAAACGTCAAGGGCAGAAACAAATGTATGAAATAATGTATTTACGAAACTGAAAATGGTATTGGCAAGTTTTGAAGATTCACTAGAAAAAGTACTCTTCTGCTCTATGTAGAAGCAAATGTCCGACTTCTGTAGATGCAAACAGCAACTATACGGACGAGATTTCCCCAACAGAAAGGTACTTATGATCGCAACTGGAAGACAGGATGCTTCTTCAGTCAGTCTTTCCTTTCTGTACATATTTTGGATTGTTTGCATGTAGGAACTAATTTTTGGTCTTTCGTACAACGACAGTATTTATTTGCATTTTAATAAACCAGCAGGCATCAAAAATACTGATCCTACTTTAGACATGTCAGAACAGAAAACTGTTAAAATGTACAGGACGTTTGGTAAAATGCTCAATACACACGGTTGGCATATGACATGCATAATTTTAGAAGTTTGACGAGAAACTAACATTAGACAGGGAATTTCACAATATTTCGACATTTTTTGGAGTAATTTATTTGAATTTGTAAATATTAAGTTATGCAGTTTATAGTAACGAACTTTGTAGCCTTACATGAACATTCTTACATAAATGACTAATCGCACTAGCTTACTAACACATCAGTACTTATATGACGTACTAGGTCTAACCAGGCTTCTATAATCGTCCGATATATCCAGAAAACATATTTTTTAAATGAATAACATAAAGTCGAAGATAGTTCTACAATTATGTATCAGCAAGTAAATTCAATTTGGATGCTAACAGTTATTACATCGATTCTTGAAACCAGCAAGGAGTCCAGGCATCATTCCATCTATCTATGCATTATATATTTATATCTGTATATTTTATATTACTACTATTGCGACTATAAATGTATCTGTATAATACAATTGCTATTGATTTGGTTATTTTTTTATCATATATTTTTAATCAGAGATGTTGAATAAATACAGTTTTCCGTTTCAAATACCAAGGACCACTTTCTGGTGCGAAAGTTTTACTAGCAATATCGGATATTGTCCTTAAATATGTATCGATTAATATTGTTCTGTCTGAGAATATGGTTGTCAGGATATATTGTTAAAGCTCTGAATGAATGTAACTGGCTGTAAACGTTGAACAGTACAAACGGAACAGCAGATTAAATTTTAGAAAATCTAGAGATCACAATATACAGTCAGAGAAATCCTTATATTACTACATACCTATCTAGCTGTTGAGTTTTCATGGACATTATCGATCTTAGATCGATGCAGCCCTTAAATCGCTATATGAGTTGATACCAACATAATAAAATAAGATTATAATGCACACAATGTAATCTTCAAACATATTTCATTACATATCATGTCGGAAACATGCTTTAACTGTCTTAATCTCATTAACAATGCAAACGGTAATTGGGATCGATGAACTCAGCCAGAAGTAACGGTATTGGTAATTATACGTTTTAATGCATTGTTATACAACAGCGAGACAGTTACATAAGGAAATTGTGCGGATGGCAGGATGTTCAGACAGCAACATATATTTCTAAAACTTGCAAATTGATATTGGAATAATAACTAATTTGGGGCACTGCGTGTTTAAATTGCTCAGGCATCAATCTTTGATACAATGCATAAAAACACAAACAGGTGATAGGTACTAACATGACTTGATGCCATTATTAAATATTTCCAAATCTGCATCAAGAGTATGTATTCTATGTGTTTGATTCTTCGATTTTGATATATCCCCTTTTTAGTCTGAACTAGATAATGACATCTGTGTAACTTGCTTCTAATATATAGTATTGGTGTACATGCATATATAAGATTATTATATTATGCAACTGAAGTTAACGGGGCTTCATCAGGGACAATTTAAATTTAACATGGGATTGTTTAAGGACAAAGGAATTGAACATGGTGGGACAATTGAGGGACAAAGGGGATTGTACATGGTGGGAAGATTGGGGGTCTTTTGGCCCGTCTAGGGCAATCGGAAATTAACATGGTGGGACCGTCTAGGTTCATTGGTAAATTACCACGGTGGAACTATCGAGTCTCAATGGGAAATGAACATGGTGTGACTATTATGCTTCAGTAGGAAATTATAGTAGTGGGACTATGGAGGGACAAGGGGAATTTAACAGGGTGGGTTTATTTAGAGCAAAGCAGGAATTTAACATGGTAGGACCGTATAGGGTCAATGGCAACTAGTATATACTTATAGCTACAACTTGTGTCAAATCCTATGGAAAGACCTAGTATATAGTTTTAGCTACAACCTCGGTGAAATCCAATGGGAAAACCCAGTGTGTATTTATAACTACAACTTGTATGAAATTCTGTGGAGAAACAGTACATATTTATCACTACAACTAGTGTGAAATCCTATGGAAAAGCCAAGTATATATTTATAGCTGCAACATATGGAATTTCATATGGAGAACATAAACAACCAAGTATCTATTTACAGGCTCAACATTTCAAGCCTAAATGATGTCACTGTACTGAACACTAGGGAAAAATGGCAACATTGTTGCAAGTGACTGACATCAATCAAGCGGGAACTTAGTAACAGTTTTCGAGTTGACCAAAACACGGAACATACGTTCACGTGTATCTTCATGAAGAACATTTAGATGCCATAACCGGCGTCACTGCATTCATCAGGTAGGGTCATTATTGTGAGATATGCGACTAAACGGAGAACAAGCGAGAGCAACACAGTCATTGTGGATCGACATGTTGGTATTATTTAGCCTCTAAACCTTGTCATTACGAATCACAAGAACGAATGCAGTGCTCAGCAAGGTTCACAGCGGAAAAGTGCTTACAACTGCTGAGATGGTACTCTACTTGTAGGGAAGTCATACGTAACAATAGTGCCAAGGCGCACGTTTGTCAAGGAAATAAACGATATCAAATTTGTCGCCAAATCCTGGACTTCGCACATCGATGCTACATTTAAAAATACCAATAGAAACAGATGGAGGACGAAAAGATGAAAGGAAATTTCATCTTTTTAGACTTTGTACATATCCAAGAGACTGGTATTCACATTTCTAATTTATGCGTGGCCCATCGAGCGTGAAATACGTGCATCCAACAACCGATCCTTTTTCGTAGCCTTCATTGTAGCAGCATTCCTTGAGGAAGTGAAATTATCTTTCCAGGAGCTAACACGCTTGCTGATTTTGATCAATGGATCTTAGACCCTATCAAATGACACATGGAATCCAGAAGATATCGAACGTTACAGAGACTGTCATCGCAATGCCACGGCAATGGCTAACAATTTCTCGGGATACGATGGACACTTTCTTCTCAGATACTATAAAGACCAATAGAACGAATGCCCTAAATTCACATTGAACGGAGCCAAAAGCCTCCCCCGTGCAAGTGGGGCAAGATCGATATATAGATTCCATGAGTTATCTGGCCATGCCTTTGAGTTGATTGCCGGAATCGTACCGAACCACGAGAATCATTGTATTTTTGTACCACTCTCACGCTTTGGACTCCTTCGAATTTCAGGAATAAATATTAAAGTATTGTCTCCCCGACATGGACATTTTACGGCGTTGCTTTGGAAATGTCCGAAAACTGTTCAGGGAACACTGAACGATCGACCCTTTGAATGAAACCTGTACATTGCCAAAGCGTGTTCCTTTGTGTACCACAAGCGATTCATACCCAATAACACTCTAGCTGTCGTACGCCATCAAACATCTGAGTTCATCTAACGTCGATGCTGGGTCAATGCTATGTGCTGGCTACATTACCTATGCAAAACGGATATCAAATAGATCCGACATGCCCGAAACGGAGATGGGGAAAAGACCACTGGGACAAAATCGGATGATTGCTCTGACTTGGATGTTTTTCTTTCAAGGATGCCCTATTTGTTACCCTAAACGTGGCAAGAAAAATCAATTTTTACAGCGTACCTTGGAAGACACTTGTCAAAGGAGACCGAAGTTAAAAAAGAAGGATTCCAAGTCGTGGAAACGTAGGAACACGAGTAAGTCCTTCGTTTTTAAACCGATCCCGAATTTAAGAGCATCGAGGAAAGTTACCACCTGGTAGACCCTCTCGACTTCCGAGACAACTTGTTTGGAGGACGAATGGATGCCACATGTGTAATGTACCACGCAGACGAGAAGAAAGGAGAACAAATCAAATACCTTGACGTGTTTTAGTTGTACCTTTAAGTGTGTAGATATTGTCAATTTCCCACGGGACACCGACAATTGCTGACGGAACACATGGACGTGAACAAAATTAGACAAAACGAAGTCTTGTCTCCCACTGATTTGTATATTCTCGTCATACCATACCATTGCCAAGAAAACTAGTGTTTCCTTTGTGCAGCACCAGTGCAGAAATGTGTAACCAAGACCCACTTTGTCATCACACGCGCATTGACAGAACGTGGGTAAGCGTGGAATTGTTTTGAGCTCTTGAACAGGGAAACCAATTGTATGAAGTCTACGTAATTTACCAACTTCCCAGGACAGAACAATACCAAAAGGGTCACAATACTCAGAAAGGCATTGTCTCGGGATACGTGGATGCCGTTTGAAAGTGAAGCAAGAAGCTAGTGTCTATCATTCCTGGTGTTAGACTCCCGAAGACCAAGATACCATGAAAGAGGAATACGTATCTGACAACGGCATAATTTTAGAACACATCGAGAAAAACAAAGGAGGGCGATCGTTTGCCAAAGCCATGTTGAATTGCTTGTGGTGAAAAAATGGAACAATAAACGTTTTACCCAAGACGAAGTAGTTGAAAGAACCTTCCATATACTTCCAGATGATGCACGACAAAACAAAATGTATGAAACACTTGGACGTGAAATACGCGGACATGTGTCGAGAAATTAACATGACGAAAGTGAAAAAAGGGAACAAACTGATAAGAATTTTCTTGAACAAGACTTTGGTTTACAGAATATTCATCTTTAGACCTTTTACAGTAGAATATTGTGTTGTCATTCCTTACAGTTACCCAGAATGGCAGTGGTCAAAAAGTAGTCTCTACCTCGATTGCTTGGTGACAAATATTTTTAATATTTACGTACATTCACCAGTTGCCTGGCGTGGTTAGAAAAGTTTGCTACCATGTCAAGAGCATTATCTGTAGTGATACAGCATATTCCATAGAATGAAATCCATGACACTATTCTGACATTGGAAGATTACCAAAACCTTTTACAAGGATATTTTCCTTTGACTTTGGGACGAAGTGTGGTGTGCGTGTTGGTGGCTTCGTTTCTGAGATTTCGTGTGACAGCAGATTTCTTGTGATCTATTTACTAACAGTACCCACAACAAAGACACGAAAGTGCACGAGAAAATCATTCTCTAAAAAGCGTTTCACTTTCACATTGATGCTTCTCAACCTCTACGGTAAAAAAAGATTCACAAACCTTTGCGACTTTGGATGCTTACGAAGGTGCGTGTAGCTTGTGACTTACTGTAAAGATGTACATGACTAGAAAAGGTTTGGTTTCAATGCTTTGACGCAATACGTGGCAGACTATGCCAAGGTCATTTGTCATTGATTCCAGAAAAAAGTGGACTTAAAACGTCAAGTGAAAAATGTGACATTTAAACTCGTGTTAGCGACAGTGACAGAAGAACCCGACACAGAGGAAATCCACATGCAGGAAAGCAGCAGCAGTACCGTCGTCCAAATCCAGATGAACCAAAAGCCATTCCAATAGAACACAGTTGAGACTGTACATAGTGTTGAGACATTACAAACTGTCCCTGACAATATTCTAGAACACCACGCGCTCGTCAAAAATGTTGTACATTGATTTGTTTGTGTTGCATTTGAATCGGTTTGCTTTTCCTGTTAGCCATGCACTTAAACATTTCGCTGATATTTATGTTAATAATTATGGTAAAATCATTATTTTTGAACGCTGAATAAACGTGTCTTGAAATGTATAAAATCTCTTGTGACAGTCATGTTATTTTCATAATTTAAAACACCTACTTGATGGTCACATTTGTTACCGCTCCCTCTACTTTCAAAGTTATCGACGAAATGTTATATCGTTCTATTCTTGGAGGCACTGTGTCTTCGCCATCCGTTTAACATGTTGATGGCTTGACCGAGTAGTTCAGGCAAAACCGAATTTGTCAACGTTTGATCGAGCGCAAAGCCCATTGAATCGATTGTCCACCTCAGAGTATCGTTTGGTGTTAAAAAGAGTGACAATCTGCTTGCATCATTCTTCGAGAAAGTCAAGAAGATTGCGATGAGAAATGACATGCTTCGATGACATGCTATTAGAAGACAAAAAGACATTAAATATAACAAATGGCATCATTGTAGTGCCAGTGTCATTTATACTACCCAAAATTTGTTTCAACAAGTTATAGCCCACCGCACCATCAGTCTCAATGCTTAATACGTGGTTTTGTTTGAAATTCAGAGATAAATCACAAGTATATGTGTTAGGCAACAATGTAGGACCTCCTTGGCAGACTCATGCTTACGTTGCCACTCAAACACCTCACGCCTATTTAAAACCCACTACACTCTATTATTTGCGATTTGTTTACCCATTTCTTTCACAACTGGTGTCACTACGGAGGACCAGTCACTTCCACGTCCCCATCGGCTTAAAACATTCTAAAACAAACCAGCTGACACTTCTTGTCTGTCTCACAAATTGTCAACATGACTTCCCTTCAGTCTCATCTTCCAGCGAGATTTATTCTTGCCATGTACGGCACCAGTCGCGAAACGATTTCACAAGTGCGTGCTCTTCGCGTCTTAGGAAATTGTCCAAAATATGTCTTACAATGGTTTACTGTGACAGCACGTCAGTTACCTTAAGGCATCGTTCACATCCCTCATGAAACCAAACGCTTTTCTGACAAATATAAAGCAGCATTGTCCCCAAATCGATACTGAAGCCAAAGATCAAATGATTTTGAAACCTGGATGTAGCGGTTCTCTAGGAGGTGTCATCATTCATTCTGATTAAAATAGGATCCACATGCTACATCACGAACCCGTAGAAAGAAAGAATCCTCCAAACCAAGACATTCCAAGAGAAAAAGAGCAACGGTGGTGCCAAGACCAGGTCACACTCCAAGAAAAAGAAAGGTCCCAAGACAAATCCCAAAAACAGTTTATACCCGAAAGAGAGGCAATGCTTCCCGGACGCAACCTTACTTTGCCAATCTACGGCCTCCGGTGACCTTACAGCAGCAGCAACTTATCCCACTCTGCCGTTGCTTTTAATGCCAGCCAAACCCAATTTGATACCCCTCTTTTCAAATTTGATGTAAACATGGAAAACCGTTTGTAAAGGATCTTCTCCTTCGGCTACGACATCATCATCATCATCATCATCATCATCATCATCATCATCATCATCATCATCATCATCATCAACTTAGCCTCAGCGGCCACCTCTAAAAAGTATCCTCACTCACTATCAAAGTCCAGGAGAGATCGGGATTGTTTCAAAGTTTATTGGATTTATTCAAGCAAAAATAATTCAATGGAAACACATTCCAGTATAAACAGACCCGTGCCATTCGAGTTGCTTCAGTGCATTTTAGTTCCTGAAGGAAAAAATGACTTCACCCACAAGATGTGCACACCACCTCTCTCCTGCCAAAAACAAATGAAACAGTAAAATAAACGAATAGTTTCGTCATTTAGCCAAACATCCGAAAAAACGCTTAGTCAACCACCGTAACGATTGTTGTCAAACAAAGAAAATAATCATTTGTCAAAAGAAAGAGGTTGCTGGAAATGGGAGGAGTTAATCATGGCACTTCGCTGATGGGACCCATACTAAACAATTGTGGTCCACTAAGAGGACTAAATAAATAATATAAAATAGCTTGTGTCAAAAGATGAACTTCCGGGTATTTGGTGCTCCTGAACAGAAAAAGATGTCATCCCAAATAAGCCATCACTCATTTACAAAAAAGGAGACAAAAAGGAATACCTCATCTTTCAGCCAAACATTGGGACGTGTTGTCGGTTCCGTCGAAAGCGAGGCGAAATCAACACATTCAACCAGCCTCGAAAGACAAAATCGATAACGTGTACGAACTTTGCTTTAATGTCTTGAAAGGAACGTCTAAACAGCAGATAAATGCTTAGCCAAACATCTACACGTTCTTCATCAAATGATCAAAAGGAAAATACTCATTCGTCAAAAGAAAAATATGTTGGTGCAACGTGGAGGATTTCTTGTTTCCGCACTATTACGACCTTTAATCAAATTAGTGACTGGAACGCTGCTTGGGGAATCGTTTGAGGACTCCTACCCAGATATCCGTGTAGATAAGGAAAATATAAAAAGACCTCATTTGTGAGAAGACCTCATACGTGTACCTTGGAGTCTCATGGAAGGAGGAAAGCTGTCTTTAGTACCTTACAAACAATGGATGGAGTTACATCGTTGGCAAGATCAACTTACCCTTCATTTACATCCCCATCTTCATCGAGCTGATACTACAGTTACAACACGAATTACAACTCAGTCACCAGAAAGATTAAGATGAAACACTGACCAAGATAGAGGTGGCCACACGAACACCAGAAGAAAAGTTGCACAATAAGTCTTTCAAACACCGTCAGCTCCCATCCCAAGTAATATCTCATCGCCTGTCTTAACCCCTTCCCAACTCATCGACGAGAAAAGTTCCATTTCACCTTCGTCAGAAGCAAAAAAGAAAGAACTGAAACTAGAAGCGAAAAAAGAAAATAAGAAGAAAGCCATTTCTTATCTACCACCACCAACACCGACGCTACTCTCGAGTTCTACTCCTGTGTCATATCGTTTCAAAATCACCTCATTAAACCAAGAGTAGCATCAGTAAACAGTGGGTAATTTACTGAAGAGAATCTTAATGAAGAATCTTTTAGCTAGTTTTTACTACAATCCAACCCATCCTGTATCGTGCAGTCTAACCCCAACTGAAAAGTGTACGTTTACCCTAGATACTACGGTACGAACAAGAACAAGTCAAGTACACGTTACACAAACCCATTTGACGAAACGTTTCCAGACGTCTCACCAAAAGTGGAGGGTATCGATCATCAATGGCAAGCCGATTTAGCCGATGTCTCTCATTTAACCACCTACAATCGCGGCTAAAATTATTTGTTTGTGCCATCGACGTATCTTCCAAATTTGACTTCCAAAACGAGCTCCGAATAGTGCGAGCATTACAACTGGTGTCGAAACAAAGGGGCCGTTACCCTCTCCAATTAAAATAAAACAACATTAAATTCCTGGACGAAGCTTTTCAAAAAGATTTGAAAAAATGAGACATCCATTTTTTCACTACCGAGAATACCGAAACATATGCCAGCATCGTGGAATGTTTCCAACGCATGTTAAAAGAACGCCTTGGAAATATTTTACGCATCATCAAGTACAATGACGTCAATCCGCGCCTGGTCAAAGCTTACAACCAAACTTACCATCGGAGCATCGGATGCGTCACTGAAGAAGTGACTTCCGACAACTAAGCCTAGGGGTCGATATTACAAGGAAACAAGAGCAATATTGTGTATATTTTCTTCATCAACGCAGTCTCGAATATGCTTCGAACATTAAGTGACTTACTTTGATTGTAACTATTCTACAAAAGATGATAAAGTAGAAAGATGGTTTTGTGAACAGTATAGTTATATTTTGTCTTCAGCTAGGAAACGTAATGTGTATGGATGGCCAAATGAAATAAATCAGTATATGTGAAGTGTAACTTCACAATGTTTTGCAACCTTGTACATAAATTATGTTTGCAAACAATGGATTATTTGCTACTCTTTTATTGATTGTTGTTTGATATGAATACAAATGTTGCGCTATTGAAAAAATGGGTGTCTCTGGTTCGTGTTTTTATATATAACTAAGATCATTTTATTAATAAATGTCCCTTGACCTCTCTCTGTTCTTATGGGTTATATTAGTTAAGGTGTTCCTGCAAAAAAAACAACAGAAGGGATATTTTCCATCGTATCCGCTCTTGAGACATAAAGCGGTGCGGTCGCACCTCTGACCATCAATTGTTGACTCGTCAGCCAGTAATATGACTTCGAAAGTAACTAAGCTGAACGAAATTCACGTGCTTTTGCATCATGTCAGGCAGAAATGTATGTATGTATGTATGTATGTATGTATGTATGTGTGTGCATATGTATGTATGTATGTATGTATGTATGTATGTATGTATATATGTATGTAGGTAGGTAGGTATGTAGGTATGTATGTATATATGTATGTATGTATGTGTGTGTGTGTATATGTATGCCAAGATTCATTCTTAGCATTGATAAGGTTTAACCGTATATGGACATAATCAGGAAGCCTCGATTCGATTGCCTTCTTTCGTTCACCCTTGTCTACGAGAAAGACGGGCGGTTCTTCTAAACGATGTGCTGATCTTACAAAGCTATTTTTAAATATGGCATATAAGAAATAATATCGGCCACTTGTGCTACATATGATCAGCTGATAAGTCTCGTCAAGCGGTCTATTATGATAAAGAAGCTCACGTGCTGTAAGTGGACCCAGTTGCGTTAGTAAATTTATGTAATCTAAATCGAATTTTTAAGTCGATATTTTTACATTTCAGGAGTATCAACAATATTCTGTGGTACCATAGTAGAAGACAGTTGACTTAGTGACCAGCTGTCATAAGGAAGGAATATTATCGTCACACACCTATCTTACATGCACTAAATACATGTTAAGATTCGATAACGCTTTCTAGAATTGGCTTACGCTCCAAACTAATTGTTCGAATCTGCAACTGTTACAACACCTTCATCACATGCGCATACATACCGGTGTATGCATAGATACGCACGTCTGAAAATTCGCCAAATAATATGCTGTCTTCTGCCACAAGTGCAGAAATGAGGCCATCACGTTTTATAATTTGTATTGATAATACATCACACTCATATCATAACGAATCGAGTTCTATATAACCAGAATGGAAGACAGATATTACCTAGTTCTCAGACACAATAAGGAAGTATAGTTACACATATCTAGCATGTACTAATGGCATGTGAAAATTTCATGTCAAATTTTCTACTGGTTGATACTCTTTATTTACTATATGTCATATACCAATATTATATAAAAAATCGATAACGTAGGCTCACACATACATGCATGCATGCTTGCTTCCATCCATCCATCCATCCATACATACATACATGCACACACAAGACACACATACATACATACATACATACATACATACATACATACATACATACATACATACATACGTGTAATACATACACACCTACCTACCTACTTACCTACCTACCTACATGCATACATACATACATGTAATACATTCGTCAGTTAGGTACATATTTGCCTGCCTGCAAACTCGGCGTTCACCAGGTGCAATTACAGCCATTATTTAGTAGATACAATTACATGAATACGTGTGAAGTAAAATAAGAACGCATAAATACAGATGAAAGAAATAACTGAACTTTCAATCATTATTTCGCGAATATTCTTAAAATAGTCGGTATTCAAATTTCTAGTGAGTAGCGATACATAACTCAGCAGTAGATCGTGCTGATTGCCAGTAAAAATAGGGTAAATAATTTACAGTACATTGTAAATGATGTAAACAAAGTAAAATGCAAAATTTTCAACATTGAGTTACAAGGAATCAATTTCAAATTTGCTAAAGTCATATAAAATTAAACACCCACCCACACAATAATTGTAATGTCAAGATCCTGAATATTCACGTTGCTCACGACATCAGTGTTTCTATTCATTAACATTCCGATGCTCTTGTGAAAGATAACGTGTATTATGTCTAGGTGATACAGATCAAGGCATAGGCGATAAATCATCTCAAAGGCAACACAGGCATTTTTGCGCACATGATTCCAACAAAACAAAATAAATAAAAGGGCCTGATTTCAAAACCTAGCTCACAAAACCAATCAAATCATCGAGTGTTTGCACGAAAGTGATCAAGCGATTTTAGTTCGAATAGGTCAGTGTCGATATAATTTATTCAGATAGTTACCGCATTTAAATGACAAGGCATATGGAAGTTGTACCTTCAATATGTTTTCAACACTAATCACAAACACCTGAAAAATATACATTTATTTTTGAGCTGTGGAATGCATAAATCTAAAGCTTCACAGTATAGAGGAGCGTATAACGAGGTTTCAAATTATACATGTAATTTTCTGGGATTGATATTGATGTCATTAATATTTCTGCATAAACATGTATCTTTCCAGGTTTGATATTGATGTTATTCACATTACCACATATACATGTATCTTTCCAAGTTTGATATTGATGTTATTCAGTTTTGATATTGATGTTATTGACATTTCTATATACACACGTATCTTTCCAGGTTTGGTATGGATGTTATTCACATTTCCACATATTGCCAAGTCAATGCATATCCAATGACAACGGGTACATATTACAAAAGGAAGAAAAAACAGAACACTTTGCTCTATAACAATCAAACTTATCCAAGAAAACATGTCCTTAAAATCTATACAATAATTGATTATTTCATATTTTCAAACCAACATTAGGTCTCTCTTTGACAAGTGGTCTATGGCGCTCGTCTTTATATATCAACGAGATATAACCTATCGAGTCTCAGTCTCTGTCAGAGTGTGTACGTGATAAAACTTTCCAGTAGCTTCCTGATAGGTCGATGGTTCTTCCGGGATCTTCCTACACCAAATGATACTAGCCTCCTTGTATCGCCCATCGTGTGCTGAAATTGGCTTTAAACCCATAACAGCAACAACATACCAGCATATCATTTTAACATCATTATATCAGTCTTTCTGTGAACTAAATAATCAGTCAATTAGTTACTTAATCAGTCAATTCCTCCCAACTTCATACCTTTAATTTAGTTTTACGTTATGTACAGAGGCGGCGTTAGGAGTACGCAGGGCCTAGGGCCGACCATGATAGCGCGGGGCTAGAGTATCGGTATCTCGATTGGTATGCTACTGCAAACACTGATTATGTCTAGACTAGATCAACTTTCGAGATTTGCGTGCATTACGTATCAGCGTTTTCAATTTACCGGAGAATATAGCTTGACAAACTCATAAAGACGAACTTAGGCCTAAAGAGCGGGGCCTGGGGTGGTCGCCCCACATGCCACCCCCAATCGCCGGTCCTAGTTATGTATTGCTAGTGGTGTGGATCTTTATTTTCGTCTAGTAATTATTGTATCGACGAGTTTTGAAGAAAAATACATTGTAAGGCGTCTGGAAACCTACATCAGCGTGAACTGATTATTCAGTTTAAAATACATAAGTGACTTACACACATTTCCTCGTTGACTGCATCCAGTTTTATTCAAGCTTTGGATTCTGTAAGGCAAAATAAGTATATTTAAATTTCAAATCTCGCATCTCTTTTATGAAACGTTAGGATAACATTTCAAAGATCCGATACAACATATGATCGAGACTGATTAATGCGGCAACTGATTAGCCGATCAGACGCACTGTAAAAGTGTGGCTCATTAGGCTTTTGTGAAAACAGTATTGTATGAAAATGTTTGATTTTGGAGTGTACGATGCGTTCTGTAAAGTCCAATAATGAGTAGGAAAACACTACATTTACAATTACATTCTACGAAGTGAAGACTCTGATTACAAAAACGTTCCGCACATATTTGCATTATAGAACTGACATTTCTACATTCTTTAATCGAATTGACAGAAAATAAGGCAAAACATTTGATAATAAACACACTTGTACACGTTCTACCTAAGCAGTTAATTTTATAATATTTTTTAAACCAATGTTCTTTATTGACCTATGCCTTTCTCATATTACAGCATACTATTAGCAAATTTGTTTCTTAAACCTCGACCAACAGGACAAGTAGAAATAAGTTTTGGTTCAGCTTATCTAAATGTTCATGCAACTGAAAAGGATCATGATATATTTTCTAAGGCCTAGAAACTACAATTTGTATTGGTGGTATTTTCTCCATTTAGACCAATTTGGAAGAAGAGCCAAATAATTTAGACACCGGTACAGATTTCGAAGAAACTAACACTCACTGAATGCTGCATAAAAAGTGTTAATTCACGTCACAGGTTTATGAGCATTGTTCAATCGCAAATTTTGATTTTCGCTAAATGTGCCCTAATGAACACGATTGACGGTTTACCAAATATGAATTTTAAATGTTATGATGTACTACAATGACCCATAATAATAACAATAACCATAACAATAATTCATCTCAAAGTAAATATGAACACAACTGTAAACTATATTCACAGATTCCTAAAGACTTCTATTAAATAGGAATGAACAACTGTTTACCAAATATCGTTTATATTCATATTTCACTATACTTATGTCTCAATAGAGTATTCTGGAAAAAGAATCATCCATCCTAATGGAAACTTACTGGACCTAGTCTTATTGCAAACACGACTGATCTTATATTCTAATAGAACTTTGAATGAATTTCTACATTTAAATGAGCGATGATTAACATGAAGTAAAATGGATATATGTGTAGTTGTTTGAATTAAGTTGGGCAGGTGCTCTGTGACTCAAACGTTTTTGTATAGTTTGATTGACATAGCATCTTGAGTGCTTTCCCTTCGAGAGGAAGAATGATGTTTTAATTTCTGTAATGAACGATTGGCTTAGACGCGTACAGTACTTTTCAGTGTTCATTTAGATAGGACCATTGAGCAGGGTGTACTACTGCATTACCATGCCACGTATAACGAGAACCTCTGTGTAAATTCATACTTTCAGCCACGCCGATCTAAAACTAAGGAACAAATTAAGTACAAATTGTCACCAGTTTGGTTGCATTGCAAGTATATCAGGATTAGCCGGCTTAGGGTCAATATATTAATATTTGCTTAATATTTGTCTATTCAAATTGTCGTGTTTTTTGGAAAATTAGTATTTTCGTTGCTACTTCGATTATCCTGTTGTCTAGATCTTAAATACGTGGCCCGAACCAAAACTTAATCGACGAAAACTAGAAGCTACATAATAAGGAATTCATATTATTTCATAAATTATCTATGTTATTCGATAATCCATGGTTGTATTTAGCAGGGTAAATGTTTATGTGTTGTCCGTTGCAGCAGGTGCAGGACATAAGACAGGAGTTTTAAAATTGAATTTATAATACAAAACAATCAAGCTATAACATTGATACCAATGCACGACGAAGACGAACGAAGGTTTCTATTGAATTGAAGTCAGATTACATAGTGGCCAGATTCCATAAGGAAGTGATAAAATCGTGAGACAATTATCTAACATATATTCATGACATTTTGACATTCGATGCAAAATTTCCTATTGGCTGATACTCGATACGAGCTCTTTGTCATGTATGAATATTATAAACCAATTGATCACGTAGGCAAGTAAATACATACGTACTTATATACGTGCGTGCATTCGTACGTACTTACATACATGCATACAGCGAAGTTGCTATGTTTTTTGAGCACATGATTTCCACAAATAAAATGAAAGAGCCTGATTTCAAAACTCAGCTTACAAAACCAATCCAATCATCGAGTGTGTGCATGAAGTATCTTCACATTTTGCACACCGGTAAAGCTACAAAGAAAGTATAGCCGAAAAGTTTCGTCGCCACTAGATAACTGTCGATAAAATCTAATGAATTAATTTCAGCATTTAATTGAGAAGGTGTATGAAAGCTACTTTTAACCTTTAATCTGCCATCAACACAAAAACACAAACATATGAAAAGTAATGTTAAGTTGTGAGCCATAGTAATCATCGAATGCATAAAGTTAATACTTTAAAGTATACTGGAACGAGGAACGAGCTTTAAGATTTTACGTTTACTTTTGTAGGATTGATATTGATGCTATTTACATGTTTACATATTACCGAATAAAGGAATCTCCAATTACAACGTGAAATATTGCAAACAATGGTCAACAGCCTGGGCTTCACCAGTTTTCAACTGCTCATGACACGCCAGAGATGAATAGATGACAATAGAGTTTTCATAACGGATCGGCCCCAGTCCGGGTTAGCAATGACTGCGCCATCCGCTGGACTATTAGACGGAAGTGATAAATATGCTACTAGTGTAGCCATCATCAAGTACTGGCAAGATATAATACCACCATCGGGGCGTGGAATGTTAGGAAATTAAGACCAGCAGAGAATCTCGAGGAGCTAACTCATGAAATGTAAATATACCAATGGCACAACCTTGGACTCAGGATTTTCTTCATTTGACGTGAGGATAAGCATGAGCATTGTGGCGGAATAATGGCATACAAAGACGTTATGAGTGCAGTCATGGATTATCGACCAGTGTCTAACAGGATGATTATCATCAGCTTGAGGGCATATCCTTTCAAAGTCACCCTTCTAAGGTTTATACCACAACATCGGACCATGACAACAACGTAGTAGATGCTTACTACGACCCGTTTTAAACTCTCATTGGCCAGACAAATAAAACGGATATTCTAGTTATTCAAGGAGCCTGGAACGTCAGTCTCTGAACATCACTCTCCAAAAGAAAAGGAATTTGCAGCTGTCCAATAACTACCGGAAAATCAGCCTCGTCAGTCATACAATAAGATTATATTTAATAATCGCCTTAACAGATTGAAATTCCAAGCAGAGTACACTATTGCCGAAGAACAGGCAAGACATCAGGTTTATTTACTGATAATTCTGATGCGATTTCTTATACAACGGTATTTACCTTTAGGCAACATATATCATAACAGCTTTTGACTGGTAACATTTTATGTTAACGAAACACTGTTTCAAATTTATAAGCTAATGAATAGTTCCTTAGTCATTGTAGTTCATACAACGGTATCGCTTGCGCGCTAACTGGCAGTTTGTTCAGTAGCACTGTCCAGTTTTACATTACATAGATGTCAGAGTAGGAAACGTTATAACTATAAACTCTAACTGTCAGATATGTTTAAAAACTTGGATCCTGTTATAATAATCGGTAACGAGCAAACAGAAAATTGGGCGATTGAAAGCATAGCAACATGAGGGAAAAGTTGCTTTTTATCGCTTTGATTAAGCGGCATTGTTTCGGTTATTGTAAACCGCGTTTAGACATTTATTTAAAACCTTTATGTATGCATGTATGTATGTATGCATGTATGTATGTATTGAGAGGATTTAATTTACAAGTGTCAAGTCGGAATTTATAAAAACGTTAGTAGTGCACAATTTACATAGATTGCAGAAAATATATAATTTTCATGTATACATACATATAAACATGCGTATTAAGTATAAATTGCTTGAGCAAAAGGGGAGGGGTTATGGGTGTTTATTCTGGCAGTGGTAATGCAAAAGAGTCTATGTTATATAGGTTGAAGTAAAATAGATAAAATTCTACCATTGCTTAAATGGCATAAACATGCAATATCGTAATCTGGATGGACCTTCAAATATGTCCAGTTACGGCCAGTATCAAACGTTCACGTAGTAGTCGTGTGAAATAATGTTCGCCATAAGAAAGTTGAAAACACAGTTGGTGAAAATTATTGCACAAAATAAATACGACAACACAAAAAATGATCTGATTTTCCATCATATGCATATAATCATGTCTAACATAATGTGTTCAAACTGTTTCTGTCAACATGCGAGCGAGATTGCCACGCATGATTAAATGTACAGACCGACTGTTGGACAGAAAGAACTAGAAATGCCTCTTTCGCACTTAATGTAGAGAAGGCTGCATATAAAATATGAAGTAAACACGATAAAGGAGGTTGTTAACTATACGTCAAGCGAAATAATATATAATGACAAGAATAAAGATACAGAATTTGATAAATGACGGCACATTTAAAAGGATACACTCATTTTAAACGTATCGGTACAGGTCTATAATGAAAAGTTATACAGGAACGAATAATAACAACATTATTTAAGTAAGTAATCCTTAAAGTGAAAACTCGCCATAGTCACAGCTCATACTCTTTCAAAATACATTGTTATGTTAAGGCTATAATGACTTATGTGCCTTCTAAACCTTATTACCTAGTCACCTTGCATTAGTGCACGAGAACGTCATTAGGTCCTAGCTAACAACTAGTTTCATACATTGAACGTCAGTCAACAGCAAGACAAAGAGGAAGGATCGTAGGAAATGCAACCTGTACTGAGTGCGATGCTGTTATCAACGCGTTTTGTTTTCTCCAGGTGGCATTCTATCACCAACTTTACACCGTTGTTCCAATGGCATCATCCTACATGTTGTGGAGTAGGCTGAAAATTAGAGTAGGTTTAGGACACGTAATGTTGACATTTTCCACATCTGCAGGAAAGCCGGAGGTTTAGAAAGAACTCGTAGCTATTTCCATTATTCCGTTCTATTGAGAACAGCAGGAACATGTTGGAAAAACACTACGGATACTTTTATGCACGAACCAGAACATGTGGAGGTTATAATCTGACTTTTTAATTGGTTTTACCCTTTTTCCTTTGTGTATGTTTTGTATCTCTTTCCTGGAATATCAAAGTTTACTTCTCTCTATATAGCCATAATTGTCCTTATGTGCCGGTTAGCTCAATAATAAATATGTGTATAAGTACGCACTGGGGGGGGGGACTGTGCATTAATGAATACATGCATATATAAACAGAAAATCGCATTATTTTTAGAACATTCAGAACCCATTGTCCAGGCAGATTATTCATACGTTTGACCGCTCCAGTAGCCCAAGTGGTTACAGCGTCCGCTTTGGTCACGGTTCGAACCTCGGCAGAATCATATCACTTTTTTTCAGGGCGCATCTTCTGCTGCAGTGGTGGACAAAGAACTATTGTAAGACCACATGCATATATTGGCGCTTGGTGTGGTCGTAGGCATATAGCATGTTCTGACGTCCCGAGGTAGTAGACACCTGGGATGTTTTTGCTTGCTGGAGACTTTGCTTTCCTCTGTATGTACCTGTACCAATATGGTTCATATGCTGTCTTTCCAATGTCGTGGGACCGGTAGACATATACGACCGCAGTCACAAAAGGGGTAATTCTCGTTCTAATTAGGTCCAGCAATGGGTGGTCTCCAAGGGTTGGAACACCTACATCGACACATCTGTGCGGCAAATACTCCCAGTTAGATTTCTAGTTAGGGTTGCCGGGATACTTGCATTAGCTTGCTACATTTTTGCAAAAGCACTTCTGCATGCCAGCACAGTTTTATTGACAAAAATAAAAGCATCGTGCATCCCCGATAAGGAAGGAAATATAGTTTTCGCTGAGGCTGTCATCGCTATCGAGCAACTTGCGAGGGAAGACACGATTTAAACGTAAAACACTGTGAGTAGTCCATATGCAGCCTCGTTGGCAAAGATGCTCTGGAGAATGAACTTTGACACGAGTTAGGCAGCAGAGACTGATGTGGCACCCACCTTCGTGCGATGGAATTATTCTTTGTACAGCAGATTTTAGAAAGAGATTAGAAGACCGATAGCAGCTCCGTGCGGTAGTCGCAGGGTCTAATGGTCGGTAGGTAATTGTGTAAATGTGAAAACTCTGCTGGGAGTATGAGAGAGATCCACCGATCTTAAGTTACGTGTTTAGGCTCGAGTAAACACTAACACAAGAAAGAGTGAAAAGAACAACCTTTGAAAAATATAGAAAATTATTTATTTCCCTGGACAATTACTGTAAAATGGAAAAAAGAAAAACTTACGGTTTTAACAATTTTGCTCTGCTATCATATTTCAGTTTTGTCGTGTTATATTGAGAATCGTACATGAGCATCTTATACAAATCAAGAACAGCAGTGTCGACATATATCGGTTAATCAAAAACTAAACTTGTTTCTGTACATTATATTGCTACAAGATTTTTACCAAATATTTGTATACTGACAAAAGAGTCACTTGACACCAATTTATTTCATCGTTCAAAAGTTATTTACTATCTCAATGTTATCTCGTTTCCTGATATTCTCCATTCTTTTGCCAAAAGCAGCGTCGTTCATCATCTTGAAGAAATCATTTATCAAAGTTTTTCTTACCTAACGTACGTTGCTTTGTGTTGAAATTGATATACGGTTCCATCCATCTTTCTGGTCTGAATTTGATTTCACTGATTTTTTTTTAAAATTATCTAACCATGCTCAACAGCTTGTCTCAATGAGCATAATGTATCTGGTAGTTTTCTTTTTTGTTCATTAGATTTTGAATCAGCTTCTCGACTTTGCGTGATCCTTGACAAAATTTAACTTTCATCACTCTTTGTTGCTCACTCTACATAACCTATGTAACCAACATTGTTTCAGCGAAAAATGGACAATCACTATGAATATCATGAAATTTATCAGGATAATCAAGATCAACTTCAACAAAGTAATCAACATTATCTGGTACAATATATGTTGTTTCTTCTTCATACTGATCCCCACTTATCCAACTAAATTCGCAGTTGGTAGCATCGGACTCATTGCATGCCAAAAGTTATTTGTTTGTGTCTATATGAATTATGCATTTTGATTGTGAGTGATCATCATAATGTGTCATTTACTTGTTGTTAGAGTTTGCCATTATCATTGTGATAAATCTGATACTACATCGGATTCCTCTCTCGATAAACATGAAAATGTCAGCGTCAGTGAACAAATACAATTTCTTTTGCTCATTTTAAGACACGCATTCCAGTTGTCTTGGTAATGAATAGTGCCACGCTGGATTAAACTTATACTATTTTTGACATATAACTCTAAAATTGTCAAATACATCAACCAGCAGCATAACATCTGTGGTTAAATATAAATCGTGATATTCGCCAATATTTGTATCTGACATTTATTCCAGATTACCTTAGCAAACTCATATTCATCATCTGTGATATGCTTTTTTGATAACTTCGAGCAAAATATTTTCTTTGACGGTAACTCAGATGCATTAAATCTCGACCAGAGATCCATGTAAGGGTAACTTCCTTTTGTTTCAAATCATTTGATGGCTCACCAAAGTAATCCTCAAGGTGTTTGAAAACATCACATGCCTTAATTAGACTATCGAGTGAACTCACCATGAACTGGAATGAATTAATAAATCTGAGTCCTCCAATACTAAATGTATATTTCTCAAAACCACTTGGTATTACGTTTTGTTTTGCTTTTGCCAATCAATTTTATTATTTCTTTATCACCGAGTGCTTTAACAGTTATATGATTTCACAGGTCATGAAAAACAACTGGAATGAAATTAGGTAAATTTTAAAGTAGATTTTATTTATTGACCGGTGATATGAAAATGATCTCTCACTTTATCATTGTCAAGTGGTTTTTCACAATGTGGCGATTGATCGACGTCTTGAAATCATTCACCTGCCTTTTAGTCAACTTCGTCATCTTTGCTGGTTCACTATTTTTTATCTCATCAAGCTCTCTCAGTACATTTTTGAACAACCACTGTACTTAGATATTCCATCTGTACAACCTTATTTTTTAAAAAATTTGATGTGGTCAACTGAACAGACTAGTTCATAAGCGGCAACAAACGCTACATGATTGAAAATATTCATGTTAATTGATTTACTCGAATCATTCAAGGGTGATTCAACTTGCTTCAAGTGTCTTAGGTATCGCCTAGAAATCAAAGTAAATCCCAAAATGTATCATCTGTTTTCTACTGTTGTTTGAAAACTCAATAAAGGATTTTTCCTTTTTTGGCATTTTTATAGCTTGTACATATAAACTTTAGTTATGCTTATTCAGCATCTTTTGCGATTAATAACCTTGTAAACATTTGGAATAGAAGGACTTAGCTCTTTTGTGTTGATTGTAATGTTTGCTGACCAATATAGAGACGTTTATGATCAGAACGATACGATTTTAATATCGTTGGACACAAGAGGTCTTATCATAGTCAGTAGATCATGTTGATCAAATCCCTTATCAAGTATTTGTTCGTTATCGAACTCAAATGGTCTATCAAATCTAGCAAACGTTGTTTCTCGTGCAACAACTCGTCTTCTTGTAATGCTCCTCAACTTGTCACGCTCGGGTAATTGACACATGTTTATGAGAGAGTGAAATATTGTTCTATAAAATCTCGAACTAACTGAGATATGGTGGTCAATGACAAACTTATCAGGTCATTAAAGTCATCAGCAAACGTAACACGCTGTGGTCTGTTTGATAATGAATCAATGTTATCGTGCATTTATTTGGTGATGTTGTAGAGATCAGCGTTTGATCGCACTGCACCATTCTTTTCTTTTGTTAGATTATGATACACGTGCAATTCTTTCCTGATGATAGTTGCGCTGCTGACGAGGCTTCTGTCAGCACAGGAAGTATTGGCTCTACGCTGGGAAGAAGCTGGGCCATATAATTAATATAAAAACAATGAGACAATTTGGAATATTAAAACCTTTTGGTCTCGTCGTGATGGTGAGATCGGTGGAGACAGAGAAATTGACCGAACTGCTTTTGTGTAGATTGATCTTTGACGTTTTTATTGATGGCGACAGAAACAATAACAACATTGACAATTTGGCTTTGGAAGATGGATACAAGTGTCATCCAGTTTTTGTTAATTATGAGGATAATGAAGACAGGCTCATCAGAAACAAGCGGATTAGAAAGCACTTGGGACTTGGGACTCTCACTAACGCTGGTTACTTGCTTGTTATATTGCATTGAGAAAATGAATACAAATCGTTATCGCTCTGAACGTTTTGTATTTGAATGTGACAACGTTGTTATACAAAATGATACATATACAACATTATTATAATAAGGTAGATCACATAATTATTAATCTCGAGGCTTTGACACAACAGGAAAATACCTTACGAAGTACTTCAGGTAACAATAATAAACCCAATATCGGTTTTATCATTAAATCTTGAAACTGATGAAATAACTGAATTAAAGTTAATGACAGCCGCCGGCAAATACTTTGGTATTCATTATAATTATGTTAAGTTCGTATGCGATGGTGTAACAAACATAGCAATATTACAAAATCAGACACAAATTTATTTACTAGTAATATAAGAATGTCTCTCACCAGCTTTCTTACTAGTCTACGCAAGTAAAATTATATCACGACAGCGCAAACAACACTTCTAGACGAAGAAATAGTTTACGTTCCAGATCATGGCGAAGGTGTTGATGATGATCACCATGTTTGTTGAAAATAAAAACACGGACAATAATGCAAGTAACACGTAGAAAAAAAGTTGATGAAATTGGCTTTAACCATCAAGGAAAAATAATGTTTTCATATTGTCATGCATCTTTTCATGAACGTTACGATTCAAGGTCGTATGAAAAATATAAAATTCGATTTTATCTTTTCAAAACTCTTCGTCGTGGTGCATCAGCAAAACGTAATCACAAACGAGAGGACAATTGAGTTACCTGCATGTAGCAGACCAGTTACGTTTAAACGTATATTTCTCGAGTAAGAGAAGATTTTCAGTGATATCATAAAAATCATTCAAATCTTCTTTATCTTTCTAGTCAATATCCAACTATTGAACGAGTCTTGAAAACCTCCCCACTTGACTAAGCTTATGTTGCACCGATTTTCTAAGACTTTCTCAACGACTAAAACCTATTGTCTTTTGCAGCTCCGGTTCATAAAATGATCCTGTTATCTCCTTACCGTTCAAGTCTTTTAATTTGTACGTGATAGGGTTAGTTGCTAAGACTTTGTCAAAAACAGACACTCCCTTATTCCAATTGTTTCTCAAAATTGTGTTTGTTAAAGAAATTCTAACTCTGTTGTTCTTATTGAACTTTTTTCTTTTTGACAACTTTTCTGAATCGCCATGCTATTTGTTTCATTTTGTATCATCTTAATTGATCAATATGTTGTATCATCTTAATTGATCAATATGTTGTATCATCTTAATTGATCAATATGTTGTATCATCTTAATTGATCAATATGTTGTGTTGATGCAGTCATTAAGTAACGTTTATAATGTGTTTTTGTAATTGTATGTATTACTAATCCGTGATGTTATTGTAGATCTTTTTCTATAATTTCCTGTTGAATCTCTTAACGATAACACTATTTCCTTCATTACCTGCTGTATATTTTTCAATGTTGAAAAATAATAGTTAATATAGTACTCATCTTATTATTAATGGTACACTAAATCCAAATCTGTTGAAGACATCACCAATATTCAGCTAGTATTTTTACCTTGATTATAATCTGCTATTTGTGTCATGTCGGTCCGATCAACTGCCCATACGTCATCTAATGCGTTCGCAACGATCTTTCTTCGTAAAAATGTTTGTTTTGTTTTGTAAGTCCTCTCTCTACTTGTTGAACGTCATTCAGACCAACAGCACGTTTATGTTTTGCTCCTGTTATTCCTTGAACAACTTTTTGGTCAATATTTTCTCTTGTGCCTTTAGGTCTCATTGAAGATAATTCATCTAGCACAACTTTGTCACGGACGTGTTTATCATCTGTTTTATCTCAGTAACAGATGTCATGTCTCATAGTTATTGCATCAACATGGCTGTAAGGTTCTTGACCTGGCAATGGTGGATCATTTTCATCGCGTTGTTGATCAAGTCGGTTCCATGGACCAGTGTACGTATGTTTTGGTAGTATCCAGACGACTTTTGATCTAGGTAACTTACTGATAAAACTGTATACATCAATTTTACCCCCAGTTATTTCTTTGACTGGTGGACCAAGTTTATTTTTCTCGCCGATGATATCTCTGTAAGCACGTTTTTTACAGTAAATCACGATCTTGTTGTCTTCGTTAGCAAAATGATACTTTTCGTTACAATTGCACACTATTATTTTATTATTGTTATTGTTTTTAACAGCACATGTCTTCTCCTCCTACAGCTGCCGCTACTGTTAGCACTTTCTTCACAAAAAAACCAACATTTTCTTGTACTACAAGCTTCACATGTGCTCTTTGTCATTTTTTGTTTTGTTATTATCTCCTCAGGATTAATATTTTCTGTCAGCCTTTTACACTTTCAGCAATACGTCAAAATGCTATATTCACGTTTAAGATAAAATTGCAATACGATCATTGTTGATCGATGGTACAGAATCAAACTGGGTTCTACAAACAATAATTTGTTTGGTTTTGCTCGTGTTTGATAAAGCTCACACAATAATAACCAAAAGCCGCTATCCCAATTGGTTGTAGTTAGTTTGATGAATAGTTTAGTGCTCCGTGAAAATAATCCTTTTCCTATCACATGGCGCTAATCCCAAAGAGGCAAAAACATAGTTTTTTTCTAAGGTGCTACCCAGTGTGTGTGATAGATCCATCATTTTAATCTTGTGTGTTAATAACAAAACATGAGAGAGGATGGTCTTCGTTTTGGTAACTGATCTTGGCTAAACACACCAATAAAACCTTTTACATTAATAAGCTTCTTTTCGATGTCAAAATTTTAAAACGGTGCTAAGGTCTTCTTGTACGTGGTACTTTCAGACCTCCTCTTATTCCCAGTAGATTTGGAAGTAGACTTCCAGTAAAGAGTGGAACGATTAATCCTCCTTTCACTTAATTTTTAACAAGTTTTCTTTGTCTTTGGTCTCTTTGTCTTCTTTGATTTGTTTGGCATTTTGTAAACCTTTTTATATAAAATTCTCGTCATTCCATTTCCCTCAACAGCTCTCTTTGTTGCTCACGATACAGCCCCTGATGTACCTGCAATATCCAGAGTACCAAATACATATACTAATTTCGGAGCAATTGTCTATATCAAAGATGCTATTGAAGGAATGAATGAATCAACGTTTTTACTCATTTCCCTGATCTGAGCAGCAGATAGATTCAGGACAAATGTTGATCCTTTCGATAGTCTATTTTTATGTTTTCTTAACAGCAAATTTGTTACTTTTGTTGACTTGAGATCAATCTTCAATGAACACCGTCTCGATTTGACACTGCGCTGGCAAGCTTTCTCATTTGTCCTTCACTTAAATTTACTTCACCACGTGAATAAACCATCTTATTGTTATGTTTTTTTATAGCATAATTAGATTTGCACAGTCAACATGCCTTTTATTGCATATAGTGTGATATATATATGTCTGGTATGATAAGTGCATAAGCACCAAATTCATCACCCGGACAATTATCAAGTGTAAAATGTATTTCTATCTCAGCAGGTGAATTAGATGTTTGATAACATTGACATGAAAAATTGGGTAATTTGTCGCATCGTCATCAAGTGATATTTGTGCACCATCAACAGCGTCTTGATACTTCTGTATTGATTAATAAACATTGTGTAAGCCCTCGAGACATTCAACGTTGCTTGTCTAAAATTACACCCAAGTTCTCTTTCTGGGTAACTTCTTGAATTGATTGTTGTGTGGATCCTGATTAGATCAAGATGTTGAAAATATAATTTTGTTTTATGTTTGTTGACGTGGTGCCGCTGGTGGACCTGACATAAACAGAACGAAAATATGTCTTGGTAATTGTTCACTCGTCCCACTTGTTACTCTCCAATTGTGTGTTGTAGTATTTAGCATCTTCTTGTAATAAACCTTGATTTGAACAACATAGATTTCTTGATGAATGTCACTAACGTTGATAACAGCTATAGTTCTTTTGTTACTGCGGGAACTACCTTTGGCATCCAAATCGATAAGTTGCTTATTCCTGACTCACCGTGGTCCGCAGCAGTTGCTTAGTAAATATGCTCACTTGGTACAGCTCGATTGAACATTATCGTGTGTTTTAGTCCCCTGAACACTATTATTATCTCGACAAAATCCAACGATAGATGATAAGGGCAAGAACAGAGCGATAGTAACACCAATATTAGTAAACGCTCCTCTCTTTGCAAAACCAACATTGTAACATCCATTTATTGTTTTACGAAGCAATATTATTTAATTTAATCTGACGCGCAGTGAGGTACCATCAGCAACAGCTGGTAGAGTTATTCTCAGATCAGTACAAGCTGATGCTAGTGTTATTATTTCTGTAGCTACATTAGCATCTGAGTCTGGTGCTGAAACTTATATCCTCGGATTAAAATTAATACGTTAATATCTTACTTCTCTACATCAGCTGCCGAATGAACACCAGGTGTAGTTGTGTTTCGCTCGGAGAAAAATTCTGCGATTTCAGCCCCTCGATGTTAGTTGCCGAATCTTTCGTGTAATCAAAATGAAACTAAATTCAATATTGTGCTTGCTGTAAGAAGATATTCGGAAATATCCTCAATGTTTTGATTAGGCATTTGATATTGAGCACTTTTAAAAATACTCCAACCATTATTCTGTAAAGTTACAAGTGCTTCAGCGGCGTGAGTTACAGGTAAAGCTTTTAGAACTGTTCTTTGTGAGGCAACAAATAAAATATCTTCATCTCGTGTATTAATTATTCTTTGGCCAGATTGATCAGGAACGTTCAAGTTATCATCAAGGTACTCAATGTACTCAAATTGTGTTATTGAATCATGAAAGTCAGCGAGTTTACAAAAATCAAGATAATCCTTTCGTCATTTCTTTGTTGTTTATACAAAATTAATGCGTTAAAACCTGGGTGCACATATCAGCTGTTGTTGATTGCTTTAGTTTTTGTAATATGTCTTCATCTTTCGGAGACAGCATTTTTCTGGTTGTTAGTATCATCGTAGCAGCCGTTACCTTAGTTGGGGCAACCTCGTTAACTGCTTCTCTTATCTCCGCAAGTGTTGGAATTTGAGCAGCAGCTTTCTGACCTTTGATCCTATCAGCAATTTTATGACGAACAGTTGTTGCAACTGCTGATGCTGCACCTGTGCCAATTAGTGAAACATTACGTGCTATTCCAGGTATCACCTCAATAAAGCTTGTAAAAATATTTCCACCAAAACCTCCTATTATTTTTCCTGTAGAGTCGTCGGTTTTATTTGATTGTGTGGATCGAATATTAATCTACTTTTCTCAACGGTAAATCATACGTTACTTGATCGTTTTTAAGATCAATATCGCTACCTGACTCATCAGTCAGCGCCATTCTGATGTTGGTTATCTCTTCCCCAACATTGATTGAGTAACATATCATATGTGTTAGATTAATTTGTAACAGCGATTCCCGTGGAACATTAGGTGAAAACGAATTATTGTTTGACCTCTACTACATGTTGAGGTAAATTATCCCTCTGCTATTTAGTAGTTTATCAAAATGGTACTAACCTCCCTTATGTCATCAGCCTTTTCTCCCTCATATGATATTGTTTCAGCAGTAGTTCAACCATTTTGTGTTCGATTAAAACCAAGTAGAGTTCCTATCTTGTTGAAAGGTTAAAAATCAACGAGAAGATTATTTGTAACGTGATTTTAGCTCTTAACGTGTTGTAAATGGGGCCATCATAAATTGTTTTGGGTCACCTCTAGTTGTTGATATCAGCTGCTTTATTATTTTATTAAGATCAGTGACGTTGTAAGCTCCCGTTGGTATTGAAAACGCCGGCCAGAACCAGCTGAATAACGAAACATTTCGTTTTCTCCTGTTTTATCGTTGAATATTGACGACCACATTGTTGCTGAGATCAACCAGATTTCATTTTGCTCATTTGGATCAAATTCCAATGGCGGTGTGTACGTAACAGGAAAAATTGAACTTTTCTCACTTGATTTTCTTGAATCAATCCACAATGTAGCTAATTTAATTTGTATTATACTTTGATAAAATCAAGCTAGATCTTTATTAAGTATATTGTATCACACTATTTTTTCTTAACTCATATAGTATCTCAGTTATCTGATTAGTGTCACCGCCAGATGATTTCAAATATGTTAATCTGTTAACAATTTCATCATATGATTAACAAGTGTTTCTACCACGTACGTATCTCGTAAATTTGCTGATGAATCGCCTCAGTTTGTCTTCCTTCAATCTCTCAAAGTTTTCTTTGTAATACTTATAAATTAAGACAAAATCAAACGCAAAATTACCCACTTCACCATGCATTAATTTATCAAATTCACTATTGTATTTGATAAGCACACTATAAAAAATGTAATATAAAAATAATGTTTGATTTTGTTTTCAGCTACTTTTTTTAAATATTGGACAAAAACGTTTATATTTGTTGCACTAGTGTGTCTTTATGTTTATGTATTTCATTAAGATCATCCTTATGTAATTTTCTACTGTCTATATTTCTCATATTATCTTGATCAAATCTGATGACATCAAGTATCTTATCTCGATTACGGTATTTAGTCGCTTTGTTCACAATAGTTCTCATAATAGGCTCAGCAAAAAATTGATGTTAATTGTCCATAAATTATACTGTTAATAACACCAACGTTAGTCTTTATTTTGCCAACTTCAGTTTACATTTGATGTGATATATCACCAGGGTTACCAGCTAGATCTTTTCCTCGAATTGATTTAAGGTTTTCTGGTTCAAGTGTACATTCAAATGATTTTTCACCGATTAATGGTGATGTTACGGTTTTAACAGTTTTTTCTTTTAAAGATCTTGTTGAATTTCACTGTCACCTGGATCATCCATTATAGTAGATCATTGTACACAATGTTATATTCAGTTGTAGACAGGTTATTGCTCGATCGAAGCTAATCAAATGTTTCTGCTATTTCACTGTTAATTTCTTTTCCAGTGTTGCCTGCTTTTTTAGCTGAGATCAATAACACGAGACGATCAACAATATCACTCCGTGACTGATACATTATTGCACGTTCACCTTTCCAATGTGCAGCACTAGTGTTCACAATACTTAACGCATTTTTATTTAAATTTTTCAAAATTATTTTTTATATAGCTATCCATTTTTATGTTCTCCAGATTTGTTCTGATTTGTTTATCTTTTATAAGATAGTCATCAGATGCCATCCTAAAAATTGATAAAACGACGTAATTAATCATCTTTATCCGCTACAGAATCAAAATCTTTTTAACTAGTGAAAACATCTCATTTTCTGGATTACTGATTGTACGATGATATTGCTTGGTGTAACCTTTAATTGCATCTTGACCTAGTTCTTTACCTGTTAATCCCAAATCATCAACCTCAACATAGCTTTATTGTTTTGCGCGAAAAAACATCTTTCTTTAAAATCTCAGAAACAAGATCAAATATCTCGATGAACGATATTTTTTCGAGGAAAGAAGCTATATCACGTGATTCGAGTGGTTTCTTCTGTTGTTTTTATTTTGCTAAATCAATAAAATTATCTTAGCTTCTCCTCGAGTTTAGCGAAGACACCATCTTGCTTGAGATCTTATTCCTCTTCTGTTGCTTCTGGATCAGCTGTTGTATTAGATAAGTTTTCACCAAGTATAGCAGTTGTCACTGGTTTGAACAGTTTAGTGATCTCTTCCTCTCATTTATGTTCTCCTTGTCTAGCTGCAGTCAATGCCTCATTCAACGTCGTTTGTGGTTTGATTAGCTTGCGTAATATTCCGTTCCTGTCCATATTACTCTGATCACAAAAAATTGAGCCAGATTAGGGTGAAACATTTTAGATCTATCGTTGAAAAATTGATCGTGCAACACATAATCATGCTTGTTACCTGTTGATTTGTGATAGCAATCATCAAATTATATTTATGAGACGTTACCACATTGGTCTTTGGCAATGTTTGTAATATTAGTGTTGTCCAGTCCAGAAAACAAGCTGAACAACCTGCGTTTCGTCTGATGAATCGAAGATTGTTGAAAACTAGATTTGCGAGATAAATTTTGTTGCAGCGTTTATTTCTTGAAAAAGAGAGATATGATTTCATCTTCAGCATCTCACTGTGCTCAAGTGGCATGTCTTCCAAAACAACAATTTTGTTTTCTTTTGCGTCTAACTCGCAAACTGGGGTAAAATTGTCTGGATCTTTTAGCAAAATGGTATCATCGATTACACCAAGTTCATCACATAACCTGTCGTTGTAGTCTTTGAACAATTGATTTTTGTCCTGTAGTGGGTTAACTGTGTAGATGTAAATCGTGTCATTATTAAAACCGTTGCTAAGTAGAATGTTCATGAACAGCTTTGTCTTAACAGAACCAGTCTAACCGACTATCAAATAATGACAATGTGGCAGGTTAAAATTGTATTTATGAGAGATCACGTTCTCAGTATCAAAATGATTTATGTTCATTATATTTGCTATTTATACACATTACACAAAAAAATGAGTTGTTTCACAATATTTGGAACGGTAACTGGTGGTACAGTTGTTGGTGAAGATATTTATGTTTTGAGATCTGATGAGAGCTGATGATACTATGTCGCGTATCTTGAACATTTCAGGCAAGAAGACACCAAATTTACAATCTGATTTTCATCTTCCTCGTTACGATCGTACTAAGCTGTAACATTGGGTCAATTATTGACAGTTGATCTTCTGAAAGTTAGCAAAAGCAGTGATACTATGACAGGTAATTTAGACGTGAGAAGTAAAGTGATAATAAATCTAGAGACTGCTTATCCATTGAAATGTGGTGATCTGTCTCAAGCGGGCAGCTTAAGTCAGTTGAACAGAGTCAGCAATTTTAAAGTAAATAAAGCTGGTGACACTATGACTGGTGATCGCAACATGTCGGGTTAAAAGATAATAAATCTAGAGACAGCTTATTCTTTGTTGAATCCTGCTGCAACATAAGCAACAATATATAAACTACACAAATAACCTGAAAGTAAATAACGTTGGTGATACCATGACGGGTATTTCACGTTTGCTAGCGGCAAGATAACTGGTTATCAAGCAATTTTCCTCCTGGCGATACTAGTGCTGTTACTTACTCACAAGTTAAATCAGTATTAACTAAATATGCACCACTCAATGGATTTGATATGACTGGGTCCATTTACATGAACAACATAGTGATAATACGTCTATAACAATAAACACCTGCTGATGATACATGTGCAGCAAGTGTTGATTATGTGAAAGGTTATGATTTGAGTACAACTGGAGGCACGATGTCTGGAGATCTTATCATGGAAGTAAACAAAGTAAAATCAACTGCTGTGGCATCTGTTGCTGCTGATCTAACAAATACATTTTATGTTTACCTAGCCTACGCTGGTCTTCGTCGAAGACAAAAACAATGTTGGTTTTATTCTAAGGTTGATTAGTGGCGCACCAAACATGACTGGTTTTGTAGTTAGCGCATCATCACTTTATAATTGCGTTAATCCATATTATGATTGTTTGTGGCATTTAACAACAGCTATAAACACAAGTGAGTGGACAAGAAATGGAAAAAAATAAAAATGTTTGGTTCCAAATAGAGTGTCCAACTGCTATGACAATTCACAAATTTGTTCTACCTGGTAGAGCAAGCGGTAATGAGAGAATGAATAACTGGAGGCTTAAGGGTTCCAATGATAAAGTGTCTTTTATATCAGTTTACACAGCAATTAATCCAACTTATATTGGTAAACCAGCACAAGAGTTCGATGTGACAACAATAACAAAATATAAATGGTTCAGAATCTAATGTGGTAACACTGAAGGTGCAAAAACCTAGTCTAAGATGTTTTCAAATTTATACACTTGATGGTATAAAGTACAGATTTTTGTATGAAGGCTAAAATAATGACTGCATATTTGGAAATGTGTGAATTATTTTATGAGCAGGTTGTAACTGATGAAATTTTATCTGTGCCGTATCCTTTGTTGAAAGATCATGAATATCCAGATATTGCTGAATTCACAATCGATAGTGAACAATTAAATAATATTCAATCTTTACGCCCAATGAGAATTGATGAATTAAGAATAATGGCTGCTAGTTACAAAGTCATGCAGCATTTTTCAAATAAAAATGTAATCAACAAAATGGAGGATGAAATCTCTAACTTGATTGAACAAATAACAGCTGAAATTCATTCAGATTTCACGTGGTCATTGTTAACCAAGAATAAAATGATACAGAAAAAAATTGACGAGCTCCATAATACAAGACATAAGTTGATTACTAATCATACAAAGAATAAAACACATGATAAGACACGACACAAAATCTTGACATAATGAGTGATGAACCGATTTTACGATCAGCTTACTTAGTTCTGTTTAGTGACATGATAAACAGGGTAACATATTTCATTTATTTTACAGATGATGGGTATAACGCTGCGCAAAAGGCACTACAAATTTGAAACAGAAAAATTGATGTGCTAGCTGAATATCTGGAGCAGGATAACACAGACATCCTCGATGTTTTGCCATCGCCATATCAAAACGAATTATCTGTTGAGGAAAAAATGCTGTTGATAAAATAAAACCAAATGATCTGCTGTTTTAGATAAAGAAAAAAAAGTTAAGAAATTTTATCAATTCAGTTAGCAAATGATTAATGTGAACACAGTTTTTATGTCTCTGATGAAAAACTCTACGCCAGAATAGTTGTTAATGGACGCCAATTGATGATAGTATAATAGATGCATATGGTCGTCCACAAGATGCTTAATCACCATCATTTGTTGATGCTTTGTAATGGCCTCTAAACATTTATTTGCTTAGCCAGTTGTTGATTTTGTTGTAAAATCTAAGGTCGATTTTATTCATAAATGCCTTAATACACCAGGAATATCTAATGTTAGACAATTTTAGAAAAAAAAAACAAAAAAAAACAACATGATTTAAATTTTAATGTTGTTTATTCACAATCTTGAACTTAAGAGAGCTTTAGATTATACAAAAAGTACTGAAATAACAGTTAATGGAAAAGTTATTCATGAAGGTTTTAGATACGATTCTGTGGTCTTTGCTTGATTTGTCTATGTTTATTCAAATTTGTATAAGCATTCATTCGAAATTAGGTCTTATAGAGCAATGCAATTGAAAAATCAGTAAATTACATAAATCAATATGAGGATTACGATCATATTACTAAAGCAAGAAAGCTTTCTCATACCAACGAATGGATTTAGGATTTCCCTAAATAATTGGTTGTGCTGAGGGAGATAGATTTAGGATTTCACTATATAAATGGTTGTGCTGAGGAAGATAGATTTAAGATTTCACTAAATAAATGGTTGTGCTGAGGAAGATAGATTTAGGATTTCACTAAATAAGTAGTTGTGCAGAGGGAGAGAGATTTCGGATTTCTCTCAATAAATGTTCGTGCTGATACATACATACATACATACATACATACATACATACATACATACATACATACATACATACATACATACATATATATATATATATATATATATATATATATATATATATATATATATATATATATATATATATATATATATATATATATATATATATATATATATATATATATATATATATATTAATAAAGATGATCCAATATATGACAACCATAACAGTTTTCATTATTATCCAGCAAGCGTTGATTTTGCAAAGATAGTACAGGACACACTATTTTTCGTGGGTGATGATCCAAGTGTTGTCGACTGTCTTGGGAAATATGCAACAGCCTACATTGTTTTGGAGAAATAATTCACAACAGGAGTACCACTGTTTTATGTGAGTGAAGCACCAGAATTTATAAAAGACATCACAAAAGAGGGAGTAGAGACCAATTTAGGTAAAGTTGTTCGTTGCGTATTTACAGCTGATGAAAAAGTTCCGTTCAAAGACAAAAACTCGGCGCCGTTTGATAAATATAAATTATTTCTCAATCAACCCGTGAACATTGAATTTAATAACAGTTGTTATGTATGTTGCCCCAGAATTTGCTCTCTGACCTAGAGAACAATAAAAATAACAATAATAATAAAAACTGTTTTTGATTTGAATCATATAACGGAGCCCATACCAGTTACGGACAAAAATCACCTATTCCATATAACAGACCATCATACAAATTGCTATTGTACAAGAACAGATTATGCATATTATGACAGAATACTTACGGTAACTGATTATTTACTACGAATAATAAAAACACCTGGTCTAGCAACAACGGGAACGTTGATTAATCCATTTTAGTTACTTTTGTCTGGTGTTGTTGTTGCATTGGACCTAATATTGGTACAGATAAATTCAACGATGAGATAGATATAGTAATAGTTCAAGATAGCTTTTTATTGTTTATACTAGAGTGTTAAATGCGATAAAATCTTACTTGAGAGGAGTTATCCACAATTAGATGATCTGATCAAGAAGTTCACGACAACAGAAAAACTGCTGAATGAAATTCTTCCACACATGATAAAGAAGTATGAGATGATCTATGAGAAAAAATATGACACGAAATTGATCTAAACTTAAGTATAATGAACGAGAGAAATGCTAAATGAATTATTCAACGAGGATTGTTTGATAAGTGTGAGTGATCGTGGACGAGAAAACTTGCAGTACAATTGCTAACCTTTTGTTGTACTGATAAGTAATGAGGTAACTGTCAATACTTGAAAAAAAACTCCAGTAAAATAAAATTGAAAATAGTTAATGTTAATGACAGTAGTCATTCCTTTCGCCTGCTTGATACACTCGAGTGTTTAATAATTGATGAGATAGCACATTTTACTGAGCAATATCACAAGACAAATACACAAAACTGATGATGAAATTGAACAACGTAAAGGATTGTGATGAATATAACGAGTTGATGAAGAATGATGAAGTACTAGAAGCATTTATCGAGAGCAAAACATAAATGCCTAATTTAACCTATCCTTTTATAAATTTAACGAGGAGTATTATTTGATAGCTCGACCAAGTAAGATCGGGTTAGTTGGACCAAATGAAAATGTTATCCGCCCATTAAAATAATAAGCAAAACAGAAAATCACTTGACTGAGTTTGCAAAGCAAGTTGAAAACGTGATTGAGATAACTGAAGATGTTGCAAACTTAAGGTATAGTGTAGCAAGATAGAAGAAGACCGTCACCAATTTTGTCTGAGAAAGTCGAAAAGGTTGTGCTGAGGAAGATAGATTTAGGATTTCACTAAATAAGATCAAGACGACAGAAGAAATCAATAAAGCAGCTGTTGAAAATCTTGAGAACAATGTCAACAGCTTGACCGATCAGATTGAAAAAAAGTACTGAATGTGTTTGAACATATAAAACAAGCTTTTGTCGTTGAGAAAGAAAATGAACATGTTGTAATTGAAATTTATGAGGACAATGAATAATTGATATAGCAATAGAAAAGATTGCAACATAATCAGTCAATAAAAAAGTGCCATATTAAAAATGCAAAAAGGGAGGTTAGTCTTTACTCCTCCGACGTATTTATAATCAAGATTAATATTCAATTTTAGACGGGTGAGACTAAACAGATTCCTTTTAGTTCCGTTAACAAAAGTACAAAAATCAATTTGTTTGGTTTTTCATTCTATCAAGTACAAAAATCTTTGAGCTTAATTTCATAATTGTCCATTCGCAGAATATACTTGATTCACAGAATGTACCTAGAATTATTGAACATTTCTCAGAATGTACTTAGTTTGAAAGGGTGGTCCGAAACCCTCCATGAACTACTACTCTCATAATTAACGTCATAATCAAAACACCGTAAGAGTGCATGGCTTTTCACGACCAACGATCTCCCACATTGTGAGACCTTATCTAAGTTTAGTGTAGACAACCTTATGTGCGCTGTTGACAACATTGAGACGTTAGCTTCGATTGCCCTATTAAATGTATATCGTAACGGAATATGCTTGGTAATAGTCTTAATACAATTTCACCATAAAATATACAATCTGACCCGAACAGACAAATTATTATGTCGGGTTTTATAATTGTTTTTATCATGTCTTAATACAGTTGGATAATCTCCGAGGGCTATACTAAATATAATAACGACGGAATAAATTACACACCGTCAAATATGGGTGACCTTTAATGATCCGTGACATCATATCTCATCGGATGATAATCCAATAATGTTGTTACAGTCCTATGTCATTCACAGAGCCTTTACCGTGCTACGGGAGTTTATTGACACTAATGAGCGCTTTCACACAAATGTTATAATCTATGTTGTTATATAATATAACATATATGTATGACGATAGATACAAAACAGTGATGGAAAACAAAATGAATAAAATATACATGTTAAATTTAGCGAACATTTACGAAAAACAATTCTGTAAAAATTGTTTATAAAAATGTTACAAAACATTTTACAAGTTGACGAGGAAAAGGTAAAGTAATATCATGGATGTTAATGCTTTTACAGTAAAAACATATTTATGGATAGACTCATTTGCTTTCGTGCAGAGAAATCAATGTTGATCAATTCGCTTGATCACTGATTTTCTATGAGTCGTGGTGTGTTAAGTTTGTTGACAGAACTTTGTATGTGTTAGACCTGTTGACGTTGGCATTATAAGACCATTCACAGAGAGTTTGTTTCAGCTGCCCAATTGGCAAGTTATCCATTGTGTGCTATCTCAAACTGTCATAGATGCATGCATTTGCGTTTCTCCCTTGGAAAAGTTTAAAACTTCGACATGTCTCAGAAACGTGTAGGATACTCGAGAACTATTGCGCCATTTAAAAGAAAATGATATACACATTGAACATTAAAAGAAGCTATTATTTTTTTAATAGTGTAATATCTTCTTTTATACTTTGATGAATTCACCTATGGCTCTGAGTGAATGGAAGAGTAGAAGTTTCCAATATCTCCTTTTTAGGGTAGAAATAACTTGAATTTGAACCTGGTATTAAATATGCACCTTAAGGTATCTGATCAAACTAAGTATTAGAAAAGACTCTTACACACATAAATATCCAAGAGACAACAGTTGTATCCCTCGTTATGGATATTCTGTATTCATCCTTCTTAATTGTATATTTACCTCAAGGATATTATATAGGTTTAATATTTTGTTTTTGTGGCATGACTAGAATTATCAAGTTATGTCTTGAGGAATTAAATCAGTATGCGATAAAATTTGTCTCCAATTTAGAAGTCATGTGATGCTTTACCTCAGTTGTTTCCGTTTATATTCCTAAAATAATAAAATAAACTAGAGACAAACAGTCATACATATAATTATATTGTTATAAAGGATATACAGTATATCAATTTAAATTATACAATTGTATATTGTGCATTAGCATTAAGTCCATTAGGATACAGAGTACCTAACTTATGAATCGAATAAGTTTCTTTTATGAGTCTTTTCATGTCACCATGTACAATATCTATTGACATGAAAGAAAAATCAAGTAGATAGTGATTATTGGTGTTAAAGTGTGTTGAAACATTAGAGGAAAACTGAGGATCTCTGTAATTCTTTTAAAATGAAAGCGATGATTATTCATTTTCTTAGAAACTTGTTGTAGTGTTTGTCCAACAGTTTGCATGCCAGATAGTTTACAGGTTATTAAATAAATCACATCAATTGATATGCAGTTAGTGTTATCGTGTAGAGAAAATACCTCTTTTGTATTAGCACTACTGAAAGAAGTACTTTCTCTTATGTATGCACATTGAGCATACATTAAATGCGAAACTAGTTCTGTTGATTTTTTATCACAATTCGTTTATATTCCTGACACACAAGAGTATAGATCACTTGAAAAATGATCGCTTTTCGTTCGTTAAAACTATATATAGACATCCTGTAAACTGGCTTAATATATTCTGTTTTGCAGTATAAATCAAAGTTGTCGACCTTTGTTGATGCGAAATATTTCCGATCATGTAGGTAAAAATATCTAACTGTTAAATCCGGTTTAATGTATCTGGCTTTTTCAATTTGCTATCCATCAAATTGAAATTTCGTTAGCGTGCGACAATTCGTGTTCTCTGTGATGTTTCTTCCTTCAGTTACTATACACGTTTAATTACATGCATATTTACTACGTATAATGTGATAGGATGTTCCCACTTATGTCGTGTCCCGGAATCTTAAGATACACAGAGTGTGAGACATCCTGCCATCTGTAATATAGTCATCAGTATATAGGGGAGTGTAAGATATGATTTAGATCCCTGAGATCATTCGAGTGACAGGCAGTAAAGAATAACAACACATTCATCTGTTTTTATGGATCAATATTAATAATGCGTTTGCCACATTTGATGATAACTATCTCCATTTGCGTACTCGGTAAGTACTGTTTATATTCTTGTACATAATCGTAGCATATTCGTTCAGTCTTTACAGTTGTATTTTGTTCATACTCTACCCAGTGTTCTTGTAGCTGAGTTTCAAAGCAATTCGGCATATTGATCCCGATCTTTTCAATTCTAATAGTTTATACAGCCACAACGGCTTTTTTAGCATCAATGTCTCAGATTCCTCAACTAGCAATTATATGACACGATTGGGCAGATGCTTCACAACGAGAACAAGACATCCCAGAAGACACAATATCGCCGTTATCGATAAGCGATATATGTATGCACAAATATGTTTAACTAATTTTTCGGACAAGATTGTCTTCAGTCATTTATCTTGGTATGTATTTAGTACATGAAATATCTACACCAGGAATCAAAACCTTGTACCCGTGGCATTTACTGTACGCTCTAGATATCTCCATAAAGGAATCATATACATTATAACGAATCCTACACCACAGTAACAAAATTTAGCTTCCATGTCCAGCGATGTACTTTATGATTCATTTGCAATAATGTTAACCAATGACACACTTTTTAGTTAAGACTTACCTGATTTAACAAGATTAAGATTTGAATTACGAATGTTTCTGAAGCTAAACTACTTAGTTATTCAAGGAGATTAAGTCCACCAAAGAATTGAAGAACATAAGTTAACTGGCAGGGAACTCCATCTTTTTATCTATTGAATACGACTATAGCCAATTCAGATGTGATAGGTTGTCTCACCAAAATGGCACGTTATATAGTGCCATGTGCTAAACTAATTAAGTTATTCGAAGAAGAAACTAAACAAGATATGCAAGTTAATTTCTTTTGTAAATAATACTATATAAACTTGACATAGATGTGATAGAGCATATAGTTCATAAAATGATAAGAAAAATATTTCTTTCACACTATTATGTGGACGGGCTATAAAATGTTGAGACGGACTCGACGGTTTAATTAACTTTAATCATTAATTAAATATCCGCAAAACCGGTCAGTATATTCCATATTCACAAACTAGATTCATGAATGGGAATAACATTATTTAAACAAGCCTTCATGCAATTGTCATTTGCTTACTGCTGCCACTAGTACAAATACGGTTTATTCATCACTTAAATCAGACACTTCAACTGAGGTCTTAAATTTAAAGTATACACTTATCTATGAAAAGTGCACAATGTCACTAGCTATTCAACGCATTGTATAGATAAGAAAACGTCTTTGTGTATTAATTTGCCACTAAAATTGATATGTGTTTTCATTTTAAAATTATTTAACCATAATGGGTGCAAAAACAAAAAGATTTGTTGCTCTACTGTGATGTTGCAAGACTGGAACAACTTATGGTAATATATTTTTGTAACAGTATTTAGAACAATCGATGCTGACAAAATGCAGTTGTGCATAGTTACTAGCGATTTGAAACCCACTGTCGTTGTTTAGGTAGGTGGGTTATTATTGCATAAAAGATGAGTTTAGTACAGAAATAACTGTCAAAGCTACTTTTTATTGAAAGGATGTAATAAAATATTTAAGAGGTCTACGATCGTACGAAATCATAAAGGAAACTTCAGAACTTCAGGTAAGTTGTTAAATAATAGTTTAATTTGGTTTTCAGTTTGCATGATCGACCTATGTGTTAATTTGTAGCTGACTATAAGCCAATGCACAGAACTCTTACCTATAATAACCTTTTCAAAACGATTCAGTAATTGTGGTTTGAAATAAAAAAAATAGCTAGTAGATAGTCTGAAAAGCTCATTATCGTTTAAACCATGTACCGCCGTCTTTAGTGGAGCCAAATAATTTATATAACATATCACAGTGGCTCCTAAACAAACCATTAATAACTAAACAAACCATTAATAAAGACACAACAATGAACGTGTTTTTAATTATTTACACACACATGGACTGTTGAAAATAGAAAGTTTATGCCTCTCTGTAGTTTTCCTCTTCATGCAAATTCCGCATTTTTAGGTTGTATATATGGTATTGAAGAAATCAACATCATTTACATTATAGACGTTTTCGCCCATACGGCCATGTACATCTGGCAGTTATTGAAGAAATATTAAACTACCAGTTCTTGTATTCAAGTGGATTCGTTTATCAAGTCTACTACCAGAAGCAATTTGGTAAAGTTACGCTTCTCAGTTTAGCCATTGAAGTGAAATAAAAGGTCAAACCTATTTCATGGCAACAATGTCCATAAGATGAGAATTTTATATTCGTCAACATTTAAGTAAAAATCTGTTCACAAAATCTTCTTCCATTCTAAATGTGAAAATTAAATTAATATACCACCCCTTCTGGGAAACTGGGAAACACTCATTATGGACAAGCATTATTTGATGGCTACTACTTCTATAGTTGTAGCTATTACCACTGCCAACATTATTAATGTTACATTGTTTCTCTCCTGTTATTAGTTGTATTGAGTATTACTATTCTTATTCTTCTTATTATTATTATCATTTAAAAACTACGAGCTCAGGTCGGTCTCAGCCATGCATCAAAGATGAAAATAGTGGAAATTGTTACCAAATAGTAGATACACTGGTCACATGGAACAGGGCATTAAACATGTGCCGGAAAAATGGTGGCAACCTGGTCATCATCGAATCAGCCGAAGAGCAGGAGTTTATAGCAGGTGAATGTGCAGCAAATGTTATTCAGTGTATTATTTTCGTCATATGTTTTTAAAGGGAAGAATGCCAATTATATTTTAAAAGTAAATGCTTTTCCATTTTGCTATAGATATCCACATTGAGAATCAATATATATTTAGTAAACGTTTATAATGCGTAATACCTCAATTTGATGAACACTGGTTTACTGACATTCAAAACAACGAAGTTTGTTTGTCCTTGATCATTGAAGCGATATAATCTTGGAATGTTATATCTCATATCAAATAACTATGAAGAAAGTTTGGATATTGATTCATATTCAGTATTATCCTTCATTATTTTAAGTTATATACAATTAATGTTCTGTTTAAAACTAATAGGACAAATCTTGTTGTACATAAGATTCCATAAAGTTTATTATTGTCTCTTTCCACTGAGGTGGTGATGCTTCAACGAACAGGATCATTTTTGAGCAGGGCAAACTCTATAAAATCTTTAATTCGATTTAATGAAATTTGATACAAATGAAGCAACACGGTTTGTGCTCCATAAACCTATTTACTATCTGGGGTTAACGGTTCTTCAAAAAACGTTACAATATACATATAGCTCATTTCTAACAACAGAGGTTGAAGTTAAGATGATCTCGCTCTCAAAATATGTTGATTTTTATCTCTAAAATACTGCCTTAGTCTCTGATGAAAATGCAATCACGTTGCAGGCCTAATGCTGAAGAGAAACTTTACAGCACGAGGATTGTGGATCGGATCAGACAAGGTGCATCCGGAGGAGCATCGTACATGGATTAATGGAGAAAAATTCTCCTATGCGAACTGGGCAAGAGGTATACAGATATTGTAATGTGTTTAAGTTCCATTATCCTTTTGTTCATATTTCCTGAATTTGATGTTGTTTTTATATGCATGGATCATATCTAAAAAAGACACTTATGAATCGGGATATATTTTATTAACATGCAAGGCTTATTTTACAATAAGAAAACACTTCATAGGCTACATACTTGAAGAAATGTATTTCTGTCAACAAATTATTTGCATACTTCTTTTTCCAAAACAACGTTTAAAGAATCTACGGCCGAAGATGATAAAAATGTCATTATGCATGTAGTAAACTTTATTACTATATGCTCATTTTTTTCTCCGTTGACCTTAAATTGTCAGAAGCGAGCAAATTCACATATTGCATTCACGTGCATAAATGAACTACTCTCTGTTGTAAACAAACAAGTGACGCAGACGCCAGCACTTTTGACTTGTAAAACGATCATGTTTTTGTTTAAATTTGTTTCTGAATGAAGTAAAGCAGATGTTTCGTGGATTGCCACATACCAGCTGCTTTGGCACAATCCGAGTGAACTTGTTTGATACATTGTTTTGGATTTAGGCTAGCTGTACAGCAGACGCATGAAAGGGTCCTTACAAATAACGTAGAAGTGACAAGGAATATACTATCTTCTTTAGCTGGTGATATAAATGGCACAAAATATACTTACAATTTTACATCCTGAATTTCTTCAAAATGGTATTTCTTAGTTCTGCAAATCCGAATTACATTAGGTATGTCACAGGCTCTCAATCTTGATTACACATTTCGAACGTGTTCTGTAATTTCGAATATAAGGGCAATTACATACGCCTTACTGCACTCAAAATAAGATGAGCATTACATTGCATAGCGTCGTTTTGATATTGCAATTGAAAAACGTCATATTTTACCCATATTATGATTTAAAACATTCAATGACAGAAACATATACACATTTGCAGATGTCAACACGTTTCTCCCTCACCTCTTCAATCCGATGTATTTCATGTGAAATTGTCATATATAAATCCAGACCATGATCATGAAATTTCGTAGAATCGAAAAATAATACTAAAAATCTATTCATTCCAGATCAAATGGTAAAGCTGTTGCAATGCGCATTCATTCACAATATGACTCCAAATTTGAATTTTAACTAGACACACCATTTTCTTTCGAACGTTATGTCGAGCGCGCGACTATGTTCAAATTTATCTGGGCGGAGTTAAGTGCGCATTATTAATGTTGTTGTTGTGTAATGATCAATCTGCGCTCATGTATTTAGTTTGGAATACGGCATACATTCGGTTACTTCGTTTCTTGTAGTGTATTTTGTTAATATGATTCAGCATTAGGTAGAATTAAAAAATGAGCATATCATGAAAAGGTTACTGCATTTGTATTGGAAAATATGAACTCGTTTTGTTGGATGGATATACTTCACTCTCAATGTCGTGCAGTATTTCCATTCGAAAAACTCGTTCATATTTTCCCATACAAATCCAATAACCTATAAAAATACCGATTTATTGTTGGATAACAATTTAAGACAAATGCTTGAATTCATCATGGAAAATCTACAATTTAAAAGCATGTGACGCACAGTTAGGATACTCATATGGTTCAATGAGAACGACACGTTCAGCTTTTTTGAAAATGGTGTGCAGGTCCTATTTTCCTAGTTTAAAAGAGATAAAAGAGAAGAGAATACTATACAAATAATCACACACACACACACACACACACAAGTTTATTTTCTGTTTGACCTGACTTATATTTTTTTTTATTTTATTCTGCACACAGCTAAAACATAGCTACAATTTTCTCTCTGTATATGGATTTAATATCAAAATCATTACTAATAGAAGGAAACATGTTTGTTTGAGTCTGGGATTAGGTTATTTGATTCCCCTTGTGTACTCGACATGGAAAGGATATACATTATAATTTTAGCAACTGATTCCTAATAATACAATTTTTTATTTTGTAAACACTGAGAACTTTATGGAAGGTTTTTTTCCATTAGGTAATGTTTTATTTTTATAGAACATGTTAATTGTGACCTGAGGTCAGGGTGAGGACTATATAATCTTGTTACTGAAATGATTTCTCATTCGTGCTTTAAGAGCTAGCACAGTCAGATTGTATTATATGCTGTGACCATTAATTCGTTTTGGGCTGTAATTTATATTTTTTCAAATTATTGAATTCAGTTGATCATTTTCTCTGGATATGGAAACGTGCTCTGGTAACATTCTTGGACAAAGACATTCGCTAGAATGTTTAGTAAATTCAAACCTAGAATTATATTACTGTGATTTAACAAATGACTGTTGACACATCAGCATTATGCAGTTTATGACAGACATATCAACACTTTCAGCTTTGGATTGAATCTGGAATTGAACAACATTTTATTCAGGACTTTAAATTTTTTGGACTTGTTTCTTTTATTCTGGGATTATTTTGGTGTTTAATTCGCAATACCTTAAGTTCTTTTGCTTCATATTCACTTTGTATTCTAGGGAAATAAATTAGTTGTTGAATTTTACAAAACTTATTGCTTTTCACACTTCTCTTTTAAGGGCATAAACTCATATATATATATATATATATATATATATATATATATATATATATATATATATATATATATATATATATATATATATATATATATATATATATATATATATATATATATATATATATATATATTTATATATATATATACTAAATGCCTTAATTAATCTAACTGTAGGCTACACATTATTAATTATATATACATTCGATAGATTAATGTTTTACGCAACTTTTGTACAGTAATTTCCAAAATGCTTTATAAGACTGTATAAATTGTGTTATTGAGTTTCCTAGTTTGTATTTTATTTTGCCAATTCAAGGTGAGCCTAACTCCTCTCCCCCGGTCGAAGAGAACTGCGCAGAAATATTTATTTCTACAAAGTGGAACGACAATGTTTGTACATATCTGAAAGGGTATATCTGTGAGAAAACACGTACGTACTATATTAATAAGGAAAAGAATAGCAACCGTACTCGGCTTGGGAAAGGCATCTAATTTAAACAAAACTCATATTGTTTTTGTTGTTTTACTGGAAAACTGTACGCATTGGATGTTTCACAATCTGGGTCGATATGTATTGAAACATCAGTTATTCTAATCACTGTAAGACAGAGACGAATAAAAATTATGTAGTCTCATATTGACGTTTCAGACAGGATTCTGTGTTAAAAGTATTGTACTTAAAAGTTCATAGAGGGTGCACGTGAGTACATTGAGGAGGTGTAGTTTTTGGAGACTTACAAATATAGCATTGGTCTATTTGTTTATTGTAGAAAGAGCATACAATGACTCATGTTAGCAAATGGAATTATGTTGTGCATTGAACTTAGCATCTGAAGTGCTTATTTGTTCCATACAGATTCTATATCTTGACAGGCTTTTAAAAAGAAGTTTCGTCATACACTACTGAATATCACGAGGTATGTTACTTTGAATATTTTGATTGAATATGTTTTGCAATTTCCCGGTTGAATATATTTTTAAATGTCATCTATTTTCATCAGTGGGAAATACAGCTGAAGAAAGGTTACATAGCTTTATCCTTTTGCTTCGATTTGAAAGTTTTACTTATTCATGTTCACAGATTGCACACGTGTTTTCTTGCCAAATATCCCACTGCTCTTTTCATTTAGGTTATGCAGAAAATACAGTAACTGAAGTTAGCAAATCTGAATATGTTGTGCATTGAATAAGCACCTGGATTTCTAGATGGCGAATTATATTACTGAATATCACAAAATATGTTACCTTTATTACTTTTATTTACTAAATTTATGCAATTTTGTTCGACGTTCATTGATAATTTTTCATACATGGCAAGCCTTTACTTAATAATAGTTTAGTAGCAAAATTATTAATGCTGATAAAGAATTATTGTTTCAGGAAATAAAAGTTTCATTAATAAATGTTCTTGTATAAAACGCAAATGGAAAAAATGATGAATTTGCTGTCTTCTTTCAGCCGTGTCACTTTCTGTGAAATAGTGCAATAAAAACACTAAGTGTGCCACACTACCAAATAGCCAGTGAGTTTGTAAGTCGTTATGTAAGACTTACGCAAGTTTGATAAAGCAATGTTTAACACGTTTCTACAATTAATAAAAAGGGTACTTTAGATAAGATCAGACGGTTTGGGGGTAGAGGGGGCTATGATTATCCTGTTGAATCGAGGGCAAACTCAAACCTTGGTAAGCTAGTCGTTGTGCAGGTCTGGGGTCAACCCGGCTTGGGCAAGGGAAACACACTTTTTTTTAGGTCAGACGAACACCTCTCTATCATGTGAGTAGTAATGTGGGTCCTCATGTGGCAGAGCGAACAGTGGTTTAATTTAGACATAATATGCACACATACACACATAAAATATAAATTAGGAACATTTAGGTACATCGATTCCCATATAATGTTATGGGTATGGTAATCCACGAGTCAAACAAATGGGGTAGGCAGTTGTTGAACGATGTTGTAAAATCCATTTGGTTGGAAGTTTGTGTTTGTTGGTATATAAATGGAACAAAATATAATCACTCGAAGAAGAATGACGCTTACATAAATGGCTCGTAATTTTGTGTTTAAAGGAATGGCATTATGATGAGCCATATTGTTCACAAGAACAGAATCTCCTCCTGAGGCTCTGCAAACATTTTTCATGTAAGTGTTAAAAGTGCGTACCTTTTAAGTGTGATGTCCGTATCATTTTTAAAAAGGGTTTCCTGCAGGCACAGCACTGCGGCATCATGTTCACTTAAAAGCAGAAGAATATAATTGCAGTTGGTTTTAAGTACTCGATAACTCCATTGCATTATGTTGTTCTTCATTATCAATGAAAAGTATAGATAATATAGTAATTAGGTTAGAGATTTTGCAAGGGAAATCTTATATGTTCTTATTTAGCAAGAGGAAGTTTAATTTTTCTCTCTGTAGATACAGATCCGCCATGAGGACACGGAACAGTTTCTCCTGCACCCATGTCCTCAAAATTTGTACATATATCATCCCTGTTTATAACGTCATCAGACACCTTGTGTTGCCTGTTAGGGTTCAGTTGTTTTCTGTTTTTTGGTGATTTTTGTGTTAGGGCGTTATTGAATGCTGTCTACGTGGCGGTTGTATTTCCTTGGGGATTATCATCAGGAATAATTAAAGGTGTTGTTTCATCAGGTAGCTTGTTTAGGTCTTTGCATCCATTGTTATCGTCGTACTGGTCTTTACTATAGTTTAAAAGGTTTGTCCATGTAGGGAAGTTCTAGGTTCTACCATCTTTCTGGCTTCTGGAAAGGGTAATTTGCAGTGTACTTCACCCTTTAAATTTCCTTCTCCTGTTTCCAGTTTTTGCTTTCCTTTGATTTAGCGTGATGCTCTTTTCTATAGTTTATAAAATTTGGGGTGGTCTTACACTTGGGTGTTCGATGGGAAGAGTCATCACATAGACAACATATAGGGCTCCTTTCATCGTGATGACTGTATTTCTGAAACATAAAACATCAAATTGATTTTGGTATGTATATCTCATCATTAAGCTGCAAAAATCCAACGTTTACGTCCTTGGCTAGTGTTTGCATGTAAAAAGGTAAGTGTGATGGTGTTAGTGTCCTGCAAATTTAATTCACGTCTGATAAGGATTCTACAAATGGCAGCGACACAATGGTGCCTCGTGATTCTACTATTTCAATGCCGCTGACTCCCAACAAGGCGCGAGAGCGAATTACGCCTTTGGATGAATTTAATGACTAATGAGTTAGGAGGATACTGGTATATAATTGAACGTCTTAATTTTCTTGACATTTTCTGTACGTCACGTTCAACATGCAAGATAACCTATTTTAAGTTTTTACGCTTTAAGGTGTACCGACTAGCCCAAGTTTTGACGCATATTTGACGGATTCAGCTTCTACTCTGGACAGAAATTTTGGTTCTTTTAAGTTACTTTCTTATTTTACATGTGTTTTGTTGTATATTAATTCACCCATGCTTAGCTACCCACTACAGAGTCCAAAAAGTGAACACTTATCAATGCCAGCGATAAACAGTTAATATATTCTCAGCATGAAAAGATAGCTCCTGATTGACCCGTTAAGCCAGTGCCATCTAGGGAGTCTTCTGAGGATAGGGAAAGAAGGGGAGAAAGGGAGTAACCTGAAGGAGCAACACTGGTATCAAGAGAGATACTGGAGAAAAATGGGAAAGAGAAGGTCAGAAAATCAAGCTTGGCTCTTTGTGAAAAGCCGTTTGTCGAGACGGGGCCCATCGAGACCACTCGTCTATTAAGAAGCAGAATCAAATGTAATTTATTGCATTTGGAATCCACTCTTATATCTCTCGTTAACTCAACTACCTGGATCCTTACCTCTCTGGACAATCCACTCAGTCGCATCTACATGCGTCGACGACGCACCGGGGCTATTCTACAATCCCAAATCCGCAGGAAAGACCATCACAGTAAGGCCTGCAGGGGTGGGAATTTTTCGAAAGACTATCTTGCTTCAGTTCCAGGAAAGCATATGTTTAAAAGCGACGTTTCTGTATTCCTTAATATTATGATGTATAGTAAAAAATATGTAGTAAAAAAAGAAAATGGGAGCTATGAATAGCTTAAAGATCAGCATAGTGTTGACGGCACAGCTGGACACGCCAAGCCAGAACTGCAAGACATCAGTGTTAAAGACACGGCCAATTTCCGGAACGCTACTACAGTTTTTCTGCGTATTGACGTGATCGAGCGTCTGGTTGTCCAAGCTAATGGCGTCATTTTAGGCACATTAAACAAACTGTGCATGAGGCGTCTTGATGCAGATTTGTTCGCTGTTGAGTGCTTGGTCTTGATGTGTCGCAGTACTGGCCGTATTACGGTAGGAGTTACATTCCAACACCACTGGCTATGCTAGCCAGGAAATAGCTGATCAACTGAGAGGGCCGTCCTCTATACTCTGCACCAGACTAATGTAATTGCTGATACGTCTGGCAAGTACCAACATATCTAGGTAACCTTAACTTGGCCGGCATCACCTTTCGGTACAGTGTATTGATATTTGCAAGTTTGAGAGTCACAGGCCAACCATTGCAGTTAATGTATTCGGCTGAAGCATTGTCTCGACCCGTTCCGCATCGGCACGGATGTTATGGAACATACTATGGAACTAGTTCTGCCCAAAAACGGTGAAAGTGTCCACACTGCATGGACTAACTAATCAGATACCGGTACGTGAGCCAATACATCGAATAAAACTTGAAGAAACACATGTGCTTCATGTGTCGACCTATTAAAAGCCCAAACCTAAGTTTGCCCCTGTGTAGGCTAAAAGAAACAGCGTATGTCATTACCGGAGTCACCAAAGAACATCCGAGTCTTCCAGAACCACCACCGTCAGATACATGTTCCACGCAGCATCTACGCGGATTGTGAGGCACTGATCGGGCCAGTGGGAGGCCATGACGGCAATCCAAACAAAAATTGCTAGCAGAAAATTGCATTCCTGGTACCGTATAGCTTATGCTACACAATCACCAAAGTGCCGTTGTCACACTGTTTCAAGTATGGTGTCCACACTCGTATCCAGTACCTCGAGCGATGGAGGTTAAGATGAGGTTTTAATGGATGTGTCCAGGAATTCACAGACTGCTACACCTATGGCAAGACACTAGAAAACGAGAAGGGGCGTGACCACTATGATATAACCGGCAAGTACCGCGACGAAGCCCACAAATCATGCAACATCAAGCTCCATATCAACCCAGTGAAAACGAAGATATGAGTTTTGCTACATAGCATACAAGTGGCACCATATCGTGGAAGTTATCGGAACAGCCTCGTTTGGAATAATAAACTTGATCCGGAACAACATGGATAAATACAGGGCGTTCTTAATAGGAAAGGTGCAATTTATTGATAGTCTCCAGTTTATGATCAGAAATCTGGAAAAAACTGGAAGCTCACCTACAGAAGTAAGCATTTCGAGTGAAATCAAGACACATTACACTTGTTGCAGAACAGGATATTACCCTTCTTGCAAGCAAAGAGGTGTACAATTGTGAATACATGAGCATCTGGCACCGCTTCAACCAATAAAGGCTTTTAACAGTCAAGTATGATACGCCAACATAACTGATAAAGTCTATGCGGAGGATATTTAGCTGCCAAAATATATGTACCAACCACGTAATCTATCTCAAGGCCGACGTACTTTTAATGGCGGACATGCTTGAGGCACTTCGTGAACCTCCGTAAAGAACTTCCTCGCTGACACGGCCAATAACTACTGAGTGCCCGGAATGTACTAGGACGCCTTACTAAATTCACAGGTTCTAAGCTTTTTGATGCTCGTATAAGTTTACTTGCACTTATTTATGAACTAGGGAATCCATAGAGGCATTTATATGGTGATCAGGCGTCATCTAAAAGCGAACAACATAACATGTCCATATTATGACAATGGAAAGTCACGTAACTGGATAACCTATATTTGGTCCAGTTTAGGTCATAATGCAGAGCAAACCAGCTGACGATTTTTAATGGGGTGACTCCCTTTGCCACTCGAAAGCATTTGTACTTATGCAGAGGACTCATCTAAGATCTGTATCCATGAAGCTGACTTTGAGTACCATGTGGAGTTTCACGACGCACATAGCGTCTAGAAACTGGATTCTGAGACCAAGAGCGTTCTAGAAGAATGAATCAGCGGCTGTCAGCATATTCTACTGAGCCAAGAGAGGGTGGGATGGTGTTCGGCAAAGCGCGTTAGTGGCATCTTACATACATCTGAACATTGAAATGCAAACTAAGTCGGATTTGGAACTGTAGAAAGGCTTCTCAAGCTCACGAACCACTCTGTCTTTGGAAAGAATATCTAAAACTATCAGGATCTTATGAGTCCTCAGGGCGAGTAAGTCAAGCCGCGCAAAGATTAACGACCCAGCATTTGAGTCGTTTATAATCTTTGACTTCAAACCTATAGCCGTGCATTCTACAATGACCAAACTAAAGCTCAAACGCCCCATCAAATCGGGGCAGGCACTCATCGACCTGAGCAAACACCTTACGTACACTGTCTACTTAAATCAGATAAAGAACTACGGTTTTTATGCACACGGACACAGACAGTCTGATGCAGAGAATCAAGGCCGTCGATGTCTTCCTCGACGTAATGAATATGTTCACCTCATAGACTTAACTGACTACCGTTAACAACACCCACTCTACAAAACGAACAAGAGAAAGGTCGTCGGCAAGTTTAAGGATGAGTGTTCGGGAAAGAACATAACCCAGTTCGTCGGCCTTCAGCACATGATGTACTCCATAATTGCATCCACAAGAAATGCCTTAGTCGGCTGGACACATAAAGATCATTTCTCCGGATGGTATTATGAAGTGGGCATATGGCCAATACCACACACGACAGGATGAAAACTCCTTGGTGGAGGATTATCTCAACGAGCTCTTGACTGGATAAGTATGCCCTTTGGCAATGGTGCCTTCGGGGACAATCTGCAGTTCACTGTAAGCGAGAACGGAGAACCACTGCAAGAAAGATGGTATATATAAAACTAGTTTGTGATGTAACACCTGAAAGCCAGGGTGAGTACCTTGAACTACACATGGTTTTTGTCACTGCTCTGTCTGCATTCTGGTTCTCCTGACGAATTTATGTGTCTTGGGGCAGGCTTTGGTGCCTCAGACCAACCCGTCGCGTTACAGATGCTGAAATGTCCGTTGTACGCTTGTCGCTGCCGGTGCATACGTATAACAAATGGTATAAATATGCCTCTTACTTCATGATTTTGAGCCTGTAGCTATAACCCATCCAGTGCATTTCGCGCTTGCAGTCTCGCTCTCGGCAACATGGCCTGGGCGTACTGTTGCCTAAATAGTCGCTGTGCCTGGGTAGTGATGAAACGCTTCACATTGCCGGCCTCACTGCGCCTCATTGGCAAAACGTGCCTGACCAAATGTTACAACACTGCGCCCATAAACGCCTTTTTGGGGTAAACTTGCAGCCGCTCGGTTCGTTTTATAGCTGTACCCGCTTGAAGGAACGGGCCAGATAGTCGGCGACTTGGGAAACTTTCTTTGTGGTCAAGAACTCGGCTTCCGTGTTATCGATGGCAAAACCATCCGTACTCAGCACATACCCATTGACCAACTTTAATGTGCACCGGAAACAATTGGTCGGCTTAGTGCACCCTAGTAAAGGTTGAATAATTGACTAGTTGATTGATTGATGAATCGATTGATTGATTTAATGGCTGATTAAATGATTGATTTATGGTTTGATTGATTGATTAATCGATTTGATATTTAGATGAATGAATGGGTGAATGAATGAATCAATGAATGAATGAATCAATGACTCGAGCAGTGAATAAAGGATTGATGGATCTTTCAATTGATTGATTGATCAATTGATAGACCGATTGATTGATTGGTCAATATTTTGATTGTTTGTTTGATTGCTTAGGATTTATAGGTGCACCATCACTTGAAGGCTATACATCGCCATCAACAATGGTTGTAGGATCAATGATTTGATTTTTGTATGTTACATATATCTGATTTAATATACATTTATTCTAATTTAATTGTTTGTTTGTCAGTTTGAATTTTTTTTTCACTACGTGATATTGTAATTTAAATTTATTCACTGGAGATAATATATTTGCAAAAAATCAGTTGACCTGAATCATTTTTTTCGTAAACACAAAATGTTGACCTAGATCCTGACCTTGATTTAAAATTAGTAGCAGCCACGTAAATAAGTTCTAGTTTTATTTTAAAATGATTGGTTGTTGTCAAGGTTATGATGGGACTAGGTGATTTAAGATGTAAACAACATGTTTTATTTATATTATTTATAGGAAAATGATTGGTTTTCGTCAGGGTAATGTTAGACGTACGTGATATAAACACGATCACGTGATCCCCTTTAGATTTTGCAAGTTAGGGATTTTCGAAGATGCGTTTTAGAATATGACATAACCTGTGTTTTAGAGAAATATTCTTAGTTTTGGGGCTTTTCTTTTACACTGGAAAGTGTGCTCGCGACCAGTTTTGAGAATTACATTTTAAATTTTCTTCAGATGAGTTGGATTTTAAAAGATTAATTCCTTTCTCTGGAAATAGTTAATGTGTTCATACAGAATTCTTGGACAAACTCAGTTTATCAAAAGTTTATTCGGATTTCCAACACCGGAATGTCATTATTTATATTTCTACAAGGAACTGCAGATAAGCACAGTCCTGACTACAGCATACGTCATCATCTTCCATCTTGGATTTCCCATCAAGACTCGGAGTTGAATTCATTAGAACATTTCATTACTAGGACTTTTGCAATTTAACTGGTGGATAATTCGTGGAGTATTCCTGGATCATTTTTGGATTTGATTCTTAAAACTGTAAGTTCTTTTTCCATTGTTACAATCTTTTTCAAGGGAAATAAATTATTTGCTAAATTTTACAAAGCTTGTTGTTTTCACTTTTTTGTGTTACTGTTTATTAGAGCCTAAACACGTAACATGTATTAAAAGTGGTTGACGATCATAGAGCCGTATAAAGAATATAAATAAAAACGAAGATATGGTGAGGGAAGTATATGAATATTCCTGATCAACTGGCAATGTATATTCAAAATCAATATTAATTTTCTTCAGGCAATATTTAATTCAAGACACATTTTATGTATAAAAAAGCTCATTCAAGTGCTGGGTATTGTAGGAACGAGCACGTGTAGGTTGAGGGTCGAAATAATCTATAAGAAATTGTTTAAAGGGTTCGTTGCAAGAGATGCACTTGGGTAGAACATCTCCATTTAATATCTAAGTTTGGGTTATTTAAGTATGACCAGTTCTAATTCGTGCAATGTTTACTTGGTCCTTCAAGGATGGTTTTGTAGGAAGGAGGCAATTCCTCTAAGGATGGTTTGAGCACATACATTTTGGTATTGATAACACCATTATATGATGCCTGCAACTTAATATACAAGGATGTTGTGCTGTAAGATTTTAAATCAGTGTATGGTATTATAAAATCAGATAGTTGCAGACATACGGCTGTATTGACAGCGCGGTCTGCTAGTTCGTTACCTTTAATACTGTCATATCTATGGTTGTCAGGATAAATGTTCAAGCAGTTAATCAAGTTTGTTGTGTTTGGCCTTTCTAATGTTGATGCCTATCGCATTGCAACTTCATCATCCTACGATAGATCGTGTTCCTGTCCTGTGATAGTTCGTGTTCGTTATCATCCTTCCGTCTCTGATATTTAGATGCTTTAAGTTACATTAATATGTTTTACATCTTATGAAGAAATATTTCGCCAGTTATATACTGTTTTGCAATCTTATGAGATACTTATTTACCAAAATCCATCGTACTCATGAATACGTAGATGGATATTACAGAACAGGGTGTTGAGATGATATGGTTTACCCATACGATTACAGGCAGTGGAGATTACTTATATATTACTTTGTGTTTACGTGTCAAGATTGATAGCACTTTAACATCATGTAATGTTTGTTTTCGTCACCTGTGTACTCAGTACGTACTGGCTGTATTTATTTATATAATTGTCTTGTGGAGGTTGATTTCTCAAAGTCTTCGTTGGGTTTGTACTCTGCCTATTCTTTTATTCGTTTAGCAAAGAAATTCGGCCTAAAACTCCTGGTATTTGTCAGTGTAGTCGTGTCTCCAGGGCCAACGGTTGGGTCAGCCTCCGGTTGTCACACACCATCATTACCATGACAAATCCATACATGTCATTAGGATATCTAAATCTCTCTGAGAAAACAAAGACCATGTGATCTATATACTACGCGCCGGACAATGGCAATTACCGATACCTTAAGCTCATGTTTTCAAACAGGATAGTTTTCTGTCATTTAACATGGCTTTTAGATACTTGATCAAGAATCGCTCTCCAAAATTGAAAGATTTTGAAATTTCTTTCACGCTATAAATAACGCAGCAACGTACGCATATGCAAAAATGGAATACTAAAATATCTGACGAAAGTTTGCTTCCATATCCGGCATTAAAACCTTTTGTTGATATTTTGTGCTAAAATATTCACAGTATTGAAATTCCAATATCCGGTTCAGTAATTACTTGCCTTGATATAGTATGTATTATACGTACAAATAAGTCTGACGTATTATCGTGTTTGTCTAAAGTATATTGCATTAATGATAGATATAATAAATGGAAATATCTTAATATTCATCAGCTCTTTGACTATTTATTATTATAAGTATTTGGTATTTTCTTTACTGTTGACTGCGTTCTAAGGGGTCATATCCACATAGAACTGAAGAAATTAATCATTCCATATTTCAATGGCACGTTAATTTAATTGATTATGTTTGCATGTAACGACCTATGTGTTACGTTTATGCAGATTATAAGCCGAGGAAAGTCACTCATAGAAAGTTTATAAAATAAATAAGAAATTCATCAGTTTTGAACAGTTGCAGTTTGCAAAAGATGTATTTGGAACTGAATTTGAAAACATATCAATTTTCACGTTATGCATGGTGGTCTTTAGAGGAGCCACATGATTATACAACCTAGTCTACGGCTGTACACATATCACCATATAGAAAACGTTGTCTGTTTCTTTTTATATTTTCTACATGGGCATGGGCTATTAAAAAAAATGTGGGTGGATTCTGCGTCTCTGTAGTTTTAGTTTTACATGCATATTAATTAATTGTAGGCCATTTACATTGACTTTTCATTGAAGAAATATTAATCTACCAGTTCTAGCATTCACTTCCCACGTCGTCTGTTGATAATAAACATGGCTGCCAAGTTACGTCTCTTAATTTAGACAATGATATAATATTACAAGTCAAAATTTTTTCATGGCACTCGTGCTTTCATGATGGAAATTTTTAAAATATAATTTCGATATATACATCATTATTTAAATAAAAAACTTTGTTCACAGTTGTTTTTTTTTTCCTTTCAAAAGGTGAACAATGCTAAAATTAAATGTTTTCTGATAAATACTTATTGTGGAGAAATATTATATGTTGACTGCTATAAATATGTTGTTACTACTACTACTACTACTACTACTACTACTATCCCTGCTATTATTTATTTTAACCTCCTCCTCCTTCTCATTATTATTATTATTATTATTATTATTATTATTATTATTATTATTATCATTATTATTATTATTATTATTTAGCAAATATGAGCTCAGATGAGTCAAAGCCGTGTATCAAAGATCACTTTACAGGACATTGCTACCAAATAGTAAATGAACTGGCCACATGGACCCAGGCATTCAACATCTGTATGCAGGATAGTGGCATGCTGATCATCATCGAATCAGCCGAGGAGCAGCGGTTTATAGAAGGTAAATGACATGTTATCCAAAACAGTTTCCTCATTTTCTTTTAAAGCATTGTATCTCAGCTATATTGTCGAGATAAATGCTTACATTTTTCATCATGTCCTGTGATGAGAATGCAGATTATCCAGAATGGGAATATTTAGAAGCTAAACCTAGATTACATGAAAATTATTTGACTAACTCTCAAGTATTTTGCAGGTAACCGATCCATGAAACGATATAATGATGCAAAGGAATATTTTATAACAAGTAGCTATTTAGAACATTTGGAGATTAAAATGACTTCATTGATACGCTTAAATCTTTTACGTTATATGGAAATCATTTTCGTGCTGTTTTAAACTCCTAGTACAAATCTACAGCGTACTGTGTATCAAACACACATCATAATTTAATCTGTATCTTTCCTTGACCAAAGAGGACACTGCAGTGAGAATGCTTTAACTGATGGGAATAAGGAAAGAAACTCTCATTCACAAACTTAGCACCAAGTATAAAACTTATAATTCAATATATTGAAGCTCTTAACAATCAAGCAACACGATTCGCGCACAACAAACATTTGTATATTGGTGTTCGTATTTCCTCAATGAAATGTTATTTGTTATCCACGGATCTTGTCTAACAATAGGTTAAATCTGATATAATGTATCTCCCAGGATATGTTAATTTTATTCTCTAAAATATTGCCTACACCTTTCTTCCAAATATATTATTGTACATTGTAGTCCAGATGCAGAGGATACAATTTACTGTGGATGGGCTATGGATGGGGTCAAACATGTTACATCCGGAAAAGCAACGTGTATGGACCAACGGAAAGAAATTCACATATGCGAACTGGGCAGAAGGTATAAATATAATGAAATTTATTGAATTTTCTTTAAAATCTATCATGTTATCATGGGGTTTATATTTTCTCAATATAATGTTATTGCATATGTGCTGATCGTATCTAGTGGATCTTATGTAATAAACGTTCACTATTTCAGTACATGGAAGCCAGTGTTCTCTTCTAGGATCACATGTACTGTGGGTGTATGTGATATTTAGCAATGTTTGAGTCCTCGGCATATGTGCAATGTTGAAGCAGAAAATCTGCACAGCTCTCAGCGCAGGGATATATTTGAGAAAAGACCACCACATTAGCTATATAGTTAAAAATGTATCTAAATAAAAGAAATATTTACGAAAGCATTTTGCAGAATGTCTTTTCTCGAATCAAGAGATGTAGACGCAAAAATATATGTATCAAATTGTATAATACCGATTTTGTTCTAAAATGGATCACGCTTTAAGAAACGTTATTGAGTTCTTCACAACACCTTACACACATTGAAAACCTCTCAATCACAATTAGGATACCCATATGGTTAAATGGCAATGAAAAGTCGAGTTTCTTTAAATAGTCTTCAGTTATGACTTTACCGGCTTAACAGAAGGGAGAAATGGCAACCAATGAAATGAGTCTAAAAAATCATGATCTTCGCTTTTATTTCATAGAATGTGTTATATATGTTTCACTTTGAAAAGAAAGTGAGGTATCCGAAAAGAATATTTGTTTACAAAATAATTTTATTAAAAAGTCGCTATTTTTACACATTTTAAATGATACATATATTCAATAAATTTACGTTAAACTTTATTTTGCATAAAAATTCAGAACGCACTACATGACTGCATGGATTCTTGTTATGCATTTATGCACGTGGTATATCATTTTGACCAATTCTTTTTACCAATTGAAGGCGAGCCTAATAATAAGTCGTACGTCGAGAACTGTGCAGAAATATTTACGTCTGAACGCACGTGGAACGACGAAATTTGTTCAAGTCTGAGAGGGTATATATGCGAGAATACACGTACGTATGCAATTAATTAAACAATTGCAACATCTCTTAACCTGAGAAAGTTATGTTTTAAGCAAAAGTCATATTTTGTTGTTTAACTCGAAAACAATATATATGCTGGCTCTTCCATCATAATCACAATATTTGTGGCCAATATACATTACAGAGTTGGCTATGTTCATCGCTGTGAAATAGGGAGGAAGAAGTTATAAATTCTTGATTTACAAAACGTGACTGGCAAGATTCATTTAGATCTCCAGATAAAATAAAATAAGATGTTCAGAAATTTTGAAACCCACTCTACACTCAGTTCTAACTAAATTTAAGGGCAGACACCAAACATGTTTCACAACAACACTGTTGCAAAATAAATGTTTCATTGTTTCTTCCCACACTATTATGGAAATAACACCCCTTATAACCTACAAATCCAAATTTGAATAAAACACTATTATTAGTTAATTTTAAACTGGAGCCAGGATGGATTTGCATATAAATTAATTTTATATGGAATCGAATGTTGAATTTAATAAAATCGGTTTCTTGAGCGGTTTCAGGGCACTGACTCTATTTAAACTATTATATTTATCTTTGCATCTAAGTCAATTCCTGAGTAGAAATTAAATATTCTTCGTGAAAAAAGGGGGCCAATCTTTTCTCATGTTAAAGGTATGATCTTTTTTAATAGAGCCTGATTGGACTTATAATACCATAATATTCTGTAATGTAGGGTGAAAAGTTATATAACTCAGAAAACTCTTCCTATGATAAATATAAACTTTGCTCATCAAAGAAGTCGCATATCAATATTTTTCCCATTCGACAACCACGATCAATACAAAACTGATCTGTGTTAATATTTATATTTGTATTTTTCCAGACAACTTCGCCTAAAGTTTCTATACTTTCCGTTTGTCATCAATTCTGCAGACGCTATAAGACTATCCTTTCAAAATATTTTTGGAAAATATATTTTTGGACAATTGTGTCATTTGCAAATCAATTTACTGAAAAAGTAATGTGAGTGTATGGTGAGAATTAGCAGGCCGGATGTACGCGATTATCCCTTTGAGAAATACTGTCAGCTGGTTGGTGGGCCAGACGTGTTGAAGGCAAGTCCGCTGGTGAGATTTGTCGTCAATCGTGTAAGACAAAATGAAGAAAGTGGTCGTTACGATGGACGAGCTATCACACACTCTTGTCAAGGCTGGCGCAAAATGATGGCGTTTACTTAATTTATTTAAATATGCTATCTCTATTTAGATATATTTTCTGGGATATAATATACCGTACAAATATTTAGTGGTAAAACACTTGCACTTGGTTTAATCTTGCGAGTATGGAGAAATGTGACAAGAGCTATATAAAGAATAATCTAAAGCGCATGCTCAGAGCCCCGAAGAGGAGGAGGGACATCTCATTGAACTGGAGTGTGTCTGCTACGTATGTGTGCAATTACCAGCGACTTTGTGTGCTAGTAAGTCCATGGGTGCCGTTTACCTGCAGACCTAGATTCGCAATAAACAGAAACGAATTAAAAATTCACTAACTTGTATGATAGTATTATTTGCTTACTATACAAGGAAACATTTCACCTCAAGTTATGCTTGTGAATTGGTATCCCTAAAATTATTGGTAATCTACAATTTAAAAGCTGATGTACATGAAAGTGTTACGGTCAAACAAATATGTTTTGTCTATATAAATGACAGCGGTTTCAATACAATCCATACGAATAGCAATCGTGCCAAACTACATACTAGGAGGTCCATAGATTATTCAAGTTAAGCACGTATCAAAGATTTACGTGTGCCTCGTCCTTGTAATTGACGTTAAAACTTAAATCATCATATTAGTTTTCATTTTTCTTAAACAACTAACTCAAGTGTCATCGTTTCATCAATTATTAGGAAATATATTCTTTTGCAACTCTGCTACTGGCTCTGCCACTGACTACACATAGAAAATAGATGAAAAATCTCATGCTTGTAGTTAAGAATCTGACTGACACAAATGCGTGATGCACTGCCCCTATATAAAGCCAGGAAAAATGCTATGTACACATCCATGATCCGTGTGAGCATAAGCATTGATATCATTGTAAAAATCATTTCAGGTGTCTAAAATATTTGCTATCACGTTTACCAAATGATAATTTGAGTAGATTTTATATTGAAGACACTGGCCCTTCGACAAGGATAAAGAAATGCATAATTTACTTTGAGATATTGGCACGCCAAAATTTAAACATTTCTTGATTAAATCTGTTTTTGTTTCGTGGAGAATCTGAAGAACATAATTTATTACATCCTCATACACGAGCCAGTTGCTAGATTTAAAAAATAAGACAGAGATCAAATTAGTGAATCAGATATATATCTCGACTCTCAACAATGAACATATATACACATCCATTTATGTCGAAAGATTGTGGACATGCAAATCATGTATGTACTAGCGTTTGGTATGTACTTGTTCACGGATGTTTACGTAGTTTTAATGAAATACCATTTTTGAATTGAACTTGGAGACATCCTTCTATCACACATGACTTTGCTTTTGTTGGGACGCATGTGGGTTAATATATACGCGTGTTTATGTCTGAATGATATGAGGCCAAGGTGATGGGTGTGGGTAGAAAGCTATATCAGGAAGAAGATTTATACCCGCTATTCACTCATTCTGGACTCACAATGAGTCGCTTCAAAGGAAACTTACAAAGTTGATGCAAACAATAAAAATTAAATTTAAAAACGTTACCTTTTAGTAGATCTAATGGAATTCATATCTGCAGTGATGGATATAGCGCTGTATTGATCTGAACTTGAATGGTAAAACGGCAGCCTAGTTGGTATTAAACTGCAACATCGCCATCTTTTCTTTATATAAGTGACATAGCCGTATATTATATCCTTCAAAACTCGCTCTCTCTTCGTTTACACTAATTATTAGAAACTGGATGATTTGAAGTTATTCGTGATGTACATGAGCAAGGAGATTACAAAGCCAGAATACAATAAAGACGACACTAGTATGTTTTTTCCTTTTATTGCCGAGGGAATATGGTAAATGTGGAGGAGTGGTAAGGGTCTGTGTTCTTGCATTAATTTATTGTAATTCTTCATTGATTTTTGAATTAATTAGCTAGAATGCGTCAGCTAGCATTGAAACAGGTTTGGTAAACTCAAGTGTAACCGTGAAATATTATACTTATTTGAAAGAAAACGTATTTGAAGAACGTTTCTGAAGGGAAAAAGTTTAACAATTTTATATATATTTTCTATATCGATAACATATTAAAGATACTTCTGCTGATGACAGTTATTATCATAAATATTCGATTTTATTGATAGTAGTAGCAACAATAGAAATGCTTAAATTTCTTAACCAGTGTCGCTCACTATCAAAGTACTAATTCTTTTACTGTACACGTTTTCATTTTTTTTTTCTCACTTAAATATAAAATCTATAGGATTTATTTAGAGGATAAAGCTGCGATACAATGTTATTTGTCATATAATTTTCATTGTATCTTAATACACGTCATTTCTTAGTTCTACATTTTAAAGGGACTTTAAATTAAGTGGACAGATCTGTAGATTTTCACTCGTATATATATATATATATATATATATATATATATATATATATATATATATATATATATATATATATATATATATTAAAAAATATGTTAGCTCCAGGTACATTAGAGCCACGGGGTATGGTCATAGGTGTTGCTGTGGGGTCGGCGCTGCTACTTGTTGTGGGGATTCTTTTACTCTGCTGCTTGATATATAAAAGGTACTGTATGCGATGCGGCCTTGTGAAGTATACTGCTATTAAATCGTTCTTTGAGATAAGATATAGTCAACATAACATATCGTTCTTATGAATGTATAGTTTGTATTGTTCTGATAACCAAGCCTACGAGAGTATATTATCATGATGTCTAAATCTGACAATTGCATGTACATTATTTGAAACGTTACTCTAGTAAAATTTAGAAAATTCTAAATTCTGAATTTGAGTCAAATGCTTTATCTTTTCATGTTTTATATAAAGCTTGTATTTTATATCGACCTTAAGAAAAGTACTGCCTGTAGTCGACAAAGTATTTCAATTACCGATTGTTATTATATTTATATATGAAACCTTTAATTTGACTCTGGTGAAAATACTTTATGTAATTTAAAATTTTAGAAAGAAGTCCAAGAAGAAGAAAAGAGATGAGGCCTACGAAGAAGTACAGGAAATGCAAACGAACAATATAGAGCACGCATACAATCAAACTGAAGATATATCTGATACCTACTGTACCATTGATGACGATAATCTTACTACCGACGAGACACACAGGAAAGAAATATATTGAAATTAGGGACTGAAAATAATGTTTAGTCGAAGGAGTATTTGTTTCCAAACAATGTTATTCTGAATGAATGTAATTTTGAATCTGAAACCATCGACATCAATTGATATGAAATTCGTCCCCTAGCGAGAGTAAATACAGCAACGGATATCAAACTCATATAATATCATGACACCATTTTAAATGACAAAACTTGTTTGGGTCAAACTTTTGATAGTTTATTTTCCTCAAAGGGTAGATGACATATATTTGGGAATAAGACTTATTAATTCTGAAAATTTTCCGACCTTTAGAACGACCGTACATTATGTTTCACGTATCAAGTAACAGCTCGGTCATCTTCATCATTTCCATACATAGCTGACTTCTTCAAGCAGTTTACAATGCTGCAGTATAAGGTGAGATACATTGTTGGATTTGCCTCAAGTGTTTGACTGAACAACGCATAACCAATTAGGCTTACTTCCTAAGTCTGTATCTAAGCTTACAAAATCTCTGAGTAGCACAAATATTTACCGAAATAATCTCGTTATTTAACTCTTTACTATACATTGTCTTTTATCGATTGTATCACTGTTTACTATTCTAAGGTGTTGCGTATCTTAATTTCGTATCAGGTCTTTATGGTATGCTGAAAAATATCAAAGCTGCCAATTTAAATATAAGACAAAACATATTGCTATACAAAATGTTGAAAAAGAGACATATGAAGCCTATGTACGAATAACTACAAATCAATAATTAGATACTCATAGCTCCCATTAAGGGAGGGGGATTACATATGATTCACTTGCACTTGCACTCATTAGTGTGTTATGTAAAACTTTCCTGGATAAGCGCCTTATATTAAATGTAGATGGTTTATGGCAAAAACGTGTTTGCAAACATGTATTTGGAACATAATGGAGGTCTACAGTAATTAAAATTAAGAAAAAACAAATTGAAAGAAATCTCTAACATCTTTTGGCTTGATTTTATTCATGCTTTATCTCAATATAAAAGTGAACCAACGACTAGTCAGGAATACGTTTCTCAAGATAGTCTTAATTTAGTAACTAAGTACAATATTAAGTCATGTACAAGGTGGACAATGAACGGTGTTTTACTTATTAAACATCGTTTTGTTGCACAAGGATATCTATCAAATTTTGATGAAATAAAACAAGCAACACATACAAATAATTTTATACAATGCAGTGAAAAAAAGAAAATTGAAAGTTGTTTGGAAAGTGAAAATACTTTTCATGTGATACTCGACAAAACATAGCTCCTTAGGGTAAGATCAAGGAATAACTTTATTTATAAAGAACTAAATTAAAAAAAAGGTGCAAAAACCAAAGGTAGATAATTAAACTTGCTCTAGGAAGCTAGGGTGTGCAATTGGTGTAAATCAATGGTCCACCTTTTTGATTTGGCTAAACTTTGTACAAAGTACACAAAACGGATTAACCTTAACTTTAATTTTAGATTTCTACACATGACTACTGCTACAATCCAGTGTTTGAAAATATTAATTTAAGTTACAATGATAAATGCACCATATGTAAGGAGGGGACAGAACAAATTCAGCACTTGCTCCTTCTGGAAATTATTTGTGGAATTGATCCAAACTTACGAGCAAAATTTTAAAGGTAAACTAATAGATGTATTCATAGGAAATAAAATGTTTGACGATCTTAACTTTCTAATCATGCTTGCGAAATATATCATATATAGATCACGCTGTGCTTCAAACATCCCAACTCTCACCTGTTGTGTTTTATCGTACAAACGGATTGAAATCTATGTTGCCAAGGTGAATAACAGAACTGATTAGTTAAAGAAAATTGGACCCTTTTGAAAGCTTTTGGTTTCACGTAGTGTTTCTTTACTTTTGCAGCAACGAAACAAACATACAATGTAAAACATCTTGGTGTTTGTAAATGAGTGGTTATTTTGTATAATATTCTGAGAGTGTACGTGTCTGAGTTTGAATATGTGTGTGTGCGTATGTGCCGTATCTAAGTAAGATAACATGATTACAGTTCAGGATGGGAAATACTCTTAAGATAATGCCCTCACATGGGGATCCAGGGGAACATGTAAAACCCTAACAACTTATGTTCAATATAAAAAAGAAAAAAAAAAGGAAAGCTTCCATGAAAAATGATTGTTGGACATGACATGATATGTTTTATGTCTATTGAATAAGGATGCATTACCACGAGGTTAGTTGATATACTTAAATATAACGGGAGTTTCGATATTTGTACGTGGGTCATTCTATAAAAGATAACAATAGACGACAAATAACTATTAATTATACAGCATGCTACTATACAGAAACGACGGTGCAAAACGTCTTTAATTGCTTATCAGCAATACTTATATTAAGAGATCATTGACTCTCTTCTAACTTGAATTTTTATTGAGAAGGGTCTCACAAGATATCTCCTCTTCTATGGCAAGAGTAGAAACTTTTAAAAGTGCTCACTAAAGCAGAGAATATAGATCACGTTAAAGAATCATTTGTGTGGAAAATAGCGTAATCCACAGATTCATGTTTACTGCATGTTTAGTGGAAATAGTTAATAGTGATTGAAATTAAAGCATACTCGTTATAATTTAGTATGTTCAGAATGTCCTAAACAAAATTAACGTGACTCAGTTTTGATATGTGAAATACATTTTTGTATTTGCCCTCTGAGAGAAAGTAGAGTAGCAAGGACACAAACAATTTGTAATTGTACCCCAGACACAAAAGTAATCAGTGTAATAAAATACTGAAAAAGCATGTCACAATGACCCCATTATACCTGCCAAAATATCTTCATTTTAAGACGCACACACATTATTTATTTTATGGCAATATATGAAGCTTTTAAAAAATGCAGCTTGTATAGGTAAACTGAACAAACAATATAACTAACGTTTAATAACTGCTGGAAAGTCGGCAACTCTATATTGCTGTCTGTAGCATGCATCCATCACGCTATGTATTCACGCCATACGTTTGTTGTCAATATATAAAGGTATATTGGTATTTTAGTATGGACAAGATGTTGAAACGTTTGTTTTGAAACAACGATCCAAAGGTACACACACACACACACACACACACACACACACACACACACATACACACAGACATATGTTTTATGCCAACAGTTGTAATTGCATAATAGTTGCAATACAGAAACAATACATACAACTGTTAAGCAAATTTAAATAATCAAGGAAAATAAGTCACAACCACCTGGTTGTTGGTTCAAGACACATATATCTTTTAAAGTTGTACCCTCAATGCACGTTTGATATAGATGATTGAATTAGACATAATTTACAGCCTGTAAAAAACGAACAAACTTAATCCTATATATTATCCGTTTCACGAAAAAGGAGAGTAGTTATTGGGGGCGAAATTGCGAAAATGTTAAAACTCAGGGTTTGCACTATAGCGTCAAGAGGAATTTAATATGGTGGAGCAGTATAGTGACCAGGTGAATTTGACATGGGTGACATCACGGTACTGGACACTGGGAAAATAGCAATGTTAGAAGTGGCCGACCTCAATGCAGATAGATAGGTAACATGAATTTGATACAGACAAAGAGAGTTTGATAGAGACAAACAAAACATAAACGTAGACATACACATACACACGCGTACGCATACGTACTTCTAAACATCCTTTGTTAGTCTGAGTGTAAGAGAAGCAGATACAATCTCAAAAAATATAATATATCTTACACCTCAAAAATAAGATCCATCGCATCAACTATACCATTTAATACCCTTTTAAACACAATATCCTAAACGTCTTGTGTGCTAGCTTAAAATGGAAGAAAAGGAGATAAAATCTAACAAAATATAATATCCCTTATATTACAAAAAATACTATTCATTACACTATCTATATCATCCATCACCCAACACACGCGCTGAACTATTAGCTCACTTCATGCCAGTGATTCCGTAGACGACGTAATTGAGCCTGAATCAACGTTCTCAACTTCTACCACAAAACCAAGAGAGTCATGATTCATCACAAAAGAAATTCGTTCGTCCCCGAAATAATTGTCAGATTTGAGACATGCAAAATTGCACTTCCGGAAAGTGGGAATGAAAGCTTACACCTACAACTTGAAAGAGTTTAAGTAGCCTGCCAAACGTAGACAAATTAAATTTTCTGATCAAGATGAAACGATGACACTTTTCCAAGGAGAAAGCAGACACAAAGCAACAATGGCGATCAGTGTCTTAAAATACTTTTCAAAATGTGTTGGTAGAAATGTGTGCTAGCAATTTTGAAGATGATACGATTGTCTCATCTCCAACACCATGTGTATTCACTGCCGAGGGAGATCAAGAGGTTGAAAGGGGAATGCAAAACGGTGGTACATCTGATAGGATGACAGAACAAATAAGACCAGCGAAGAAAGAAATTCGATTCGTACCTTATAAAGATTATTTTTACAATCTAGTAACCCCAAAAGAAACTTCCAGAAAAAAATGAGAACGATGACATACACCTACACAGTGAAATGAAATGGTTTAAGTCAATGGTTGTTATGTCTTTGTAAGTAATGTTCATATTAAAGTGTGGTACAAACGATATGTCTATAAGCAAAATATTGCTCACTTTCTTGCGTTTTTGCCATTGCAGTTCAAACAGACTGGGGTATAAACTTACAGTCCAGTGTTGTGTACTGTACTTTTTTCCTCTAGCCACATACAATAATGACTTGTATCATTATTGTTAAAGCAATATGACCTCTAAAACACAAAGATATAAGGCAAACATGACTAAAGTAAACACAAAGACAGCAAACTGTACTAACAAAGGTATTTTTCCTTCACGACCGCATAACGTAGAGTTTCACTCCTCTTTCAAGACAAACTTGGTACCTTTTGTAAAACTTAAGCACATTGCTATATATATATAGAAATGTATATATATATATATATATATATATATATATATATATATATATATATATATATATATATATATACATTTCGCATCAGCACACTAAACAAAATAAATACAGTTACAACAATACAAAGCTTTAAATTGTATATAAAAATAAATACATCATAGAATAGAATTAAAGAATAACGATGACTAACCATCAAAACCGAATTTAACAAAGACATTGACATGTATAGAAATGCTCCTCCCTCTCATAAGGGACGCGGGACTTTAAACTGTTTATAACCAGAGAGAAGCCTCAATTCTTTTGTTTTTATTCTTTAAAATTTTTGTGTATTTAGGGAACAAACCTAAACATTAATACATGGAGGAACAGGGAAAATAAACATAATAGCTATGACATTTATGAAAAATGAGGTGATATTTCTAAAGTTATTAACCAGCTGCATATGCTGGGACGGGTTTGTTAGATAGCCACAAAAAAATAGAAGTAATGATTCCTGGTCAAGTGTCAGGTGTGTGCGCGTTTTGGAAAATGGTAAAGAATATGATATGTATTTTTATTGTGTCTCTTGTGAAGTGGAGAGTCTGTGATTTTACTTCATCCATATGATTTTTATATGGACGAAAAGTTGTTATGCAAGTTTAGGGTGCAAGGTGGAGAGTCTGTGCAACTCTCAAAACCAAAAGTCACTTACCCTTGTACAGTTTGGAAACATTTCAATTTTAGAAAATGTGAAATATACTAAGTCAATGTTATAACTAGAGGTAGAGGGGTGGCATATATATATATATATATATATATATATATATATATATAGAGAGAGAGAGAGAGAGAGAGAGAGAGAGAGAGAGAGAGAGAAAACGAAAGTGGTTAAATCAAATCTGAATCAGCAATCGAGATGAATCAATTACACGCTTATCATGAGAAACGGAAAGAAAAGAAGGGGCCACCTGACATATCACTGCGTACATGAACTGATGTCTTGACTCAAACCCACGCCAGCGATTTCGAACATGACATGAACGAGACTGAATACAAACCTTCTACGTCTGCTACCATTCCGAGAGAGTCTACGTCAAGCCAAAGTCCACCAGTATGACCCGAAAGGTATTACCAATTTCAAGAGAGGGAACATCTCTCCTCCAGAAAATTTAGAACTATGGCATACACTTACACAGTGAAGTTAAAATATTTCAAGTCAGACGTACTGCTAGAGAAAGCAGACAGTGTCATCATAGAATCGTGAGATTCTTTGTTAACCACACTGAAACGCAAATGTCAAGCCAAAGAAGACGATTGCTTGAAACTTTCCATATATCATGACAGTTTGAAGTCGCCTGTTTCGATCGAGTTCAGCAACCCGGCATAACTGACGACTTCCACAATCATTGACAAGATTTGACATGCTTAGCAATCCAACAAACAATAACACGTCACTGAAGGAAATGCTACACTGTACATGACCCACGTATCTCCTCCGAAAGGTGGATGGACAAAACGAGAAAGTGTTATTGATGGACGACCTTCGCAGTACCAAACAGCGGATCGTCCCAATTACCAATTTTCAGGACAAGATGTATTTACGCTGAACAATCGTCGTGGGACGAACATATGCCGACAAGAACGACAGGTTATGATGGAAAAGAGCCTGAAGTATATGTGCTGAAGTATATGTGTGTCCTATAATATATGTATGTATGTATGTATGTATGTATGTATGTATGTATGTATGTATGTATGTATATATGTATATACGTGAAAAATTTGTCTTTAATATTGGTACATGGCAGAAAACCAATATGGAACAATCGCCCAACGCAGATTTGATATCTAATGTTAGATAAGTACGTCACTATTTGAATAGTTCTTCTGGAATCTGGCCACGAGGGTCTCTGACTTCTATTGTTATTCTAGATGCCTTGATTCGTCTCTTTAGTGCATTGGTATAAACTTCATGGTCTGATTGCATTGTATTGTAAGTTGACCGTATCCCAGAATACGTCCTAAATATCTAAGAGAAACACGGCAAAACTGAATTTAGATTAATGGAGGGATATGCATCAATGCTTATATCAAATAATTTCCGAATGGTTTTCTGGTGATATGTTGATGTACCTTTGTCACGGAATGGTGTAAATGTTGTTAATTAAATACATGTACTCGGGTTTCGTTTCTTTTTCTCTGTACAACGATACCCGAGGGTGATTATAATATGGTCTATGTATTTCGAAATCGTGAGTACGATTCGTCCTATGCCACACGTGCAAGGTGCCTTCGATAAGGAATAACGAAAATTCTAAAGGTATAAATACGTTACTACATGTAAAGGACCTTTACAATACTAATGGTTTTGTCAGCAAGCGGCCTGCTAAAAGGATTCGCACAACTCCAGCTGTAGGGGTAGGTAATGTTTTGGGTTTTAAGTGATAACTAGTGTATTACCATATTTGCCTTTGCATGTTTGTTATAGTTTTCTTTACATACCATAATGCGTGCATTTTTTATTCTTGTTGCGACGTAGTGCAGGACTTATATTGGTAATGTAAAGCTACATTTTTTAAAAGAATTGTTTACTATTGTCTTATCAAGCAGGGTTAGGTTTACTATTGAACCTCTGTTTTGTAATTGCCATAATAATATAATCTTTTTAACTTACCATGTATAACGTCCTTACGTTATGTCTGTATCAAGTGTAGTACACTGTATCGGGTATATTTTCAGCTGAGTGAGTGTTTTGATGGTAGGAATATCCGGGGTGTCCGGTGTTGTCAGAGGGTAGAAACGTCCGTGTGTCCGGAGCGTTTAAGGTGCCGGAGCGTCTAATGTCTAGCGTCCGGAGTGTCCAGAGGGACTAAGGTGACCCAGCTGTAGAGCCGTCAAAGGACCAGGGGGTCCGGAGGGTCTAATATTTCAAGTGTCCGGAGGGTCTAATGTTTCAAGTGATCATAGTATTCCGAGGGTCCGGAGTCTATATTGGTTGTGAAATTGATTCGGAGGAGCTGTGGAGCGGATATGGTGCACGGGTGACGGAGTGCATCTCCACACATGTATTTTTAGCTGTATGCTAATTTTGGGTTAGTAAGACCCTTTGTATTATTCAGGACTGGAAGGATAGATTGTATATCCGTTCTTGTTTAGTGACATAATTTCGCTACCTGAGCGAATACATTTTTTTTACTATGTGTAAACGCTTACATTGTTTACTATTTGAGTGAACTATATTCATCTTTCCATTATTGAATCATTTGTGAAATCATTTATCCTGTATTTTAGGGTTACTGAACTAAATTTATTTGTATATTTTTTTCATCTTTGAAACTGTGCGTTTTTTGTTAAATAGATCCAATATTTGGATTATAAATACGCACACATCTTCATCATCCACTACTCATATAAATCGCCACATTAAACCATATATCTGTGTCGTCAAAACGTGTTCTGTTGTTAATCCGAAATATCCCACCCGGTTATCTTGTTACAACCTTTGCAGATGACGATGTCATCGATATCCGCGTCACAGTAACTTGATAACGATAATGTTTTTATTGAGTAGTAGTTCTCCTATTCGTTTTGGGTCTTTTGCGAGTGGAATATGACAATCTCCTTTCAAAGGTCAAATCTGCTGACATTGTTTGCCTTTCCAATTAATCAATGCAGTTAATTATTCCTGGAAATGGATTGGATATCAGTGTTGGTGACAAGGTTGACTTTACTATATTCAGTATAATACAGAATGTATTGTCTGGTTTACGCACAAGAATACATTGAGGACTGAATTACTTTTTATTTGTTCTAGGAACTCATTATTTAGTATATATTGAGTTTCTTTTTTCAAAACTTCATGTTCCAGTTGATTAATTGTGTACAGGTGCTCTTTTAGTGGTGTGGGATCTACACTTTCAACGTCATTATTAGTATTATTTGTTCATGTTGGAACATCTGGGAACAAGTGCTCATATTTACTTACATTTCTTTCTTTGTGGGTGTAGATATGAAATGTGCTTGTCGAGATTGTGTAATATGTAGAAATTCCTAAGATTGTTTGAATCAATCAGCACAGCCGGATTGCATGGCATCGTTTACATCCAAACTGTCCGTGCGACAAGTACAACTAAATTGATTGAATTATTAACAGGGCTATTTTTTTGAACATACGCCTTTAACATATTTATATGGCAAAGTTGTTCATGTTTCCTCCTCCCATGAGTAGTATCAATGAGAGATTTTAAGTTACTTGCTTTATTTTCAACTGTGTTAGGACCATGCTACTTAGCCTGACGAGGAGTTTGAGATATGTGCAAGACAGCCAGAACTCTATCACCAGGTTGAAAACTTATTTCCATTTTATTTATATCACAGCGTGATTTCATTTTTTTTACTATGTTCTTTCTGCTTTACAGTTTCTGTCAACTTGTATTTGAAATCAGAGACATTCTCAACAAGATAAACGTCTGAGTTTTGGGTTGATAACAGTTTCTGTTTTAAAGGAGCTAAAACATATTATCTCCTAATGATTATTGAACTGATTCCCTAAACAGTAATTAAGGGTAAATTAACACCCTGAACCCAACATTTTCCTGTTTGTAGATAATACAACCGAATCATATTTTCCAACAGTTGATTAAGTATTTCCAAAGCCACTTAACTTTCAGGGTTATATACATAATATTGAAATTGGTGGACCTAATACATGAATAACTTGAACGAAATTTCGAGACGTAATAATTGACAATTTATCAAACTGAATAGATTTGATAAGCCAAACGGTGTAAAAAAAACACCTTATCAAAGGTTTTACCATAATTTTAGTTTTACTATTCCTCAAAGGATTTGCCTGTGGAATTATTGTGTATGCACATAATATATTCAAAAAGTTTACTGGTTGCATGCCTATATCTTAGATAAAGAACCAACACAGTCTACCATTATTCTGCTAAATGGTCAACGGAAGGAATATATTGTAGATGAGCCTTAACTAGCTTCTGATTGGGGTTTCCTGTCATTTGAAAAGTGACGTTGGAACAACAGTTTGATAGCATTGACCACGAGTCAACATCGGGTACCTCAGGTTGTCTCCATTATCTCTTACGGACCCCATTGTTATCATTACAGTATCCTTTTGAAACATACAGGATATCGTTTGATCTGGGTCTTTTATGACAATGAGTGATTTTCTTTTGTAACCCTGATTAGAATAAAGAGAATAGTAGTAAAAGTGGGATCACTAAGAACAAAACCTTTTGAGCAGAAACAAAACTCATCAAATGAGTGACTCATGAATGTACCAGCTAATGTATTACCTTCCCGATAATAATCTTTATATAAACCTCTCTTTTGCCATACCTCTGGAAACTGCACATGCAGGGTATTGATCAGAGATTTTATTTTCAATAGGATCAACCAGTTGATCCAAACAAGGCTTGTCAGTTACAATATCTTAAACCACAAACTTATCTTCAGAAAGTCCTTGCCTAGTAATAAACGAACAATATGTTATATAATAGGATCAGACTGGGGTTGATTTGTATTGCCTTCAATATATGAGTGAGACCTTGACATCTCTGAACTAAACTCATCTGAGATAGCTCTGCTTATTTTCTGTTGTTTATTTTCAAACTGTAGAAAAACTAAATAACGTGCCCATTGTTTTCAAAATAAGTAGACTTATTAAGAGATAAGAGCTTCTATTCAGTCTAGCCAGCGGTTTAGTTCCTAACTGATGTGCCAGAATGAGAATTGGATGAACTCGTTTGAGATGATTTGAACCAAGAAACTGATGAGAGGAAGACCTAATGACAAATGAAATTTTGTGATCCAAGGAATAATCATATACTATCCAAGTAGGATTTTTTAAGTTATCGTCATCTTGATGTGCCTTCTTGGCTGAGTACCACTTGTTAAATATTTGTTCATTTTCCTACGTAAATTCGTTATAGGTTTGTTGAGGTTCATTTCCACAATTCCTAAACCGTTGTCGATATACCTCAGGTATCAGATAATAACCATTCAAGCTTATTCCTTAGTCACATCATTATTTGTACTATGTTGTACTGATAATTAAATGTAGATATCACGAGTTCTGCAAATAAGTACACTTTGTAATTATAAAGAATAGTTCTCTATTGGATATTTCAACTTTCCAGTCATTTTCTCAAAATGTGGAAAATAGTTTTCTACTTTTTTCGTTAAGAGGGTGGATTGTCCAATGTTTCCTGCCAACATCTAACCTTGGTCGTATGAGTAAATTAATAGGAGTGTGCTCAACCTGCGAGGTCTAATTATTTTAATTGTAATTGCACTCATCTTTATTCGTTCTCTCCCTGCCTCTACATCTTCATTTCCTATTTATGAATTTGATTTTTTCTCTTCTCTCTCTTTAAATGTGCAATTACCTCAATTATGCTCTGTCTATCTCTCTATCGTTATACTTCTTGGCGTTTGAGTGTCATCCTTCTTTCTGAAGCTGAAGCTTTATTAACTCTATTTCCATTCGATTCAGTAACTGCAAACCGGTAAATATGCTGTATAAACCAGATACAGACTAACAAATCAATCTCTAAGCACTTTCGTCCAAAAATTCTTTTCAACCAAATTCTGAAATCAAAACATTTTTGATCTCATGCTTCAGAATGATCACGATGTTTGAAAAGTTCAGTGTATCTGTCCTTTTTCAAGGAGTCTGTCACGCTTTTACGGACGGAAACGATGTAAATAAAAAGTAACTTTAAAGACAATTTTTGTAGTGGGTTACCAATTTCTGTCACGACTATTTGGACTTGTACGAAATCGGAGAAAACCCGATAAGTTTTGTAAAATTAAATTGGAATCTTAAATGTGGTGATGTACAAATGGGCATGCAATATCCAAAATATATTTGAATTAGCTCACAATAATCTCAAATCAATGTGTTGGTCAAAACGTCAAAGAGGATTTTAATTCGAATAAATAGTTTTTAAATAAATGGTTCCCCTCAAATGATATCTGAAAACAACTAACAATGATTATAGAGACTGAACTTAAATTAGGTATTATTAATTTTGTTTATTTCAGAACTGTACATAAAACACTATGACAAAAATAAGATGACCCGGATTTGGGTCATTTTCTCATGAAATTCGTAAACACGTTTGCTTCTAGAAGATTCTAACATTCGATCTATATATTGATTACACAACTTATGTATAGCTTATAAACATGTTATCAATGAGGTGGATACTATCATTTTGAAGGTAAAATCCAATGCCCCGAACTGAAGCGAAGTTAAGATGTTGTTTACAAATGATCATTATCTTAAAGCCTAATCTACAATTATGTGCAAAGATTAGTTATTGAAAATGTTATTTACAATATAATATGGAGAAAAAGTTAAACGCAAGAAAGAATATATGCATAACAATATAGTTTAACGAACGTGGTAAGATACAGATGATGTCAGCATGAAGTTGAACAAATATTTAAATTTGACGTTGTAGGGAACGACCTTACATTTGTTCCTCTGTGCCTACTACGGAATTCTGCATATATAGAATAATATATATCACGATTTGGCAATGTTACTGTGTGCTTGTAAGGTACAATATATGCCCTCGACAGTTGAGATTATATAGAACGGTGCGGAACAAGAATCGAAGTATATACGCTCTTGCAAACCAATATCTCGAAATACGGCTGTGAGCATTTGAAAGACTTGCATTTGAAAGAAATTAAAACATCCATGATTACTTGATGCTGGATTTCTTTGATCTGCTTTATACAAGTCTAGATTATGATTAGCGTCCTGGAGATGTGCTAGTACTCATTGATACAATATAGCGATACTAGCAGTATTTGCAGATATATGTTCATGCATTTTGATTATTCGGTCAAATTTGTAAAATAAAATGTAGGATATACCTTTCTTAACGTCAGTACAGTCTTAAAGAAGAACCCTTGTGCAAATTTAAGAATGCTACTGGATTCCTTTCGTTAAGTTCGATATTATTTAATTCCCTTAAGCAGTTTTTAAAGGGAAGAGTAGCAGCGTTTATATCTACATCCAACCGCACCAATGAAATAATAGAATACACAACAATCGCCTTCGGAAAAATATATCAGTGATATAAGTAGTTTAAAATCGATCGGCAAACATTTATAGTGATTAGAAATGCCCTGACCACATGCCTTCGGTTCCAGCAAAGGCATATTATTGTGATAAAGATTTTATTTCAGGGTCTAAAAATATAAAGAAAGTGCCTGAATTGCACTGAGAATTGCGTTAGAAATCGAGTAATGCTATTGAATGATAATGATATTTCTTGATATAAAATATACATGCGCTTTCAGATATTGCTTGCGTTTAAAATGATAAATAGATTATACTCAAAAAGAGTGTGAATTAGCTTGGCGTTTTAAAACATACGTAATGGTAATGTCTGGTAGGTATAAAAAACACAATCTTCTCTTGATAATAAAAATCGCAATCAAATACCATACGATATCATGCTTTTTTATGATCAATGGACTCCCACTTGTGTTACCTTAAGTGTTAAGTGAGTTTGGTGTAGACGATATGATGTATTATTGACATTGAAAAGCTGGTCTTGATCATACTCTTGAATATATACGATAATGGGATGTACTTGGTAAAAGTCAATTCGCTGTTATAATGTTTCAGCATATCAAGTACAATTTGACGTGATCAGCCAGATTATTGTGTGGAGTCATATCAGGGTATGCATCTTAATACATTTGGGTAATCGCCGTGCGCTGTACTAAACATACAAACGACGGAATAAAGGACAGAGGCTTCATCAGTTATACACGTGGATGAACTTCAGTAACACAGGGACGTTATAACTCATGTATTGATACTCCAATAACCAAGTTCCAATCCATTCTCATCAGCTAAGCCTCTCCGCTATACTAATGATGAAACGTATCACTTACTCAAAAATTATGTGATTTATAATAGTAATAATCCAATCAATACATCGGTAAGTAGACACAAAATAGTACTGCAAAAATAACATAGAATAGAATATACATGTTTAAGTAACAAATGTTGGAAGTATGGGAATAAAAATACCTAATTCTGTTGCCATTGCCTTTTTAGAAATGTGTGAAATATTATGTAAGTTGATAAAATGATAACATTGTATGATGGATGATACATCTTTTACAGTAAACATGGCTAGTTATCCATTTTTTGCCATCTCATCAAACTGTCATAGATGTATTATTTTGTGTTTCTTTCTCCTAAATGTTATAGGTGCTGTTCTGATTATTTCTCCGTTCCTTTCTCAGAAAAGTCTAAGATATTCGAAGATGACTGTGTCATTGAAAATATAATGATACACGTATTAAAGATTAAATAAAACTATTTGTATGGTACTGTATTGGATTGTTTATACTGTCATGAATTAAAGTTTGGCTTTGATTGAATGGAAGAGTGTAAGTTTCCATCGGTTCCTTTTTTAAATTTAGAGAATACCTCGTATTGCCGCCTAATATTTACCATCCACTTTAAATGGTCTCACATAAAAGGTAGTATGAAAGACGCTCACAAACATACACGCGCGTAAGAATATATATTATACAGACAAGAGCTGACATCAATGCTTTGGTCATATAGGTTACAGGTGAAAGCAGTTAAATGACTTTGAGCGTATCTGGTATTACTAAGTTTCTTTCCATCATATTTCAATTTCATTACTGTGCGATTCTTTGCGTTCTCTATAATTGTGACCCTGTTATAATGAGATGTTTTTAATTGCATGCATGTTTGCTAAGTATAATGTAATAATGGTTGTCTGTTTAAGCCTAATCCTGGAATCTTATGAGATAACGCATGTTACATGCTTCCATCTGATTCCTTTTCACCTTTGTGGGTGATTATATAGTGAAATGTCTAATATTGACATCTATGTGAAATTAAGATTTTGAAAAAGTTATTTGTTTTGTCTTTTAGTTTCGGACACGATTTTGAGAGAAGTATGGTAATTGGAGACTGGATAATATCCCATAGGACTGTTAATTGTTTTGATCATTTATGTTGTAACAAACATATATTATTGACTTAAAGATATGCGAACAGTTTGCTCACGTACCGAAGCATCTGAAATACTAGAAGGTGAATTGAACTATTGAGTATTGAATGTTATCTTGCTTATTTTCATTCAATCTTTTAGCATTTTAGTTTGAAACTCGCTGAGAAAGTTTCACTTATGTCGTGCTTTCGCTTAGCTACAGTGCAGTAGCAACTTTTTCTCAATAAAGGCAAATGTTATTGTGACGTCAAAAATAAAAGCTTCTTTAAAACATTATTCACGTATAATTTCAAAAATATCACAAACGGAAATGATGACTGACATTTTTGTAGTCATTCAGAATTATCACTTTCTGTTGTTGTTGTTGTTGTTGATGGGTTTAACGCCATTTTTTGGCGGCCAGTATTAACGGTGGAGGAAGAACCCTGGAAAACCCCAGAAAGAACCACCGACCCACGAGAAGCTACTGACAAGCTTTCTCACATACCCACATTGGCTGAATCCGAGACTCGAACCCACGCAGACAGAAGTGAGATGGCAGTGATCCGTAATGGACAGCGCGTTAGACCACTCGGCCACTCGGGGCCCTTATCACTTTCTATGAACAGGTGTCATAAAGACACGTACGTGTGTTAAAATCCAAATAACCAGTTAAATTGCAAGCATTTATATTAGACTTATGCTAGCTTGTTAAAACAAAGTGCTATACTCTTCTACAAGGGGACTTTGTCTCAGCTCCTTCGACGAAAAGACCTATGGTTATCCTCTAGAATCAGGTGTCAGCAATTTAGAAGACAAATTAGCACTTTGGTAAGCCGGTGTGGAGGCATGATGTCAACACGGTCGGCGCAAAGGAAAATGCAGGCGTTTTCATGCCATTTAATCACCTCCTAGCCACCTAGTATCAGGTCAAATAAGGTGGATTTATTTAGACATACCATGCATATATATATGCGTGTGTGGATAACAAAGCATTTCTAGAGCTTAAAGACTAGGCCTACGGGGATTTTCTAAGTCAGAAATAGTATTAGTCACGGCACGTGCGGATCGAGATGCGCTAGAGTGAGCATATTGTTCCATCAACAATGCCAGTTTAAGTCCAAGTGGCAGGATGCCACAAGAAGTAATACAACTTTGGCGCGCGTAGTTAACAGGCGCAACAATAGCATGTTGAGATTTGATGTCAAATTTTATATTCGCCCATTCTCCATACTGGCTTTCTGTCATGTACCAATATTAGAGAACAACTGATAACTTAGGCAGGTAAATACCTACCTAACTTTATACCTACATACCTACCCCTTCCCACACAACGGATGAATGCAAGTCCAAATCCAAATCTGTTAACATCATATAAGCCTCAAACACTCACCAGATAATCATAACGTCAATAATCTGAACAGTCGCACTGGTGAAAACATCGGTGTTTCTATTCATTCTCACTCAGATGCCAATGAATAGTCACATTGTTCACGACATTTATACATTATCATTCGGATATTATTGAATAAATTTCACGAAATCGTTGTTTTTGTACATTATCATTTGGATGCCTTTGAATAGTCACATTGTTCACGACATCGGTGTTTCTATACATTATTAGTCAGATGCCCATGGAAAAGATTATAATTAACATGTCGATGTGATAAAGAACGCGTGATATAATAGGGAACATACCAAAGTCTGTTAGGTTTTTATATATTCTGTGCACATGATTTCAACAAATAAAATAACTAGGTAGGATTTCAAAACGCAGCTTTAATAACCAACGAAATTGACGTGTTTGTGTGCTCGAAACGTCTTCACATTTTTGCAATCTGGAACAATTACATTGAATCTTGAATTGGGCGATTTTGTTGCGAATGGATCACTGTCAATATAATTTTTAAGATAGTTCCAAAATATACTCAGATTTTATGAAGGTTAGTGTACCTTTAACCTTTAATCTGTCTCCAACACTAAAAACAAACGCTTCAAATGTAATGTTCTATTGTTATCAGTGGGATCATTTGAATGCATACTTCTAAAGCTTCATAGTATACAGGAACGTAGTAAGAGCGTTTGTAGGCTTGATAACAATGCTATTGACATTTTTATGTATTGCCCGATCAAGGAATCTTCAATGACAACGCGAACGTAAAGGGCAAAAGATCGAAAGAGAAAAAAGAAAAGAAAAAAAATAAGAAAAGAAAACCCACTTCGCTCTTTAATGATCAAACATATCCAAGAAGAAGACTGTAAAATATGTGCAATTGCGGAAAACATATAATGACCAAGATAGGATTGGAATTGTTGTTATTACAACCTGTACATATTTTCGAAGCTTGTAAAGTCTATACTACACTCTCTATACAACAAAGTGCAACATATGATATACTTAGGGGCTGCATCATGAAGGGTTATGGGATGGTATCTGAGGAATATGGACAAACGTTTAGGAATTGTAGAAAAGATAATGGACAAACCCGTTTTGAATTTGCTAGGAAGATGGATAATTATTTCATCGGTTCATAAAGATTACGATGACCTCAAACATCTTATATTTAGAGTTCACTTGTCCTACCCAGAGTAATGTCGAGACCAATCTTTTTGGAAACTTTACAAAATGCTGCTCGAACAGCTGAGGATTCGTCGTTGACTCTCACAATTTGTCAATAACTCGTCCTGTCAGCATTCGTTTGATAACAATTCGTCTCATTCTCATACGTGTACTTCAAAATCTCAATCGGGTACACCTTTTAAGCATGAAACTTCTGATGAGTCTGATAAAACAAATCCTTATCTCTTCCTATTTGCGCTTATTGTAAGAATAAATAGCAAGTCATTTCACTATGACTACAGGTTGAATAATAAGCAACAAAATAAAGACATAGCTATTTCAAATGCTTGTTATGTCTAAGAGTCAATATCATGGTCTTATATTGAAAGTAATACATTCGTTGGGTCTAACAAACACCAATCTGAGTCATTACGGAGAATTATGAACCATTTAAAGGTTCTATATCACTTATTATTGATTATGCTAAGCCTATCCATAATGAAACATTAATGCACCCGGATTGATCACTTGGAAACCATTATGAAATTCATTGATGGACTCAGTGATACTAATTTGAAAATTAATTTAGGTAAAAGTGAGCTTTACCGTTTTTGTGTTAGAATTTTGGTACTTATTGTGGCACATGGTCAAGTTTAACATGGACTTTGATATATTAAATAACATACTTAAGAGTGCACCAGTCCTTTTAGCTCTAGATTTCAATCAATCATTGAAAATGTCTGCTGAGGCAAGAGATAAGTTGGAGGAGTAATGATTAAAGAAGAAACAAATTATGTAGAATATACAGTGTGAGCTTTTTCTGAAGAAGAACAATTACACGAGTACCAGATAAATTATTTCAAAATAGAGAAGGAATTATTTGTTGTTTTTTTGTGGATTTGCAAATGTTTTATGTGTTTATTAGTTTAGCTTCTTCTCCGATTAGATAGTTTAGTGATCAGGACCACTTTACTTTCAATAAGAACATAACAAATAAAACATAGACATTATTGAGATTCAGTCTGATATTGTAAGAGTACAACATTGATATTATGTACATCAAGGAAAATATAATTAGGGTTGCAGATGCACTCTCGCGTGTATAGAAGTACTATATTGCTTTATTTTGTATTTTGTCCAAATATCGTGTTATTTTAATTATATGTATTCGACTTACATGTAAAACGAAGCCTTTTTACAAAAAACCGTTACTTTTCTTATGAAGTGAAGAGTTAGGTTTAACTGCATATTTTATCAATGTTCGAATATGATTATAGATTGCTAGGATCATTTTGTAAACAACATCGTTCGTAGCTAACTTTTGTAATAAGTGTGGGATAAACAATAAGATGATATCTATATACATATTTCCATGGACTTGAATTCACGACATTGGTTATCACCTTGCAAATGATATGGTCTAACTGATATCTGGAAGGATGGATGCTAAAATGTAATTAATCCGTGTTATGTATATGCCTTCATTCTAACTTTTGGTGCACGACGTTATCTATTTTGTATGTTTTAATTTGTGCACATGGATTGCAAAGGATGAACAAATATGTCTTGTCCAATTTCTAACAAAAACATTTACAAGATTGGAGTTACTTAAGGTTGGTAAATCAACCTCAAGTGGTTGTGTACGTGGGTAGTTATTGCGAAATATTAGATTGAATATTAAGGTCCGTCACGTGGGGTATCTGCGTTGTACAGCCGTAATAGACTCTTCGAGAAATAAATAAGGAGAGACCTGAGCATTTAATTAAGTTCGTTTTCGGATTAATATGTCATATGTTCTTGTGTTACTCTCAGTCTGCAGATAGGTTTATTCCTGTGCTAAAATATATTTTGAGAGGGGACATTCGTTCGGATTATTCATTGTAACATCACAGTTCTTATTCGACAAAAATTATTACTCGGGGAATTTATTCAAAAATGAGTTTGGGAAATAACATTATCACATAGACGGTCCACTTTGCCTACAGTGTGTGTGCATATTGATATTTTTGATATTTTACATGTGAACGTATCACTTTATGTGATTCTGATTAGTCCAAATTAGCCCATGATATTATTGTGCAGTATTCTCCATATTGATTGGTTGGGATAGTGAAGAATCTTTTTTAAAACCGCCTTCTGGAATTGTTTCTTTTTATTGAATATTTTTGGCCGCCATTTTCTGAATCAAATCGCAAAAAGGAATTGGAAAAAAATGGTATCGTCTGTTTCAATAATTTCCCCCACAGGGGTTTGTTATGTCATGAACAACATATCATAACATGAAAAATGGCAAAATCCCCAAGACAAGAGCAATAACAACAATTAATACTACCTGTATTGCTTAGATGATAACGAGAGTTGGGGTGGGGATGGATGGATGGTATAGTTGTTGCATGGAATAGACCCTATATACAAGCACGGTTTAAATGTAAACTTACTGAAGTAAATAAACTCACCTTTGTTCACAGAAGAATATAGGCATAAACCGCTATCTCGAGCTCACATAACTTTATCCATACACATCATATTTACGCGGTAAATATGTGGTGCAAGTCCTACTCAAAAATAAATTTGTTTACTTATTCTGTACAATTTAATGTTTCAAATTAAATACTGCAAATATCCTGTCGGAAATACATTATAGCAAATATGTGTATTTCTGCATCCAGTAAACTTTTCACAAAAAAATATCGCAACAATGTAATGTTTAGTTCTGATGTGATGTAGGCCAACAAAAACCGCTAATGTGCACCGTATCAAACAATGTGGCAACACGCATTTGATATTTTCTGTTGACAAATGTTTTGTCTTTTGTAAAATGTTCTGTTTATTTGGATGGACGAGTATTCCTTTAGTTATCAAAATGTACAATATACTTTTACTCTTTCCATTTTGCATCGGACTTTTATTTTACGTACAACAAAATGAAACGAACAGCGTCTGTCGGAATAATCGAAATTATTCGTTCTTTCTCAATCTCAATAATTTCTACTGAGACAAAACTATGTGATAACAATAGTCTCCAATGGATAATGATTTAAGATCAAATTTATGAAACTCGTTAAATAATATCCAGCTTTTGCTGATACACATTTCATAAATTCAATATTAAATCGTTACCCATTTGAGAGCCTATATTTATGATATATCATGACTTTTGTCAGATCAGTACATTCTAAGATCTGGTATTCATTCGGAGCATTCGATTATTTTTGACATAACGTTTTTAATTATTTTGGATTGAACTCATAACATTGTCAGTTTCTCTTAAATATTTATTTAAAACTTTCATAATTACATCATTAAAACGTAATGATTTTGCTTCTTTCTGTTTCTTAGTTTACGATCATATAATTGTAACAACATACCTCACTTTGTTTACGTATTTGGTTGTAATATCCAAACTTGATGATAGAATATTTTCCGAATGTGGCTATTGCGACAAGTGGTTATCTATATTAGGTTGTTTGCATTGTAATTATTAATTTTTATTTTAACATCTAACTATTGGAATCAGTCTTTAAGTTGGGTTCATTTATAATTTCTGAGGATTCATTTATTTACCACTGGAATTGAAATGGGCTCATTGACTTTATGACTAAATCTTTACTTTGGTATTATTGTGAATTCATTCAATGACATTCTGAATCCGTTAATTTAAGTATGTACTCAGTATAACAGCAAAAAGATTTGCAAGATACTATCTGCTTTCAGAAAAGAGGCATATTTTAAGATGACACAGATCTAATGAACATAATGTTTGATTGGAAAAAATGACACAAATACTCGAACAAACATTTAAAAAATTTTGATGGAATATTTGAACAGCATGTATTAAGAGGTTAGCACATTTCGGCGGAAAGTTTGTGAACAAAATGGCAGGAACAATGCACCTCTATGATCTTTTGAAAGCATCAAATTCGTGTCTTGCTTTAGCGTTCAGTTATTTTATGTTTTATTAATACTATCCTGACCAAACATGCGATCAACGTTTTCCTCGAGACATCAAGGATGCTCTTAAAAGGAATACTTATCACCGTGGAATATAGACGTTGGAGATAACAAACACATATGAAAGAGACATCTTACGTGTATCCTTGAAACCGTCGCCAGTTTGACGAAACAAAAGTTTTCCTTACAACTTCAGAAGGGGGCGTACACCGAGCTGTGTCAAAGAGATTTGACTGATTGAAAAGATGTAAAAACGTAACATTTCATTGTGATGATGAGATAAGGTAATGTAATAAGTACATGAGAATATTTTCAACGTTTTGCTTGAGTTACGTCTCTTGCATTAAATACAATTCAGATAGCTAGATATTTAGTTGTAGTATCGCTTCAAACAAATTTGGGAAGTGGCCTTCTACCGGTAAGAGCGGCCGTTTAAACATTTTACCAGCATGGGAAAGATTAGAAAGGGACAAGGGAAAATAATATTGAACGAGAGTATGGAAGTTGTTACTTCCGTTGGACCAGGTCATGGCTAAGAGGTTCTTAATGAGCAGTCTAATGAACCTTTTAGGCCAGCAGGCATATTTCATAAACAAAGATTCGTGCTACGCTACCGGAAATATTTGAGTTTCTCCAAATGACGTATGAGATGATCTAAGTGCGACTCTCAAGCGCATTGTATGCCAATTGTCTTATTTGCTAATGCACATAAAGGCCTCTTTACGGGACAGATAGCGAATAGGAGTGTTTGCTGACGAAAGGTGTTGACTCGATGTACCAAACCTGGCAAGATACAGAGTATGCCAACATTAAGTGGAACAAATGACCACAATTTACACTTTAGGGCTCAACTTTAGTACAGTTCATTTCTGCATCCTACTGAATTCAGCATATTTATAATAATATCAGCATTTTATAATTGTATAATGTTCCATGACAACCCAAAGTATATACACTCCGCAATTCAACGGATATATCAAAATATGACCAAGGATATATGCAAGATTTGCATAGGATCGAAAGCGAAACGTCCAGGATAACTAAACGCTTGAATTCTTTGATCGGATACATGCATGTAACTGTTATGATTGATGTGCAAGATGCGTGTTAGTGCACACTGGAATAATGCGCTGATAAGTTTAATATTTGCATAGATACATTCACTTGTATGTATTAATTGGTCAAATTTGGGAGAAGATAATTTATGATTTATATTTCGTCTACAGTCAGTACAGTTTTCAACAAAAAACCTTGTGCTGTCTAAGGGTTAATTTCAACTCGATTCTTGCAGTTAAGGATTAATTTCAACTCGGTTCGTGCAGTTAATTATTATTTGATTCTCTTAAACATTTTTTAAAGAAAAGAGTAGCAACATAAAACTTGAACAGGGGGAACTTTTTGTTCGGTACAGCAATATAACGGCATTATATAAATCGGCTTAATATAATCGGTTGAGTTCTTTAAATCAAGGTTTTCGACCAGTGTTTTATCAGTTACATTATAATTTCATTAACGTTCCAGAGTTTTTTTTCTCTGTCATCTTTCACCCTGTAATAACGAAACAATATTCTTTTTAATTACATGCTATGTATAATGTGATACCATTTCCCCACTCATCTCCTGTCCCTAGACACATATTAACCATCCTATGTTACATCCTGCTATCCGCAGCGTACTGAACAATACATCGGAGATAATAGGGCACGATGTAGGATGTTGAGCTCATACGACTAACAAGCAGGAGAGAGCAATATTATATTCGCATGTGTTTATGGATCAGGACTGATAATGTTATATCAACATTTATTGATAAATATCGTCAGTTGTGTACTCCGTAAGTACTCTTTATATTTGTTTATATTAGTGAAGTGAGTTAGTTCACTCTACAAAGTATTGTTTGGTTGTCTACTCCTGCAAGTGTCTTTTCAGTGGGTTTTCCATATATTTCGGCATAACAATCCCGATAACAGTCATATAACTTGATGGCGTAGATGCTTCTTTACGGGAATAAAACCTCTCAGATGATTCAAGATCACCATGATTTATAGTTTATCTGTATATGAATCAATGCGTTTCACTCATTTTTCAGACAAGATTGTCTTATTTCATTTGTTTTGGTAAGTATTTACCGCATGAAATGTACGCTCCAGATATTTTCATACAGTAAGCGTATGCGGAACAAGGAATATTACACCACAGACGAAGTCAAATACGGAAATTTCATACACATTTCACTTACATCCATGTTAACCAATAAAATAATTTTTCAAATTACATTTCTGCATTGTATTGATCTGTTTATCTATCTATTTATCTATCTATGTATCTATGTATCTATCCATGTATCTATCTATGTATCTAACTATGTACCTATGTATCTCTCTCTCTCTCTCTCTCTCTGTATATATATATATATATATATATATATATATATATATATATATATATATATATATATATATATATATATATATATATATATATATATATATATATATATATATATGAGTTTAGGAATTAAGTAGCTATCATAACATCATTTTATTGAATGGATGTATAACCAGATTTAAGTAGTGTACGATAGCATGAAATCCAAAGGAAAACTTCCAAATTTCAGGTAGATATATATAACTAAATAGGAGTGAAAATATGAATCAGATTTTAGCATATTAAAGTACGATTCAGCATTGTATTCGTTCTTAATATTTACGTTAAAAAATATTTGGTACATAGCTTGAAAAAATGTTTAGGTTTAGTGTGTGAATTTTACCGCTCTGTAGCTTCACCGTTCATGCAAGTTCCTTATTTGTATCCGGTATATCGTATAGTAGAAATACTAAAATGCAATTTCGTGTATTCAAGTTAATTTAAATACTTTTGTTTTGCAAAACATGTTCCAATTTAAAAGTGAACAATGCCGAAATTAAACACATTTTTCTTCCGCTTTGGTCAAGCATTCATTGTGGAAAATCAGTATGTTTTGTCTAATGCTCCAAGACTTGTATTAACTACTAATTTTACTACTTTCAATGATATCACAGCTTCTATTGCTGTTAATATTTTCGCTGTTGTTGTTCTCCTTTCTTCTTCTGCTGACTAAATTTCTACTTTATCTCCTTTTATTATTATTATTGTTAATAATAATAATAATAATAATAATAATAATAATAATAATATTATTATTATTATTATTATTATTATTATTATTATTATTATTATTATTATTATTATTATTATTATTAAGTAACTAGGAGCTCAGGTGGGACCGAGCCTTGCATTAGTAATGACACTAGTGGACACTGCTACCAAATAGTAGATACAAATATTACATGGACCCAGGCATCCAGCATCTGTAAAAATGATGGTGGCCATCTGATCATCATAAAATCAGCACAGCAGCAGCAGTTTATAACAGGTACATGCTATTTTATCCAATACATTACTTTCGTCATTTTTCTTTAAAACTCATCAAGCCAGCTGTATTTGATAGATACATACTTTTCATTCTCATGTTCTTCTATAGATATGCACACTAAGATATAATTAGTATGTCTTGTAAAATAGTTTGTTGATTGGTTGATCGAGTTCGGATTTTACGGCTCAACAGCACCGTATAGCTATATTGTGCCTCTAAATTGCTTATATGACAAAAAAGTATGTATCCAACATATTATCAACAAGCGATTAAAGTACACAAACACGACGATGATATGTTGAATATGTATGAATGTTAATTATCAAAAGATGGAAATGGTTTGTATAAAGGGTACTATGATAATAATATACACATGAGGGTAATTAAACGTACAAATATCGGCTGAAAATACTAAAAGGAAATGCATCGCATACAAACTTTAGTTTAGAATAATTGTTCACTTCTTTCAAGAAATTTAAAATGCAATAGACACATTTACCGTATCAAAATCTTCTTTCATGTGCTGAAAATAGTAATAATTTTGGCGTGTAGGTCGGAGATCAAAACAATCTGCAATAAATTGGTTCAGGATTCATCTCAAGAATCACACTCTGGTGGATCTTCGCCCTTTAATGTGTGGGAGTTGGTTATATAAGTATGACCAATACATATTCTTGCCATGACTGCCTCGTCCATACTGATTGTTCCGCAGAATGGAGACAATTCTTCTAGTATTAGTTTGATACATGGAGCTTGGTATTGACAACATATTCCAAATACGTGCCACTTGCTAAATAAATATTTTTTTATACCTGACTTTTTATCACTATATGGTAGTTTAAAATCAGATGGTTGCGCACCTTTTTAACTAACTCACAAAACAACTAATTGTGTTGATCCCCAATCACTGGATTTATATATTTAACGAAGGTTACATCACATCCAGTGGCAATGCAGAAAGTGTTGATACTGATTCATCTCCAATGTTATACTGGATATAATTTTAAATTGCTAACTCGAAATACAGATCTGCAGCGCATTGTATTAAACATACAGGAAAATTGTACTTGACCTCTTTTCAGTGAAGTGGCGATCCTCGAACGAATATGATCAGTTGTCATTTGTAAACAGGTCAACATTTATAAACAATTTAATTCACTTTTTTTAAATTTCGTACGATTTATGCAACACAATTTATACTCAATAAACCAGTTTTCTTTTTAAGGTCTGTATTTATTCAATTAAATATTTTTGTATGCGCAGAATAAAAGAAGCAATAATGTATCTGATTTGTTTTTCAAAATATGTTGTTTCTATTACTATAATACTGCCTATTTATGTGATAAAAATGCATCTACATGTCAGGCCAGATGCAGAAGAGGAATTTTACAGCAGTTGCATTGTGGATCGGGTCAGAAGATGTTCATGCGAAGGATGGACGCACATGGATTAATGGAGAGAAGTTCTCCTACGTTAACTGGGCAGAAGGTATAAATAAATTTGTTGGCGTTTTTTAAATATAAAGTAGTTTTATTCCATTATTCACATATTCTCAACACAATGTTATTCATATTCCTAGAACGGGTATAACATCCGCAGCTTTAATTGCAGAATTTGTAAACAAACTATCCAGGTCTTATTTTTGATTAAAAAACAATTATCAGGAAACAGCCTATTACCTTCATAGTCCAATAAACTTATTTGGGTAAACGAAGTATCTGGTTAGTACTTTTAGCGAATCAAAGGCTTAAGATGGTACAATAGCTTGATGCTTGTAATACATTTTACAACGAGAAACTTCACAGAAAAAATCGGCATTTTAAAATCATCGTAGACGTAGGCTGTTTATGTGGTTAAATGCGAATGAAAAGTCGAGTTTGCTGAAAATCGTATGCATCTAATATTGTATTGAGTTAAAACAGAGAGAGAGAGAAACAGTCGAATAAATCAGGATCTTCATATTTGATCCCACATATTATAATATATATCTATTATTTAATTAAATGTGGTACACAAATGGAATATATTGTCATCAAGCCAGCAGACAATGGATCCTATATTGTTGTCATGGATACGTCTGAGTAGATCGGTGAGAAGAAAAGGAAATTTTCAGATGAGAATTCATCAAAAAATCTTGTATTATCCAACAGTTGGGCACGCTGAATGTGTGTTTCAGATATTAAAGGACGTGTAAAACTAAGGACATACTGATGACAAAAATCTAATTTACCTCCAATCAATGGGATCCAGAACAGGAATATTGTTTTTACTTCCTAAGACAAACGAAGAAGGTACCTTTTTGAGGCCAATACTTTCAGGAAATATTTTCTAATATATTAATTCATTGATTTTCACCTTCGGTCGTTCGTAAAAAATCTTACTCTAGATATTCAAGTTACCATGGACAATCTCAAAAATGCACCTTAACCTAATCTTCTCCTCGTCACCATGGATATATGTTTGGTATACAACAATGTCTCACACGAGGAAGGTATCACAGCCTGCAAGCAAGCAGCATGGAATAGTCGACCTGGTCCATACCCTCCAACGTTCTATTTGGTCAATATTTTAACATAGGATCTCATGTTTAACGATTTTGTATTCAGCAGCGAACGCCGTCCTATACATAAATCTGACTGCAATGGGCATACGTCGGAGTCATTTAACAGGTCCTTATCATGTTTGATACTCTTTCTACGATGTTAGAGTATAAGATAGACAATGGACTATATTCTAAACCTATTTAATCTCACAAATATCTACTCCCAACTAAAAACCGCCCCCAGCGCATGCGGTATGCGCGTTGCAATCAAACAGACATGATCTAATCCCGCTACCTTTGAATGGTGACTCGGAGAGCTCAAGGGGCACCTAAGAAGGACAGGATACAAAAAAACTTACATTGAGGAGGCGAATCTTCCCATAAACATTCAACATTGCAAACACAAGCATTGGCACCATATTGAATCGTCTGAACCTCTCAAGTGTATATTTCAAGACGCTTCTATGGCTACATTACCTTAGACCTAAAAATCTAAATGACCATCTAATATGTGACAGGGTAACTTCAAGTAAGACCGCCAATTCAGGAATATACCATTGCAACGGCATGCGCTGCCTAAATTACATGTGATTCTTCACTAAGTTCGACAACAAGAGATAACTACACAATTATTCAAACGTTATGATGTCGAACCAGTAATACAATCTATCTTCTGACATGCATTGTCTTCAGAAAGCCAAGGAATGAATAATAAAAAGCCAGTATAGCAATGAAATCTAACCCGGGGTGGACAGACATAGAACGCACACGTAAGGAACGATGCTGATACTACAACTAAAAAATCAGGAAGAGTTGGTCCTATATAATAAAATGTACCCTTCACTTTGCAATCTTAGTAAAATCACAGCCAGTCATCATTTGTGCACCCTTGCGTAATTTTTCCTCTAATATCTAGCTAAGAAATTGCATTTTTATTAATTCTTCTTCTTCTTTTAATTATTAGTATTACTAGTAGTAGTAGTAGTAGTAGTAGTAGTAATATAGTTCTTATACATTATCCCGATGCACGATTATCTCAATATCTTTTCTTCAGAACCACCTTTAATAACTCTTCCGGGAAACAATTTCCTGCGACTAGCTTTTATCACTCGCCACGTTGTTTTCCGTCCTTTATCTCGAATTAAATCAGACCAAACTGGTGCGTTCCGTGACAGACCAGACACAATAACTCTTTCGTCTATTATTTTTGTGCAACCCTGTATTATATCTTCTGTTTTAGAATTTCCTTAATGAATATATATATATATATATATATATATATATATATATATATATATATATATATATATATATATATATATATATATATATATATATATATATATATATATATTGTACAGTAATTACTACAATAAACTTGAAGTTTGTATGTATTAGTTTCTTCAGTTTGATATCTAGTATATTTTGAACCAATTCAAGGTGAGCCTAATAGTCCACTAGTCGACGAGAACTGTGCAGAAATATATACCTCTTCCGATCGTAAGTGGAACGATATATCGTGTACAAGTCTGAAAGGGTATATCTGCGAAAAGTCAGGTACGTACTCATGAAATAACGAAAATAATTGCAACTACTTTCAGTTTGGGAATGTTGATTGTTTCACTGGAAATCTTACTAGCTCTTCCATCATACGCACAATATCTGAGGGTCGATATGTATTGAAACATTATGTAGCTTCATCTTGACGTTTCAGAGAGGATTCAGTTTTCCAAATGTTCGACGTTCATGTTCACAAGGGCACTATGGTGTGCTTAGCGGATGTAAAATTTACGGAGACTTACAAATTTTGTAATGGCTTTTTTTATTTAATTTATAAAGAAAATACAATGATTACTGTTAAAAATGAGATGAGGCAGTAGCTTGAACTTAGCAGCTGAATATCTTATTTTGTTGGTTTCAGAGTTTAGATCGTGACAGATTTGTCGATAGAAATCTCGTCCTAAGTTATAGAATATCGCATAATATTCTACTTTACATATTTTCATTTAACTTTGCTGTACATGTTTGTGGGTTAATACATTATTGAAATGTTGATAGTTTTGATCAGTGGAAAATATACTCACTGGTAAAAAGAAATGTGAACGTTATGTTGCTTCAAGGTTTGGTTTCGGGTAGGACACTGAATATTAAGTTTTAAACATACATGATCACAAAAGGTACAAGTAAATGCATTTGAGAAGTATGGTAATTAGAGACTGGCGAATATCAACTGACCTATTAATTTCGGATATAAGGAATGTATAATTACTGGCCTAAACCAATATGATTATGTTGTGCACCTAATTGTCTGTTAGTCAGTTGAATTAATGAATATCGATAAATATGCTAACTTGCTTATTTTCATTTAATCGTTTTCTTGATACGGTCTTAAGCTCACTGATCATTGTTCATAAATGGCGAGATGACTGCTTAATTATAGTTTAGTAGCAAACTTTATTCATGAATCGTAGAGTTATTGATAAATGAAATATGCATTTTATTTATTCTTTATTCAGGCATGACAAAAGCTGTTACTAATGGGAACTGTGATTCTCGACCTACATACGTTTAAACTTAAGTGAGCTAGTGCAATAAAGGCACATGCGTGCCTTTATTGCCAATAAACAATGAATTTTCAAATCTTTATACTAGATTTATGTAAGAATCATGAAAGTTCTATACGTTTCACCATGTAGCAGTAAGTTCGTATTGTAGCTAATCTCAGGCGATTATAAGGCTTATAGTTATCATGTAGAAGCCACTGAATACCAACTAGGACCTTGGCATGCAAATGTGCAACCCTGTTGGCGCAAGGAACAAAAGGACTATTAGGTTAGAAGACCGCCGCGAATCAGCATTATATATATATGAAGAGAGAGAGAGAGAGAGAGAGAGAGAGAGAGAGAGAGAGAGAGAGAGAGAGAAAGAGAGAGAGAGAGAGAGAGATAGATACGACCCGTCATATATAAAGATAACAAGGTATTAAAAGAGCTTATTGACTTGACAGGACAAGGCCTTCTTAGCGAGAAATCCCTTATATCGGCTTTCTAATGAGTTGTCAGCTGAGGCCGTCCCAGCCCAACAATTGCAAGAATGTACTCGACTGAATCATGCCCAACACATTAAACACAGCATAAGTGACATATATCTACCTTCTTCTCTGTGTTTTGCCCGGGTCGACTTACCTAAAGCCCGTTAAAATATATCTGCTTTATAGGCGATAGGCCACAGCCTGTTTCATTATCCAAGCCTTTCCGAACTAACATCGTCGTAAAGAATGTGCAATAGAAGATCTATGCGGCCCGCGTCAGTAGAAGGTCATGCCGCCTATCAGCATAAAACTGCACGCATAAAATTGCATAATAGGTACCGTATGGCTTCTGTTAGACAATAGTCTACTGCGAGAAAATCTCCAAAAGGCTGGTGTCGATCAGTGGCATATTTTTGTATCCACTTGTATTCATTGTTTCGAGCGTAAACAGGAAGGGATCCGATAGGTACTTCGAAACTCGGATGAGGTTTTGAATTGATGGTGACGTCCACAAGGATTTCCAGGATTCCAGGGATAGCTACATCTATGGCAAGACATTAGGTAACGAGAATGGGCTTAACCACAATTATATTACCGGAAGCTATCACCACAGAACCCATAAATAATGCAATATCAAGCTGCGAATAACCTAGTGAAAACGAAGATGCCAGTTGTGTTACATATTTGACAATATAAACTTGCCATGGCGTTTTCGGAACAGTCTAGTCTGGAAAAATAAGCTTGATCCCAAATAACATGGATAAATGCATGGCGTTCTAACTAAGACAGTTGCAGTTTATTAACAGGCTGCAGTTTGTGAATAACAGTCAGGAAATGTTCTTCGCTAACCGAACATTGGAAGCATTATGAATAAGAGCAAGAAGCATCACACCTGTTACAGAACATGATATTCTACTTCTTGCATGCCAAGAAGAGCTTTCTCATAAAAAACATGAGCAGATGGCAATATGAAAAGAGTGCGCAGAAGATATATGGTTGCCTAAATATATGCATGTACCATGTCCTCTATCTGAAGGCTAATATGCTTCGAATGGTGGACAATGTTTGTTGGATTTCTACACAACTCCCTAAGCAGCATTTGCTTCTATCCAGCTCTTAATTACACAATACCAGGAATGAGATAGATGCCCTACTAAAATGACAGGCCATATATTAATTAGGAAAGGTGTTTACATGTGAATATAATTTAACAATGCAAAGTTATATAACTGGATTATATTCCTGTGGTCAGTGGACCATATTGCTAGGCCATAATGGAGAACCTAAATACTGACGTGTTTATATGGGTTGACACCTCCACACTCGAATGCATTTGAACCTGAAGAGCATACTCATGTAAGGATTGCATCCATGAGGTCAAATCATTGTATAATGAGGAGCTTCTTCACTCAAAGCTGGCTCCAGTAATCAGGAGCCTTTAGAGGACAGACTGAGCGTTTACGTATGTGATCCTCTGGGAAAACTGTGGGTGCGAGCAGTGTATTTTCACTGAATGCACTGAGCTAGTCTGCGGCGAACGAAAAACGATGCGTTTCACTATGATGTTTAGCGTGATTGAACTCTAAAAAATCGCCCTCGTTACACTGCACATACATCGATAAAAAGATCTACCAACCAAGTTGAAGGAGGAGTTAGAGAAAAACAAGTTAATGAACACCGGTCTTAGGAAAGACTACGGTAAACCTATCAGGACGTTGTCATGCATGAAGACAATGAAGGCATGTTGTGCATAGTTTGAAGACAAAACATTTCAGCCAGCAAAGGTTTTTGAGGGCAACCTTATTAATTTGCATTTTACAAATGCCAGCCTAAACCTCAGGTCATCCCATTAGTGTTGGTATGTATGCTACCGAAGGCCAATCGCATATTTGGTCAAATGATGAACTTTATATTTCCATGAATGAAACAAGCATTAGTCCGTTGGACACCAAACATTTATTGCACTGTATGGTGTCACGACTACTATACACGACAAGAGGAACTGTCCAGGGCTGAAGAGGATATCACCAACCTCTTGACCGGTTAACAATGGCCCTTATTTATAGTAGAATGATAGCCGGGACAATATGCAGTGTACCACAAGCGAAGCCTCTATGTTGAAAGACACTATTATAATGTGACATATTTTAGATACGCTATTTGTTGGAATGGTGTTGCCCGCCGTCTGGTTCTCTTGGTGTGTATTCTAATATTATCAGCTTCTCTGCGGGAAGGCTTCGGTCGATTGTGCATTTGCGGTTGAGCATACAGACGAAGCTGATATGATATCATATGTCTCTTACTTCATTATTTAGGGTCGCCATAACGGTCAGCAGTCAGAACCCAGTCAATGCAACCAGCGCTTGCAGTGGCGCTCCTGAGCGTAATGTTGCCAAAAATGGCGGTCAGTCAAGGTACCAGTGAAACCCCGGCCTCACCATTGCTTACAGGCACGCAGTGCCTGACAAATAATAATAATAATAATAATAATAATAATAATAATAATGACGAATTTGTAAAGCGCCTAATCTAATTTCAATGATATTATTACAAAAAAATAAACACCAACTAAAAAAAAAATAAAAAAACATGTTGAAAATATTTAAGGTAGGATAAATTATAAGGTCTTTAAATTTGTTCTTGCAGTCGAAATAAGTGTGTTTTAAGAGCAATCTTGAATGGGATAACTGTATATTTGTGTCTAGGTTCAGTGAATCATTCATCCCACGCTGCTGGGCAATGGTATGGAAAAGAACGTTGTCTATAGGACTTCGTTTTCGTAGTGAGAATGATGAGTATAGGATTATCAGTAGAGAAGCTTTAGCATATTGCTGGTGTGATCACATGGGTGAGGTCGGATAAATATGTTTGACTGGTGGCGATCAGTGAAACGTAGCACAGAGAACACATTTCTTTTTTGATTCTGGATCAAATGGATAGCCAATGTAGGGTACAGTACAGCGGGTAGGCGTGCTGTGCTTGTGATACTCTAAGTATGATCCGAGCAGCTGTGTTTTGAACGTTTCGAAGTTTCAGAAGTAGACATTGAGATTAACCAGACATAACTGAGTTATAAAGTTCAGTTTTGAAAGTACTAATGAACATACAAGTGTTTTAGTGACATCAACTAAAAGATATTTGCGAATGGAACTGATGCGTCTAAACGCATATTGGTACAACGTAAAAGTACTGTCCGGAGTGACACCTAGTTTTGTACTGACTGTGTGCAGTTACTGATATTTATTGTTTGAGGCAAAGGATGTGACTGAGAAAGCCTCTGTGTTGTGATCAGAATGGCCTCATTTATATCATCATTCATCTGCAGCTTATTACATGTCATCCATGATTTCACATCAAAAATGCACCTCTCTACTCCTTGGATGGTAGCATCAACTTCAACTCGTTGGCTAGATTTGCATAATTGGATGTCGTCCGCGTACAATTGGTGAGACACTAGATGATGATCTATGACACTTGAGAGCGGATGAGTGTATATCATGAAGAGAACAGGTCCACGAAGAGACCCCTGTGGAACACCACAACATAGATTAACTGGGCTGGAGTGTATTCCATTTGCAAACATAATTTGTGTCCTGTTGACCATGTAGCACTTGAACCACAGTAAGGCTGTATCATGAATGCAAAATACATGCTGGAGCTGGTGAAGTAATATATGATGGTCTATTGTATCAAATGTTGCAGACAAATCAAAGAGGGTGAGGACTAGAATCTTTCCGCTATCCAAATACTTGCGACAATGTGCCCATAAACGTCTGACCAGGGTGAACATGTTGCCCCTCGGGCCGCTTTATAGCTTTATCTGATTGAAGGTATGTGTCAGATCTTTGCCGACCTCTGACATGTTCTTTGTGCTCAATGTCTCCACTTCCTTGTAACGCCTGGCGATGTCATGCGCGCTCATTGCATACTTATACTTGTGATGCTCAACCTTCTTGTGCGAAAGAAACAAGAGTATGGTCTGGTACACCTAAAGTTGATTGATTGATTGATGCATTGATTATTTGATTGATTGCTCGATCGATTGATTGATTGGTAGGTTGATTGTTTGCTTGATTGATGGGAAATGGCACTAGATAACACTACATAAAAGGTTGTGGTATAAATAATTTTATTTATGAACGAAAAGTTGTTCACGATCAACGAGCGATATAAAGTAAAGTATGTGATTGTGTGGATTGTATATTAAATATTTCAATCAACATGAATATAAATGGCATACATTTATTTAGGGTGATTGATAGAGCTAGTTGGTTGAAAATACTCAAGGTGACAAGGTTGCGCACAGAGAATATTTAAGAATAAATGTTAATTTTCTACAAGCAATTTAAATTCTTGACAATTTTTGAATGTCTTATGATAGTAACGATCCCGTGTAGGTTGGAGATTGAAAGTATCCACCAGAAGCGTTTCACAGTAAGGGTCTACCGTAAATACAAGAGACCACTCGTCTGATGTTGATTTGTCCACATGAAGCTTGTTATTGACAGCATCATTGCATGATGCCTAACACTTACTAAATAAGGATCTTGCAATGCAATTTTAAAATACGTGTAAAGCATTTTAAAATAAGAATGTTGCAGAAATACTGCTGAAGATTGATCTGTTTTGTCATTAGCTTAAATACCGACATGACTAGGTTAAAAGCAGAATAATAGAAGAATAACATTGTAATTGGTTTTAAGTTCTCAAACAATCATTAGTTCGATGTGCCCTTCATTTGAATCAAAAGTAAAGATGGTGCATATTATTAGGTTACATCGTACGAAAAGGACCATTTATGTGTGCTTGTATAAAACGAGAAAGTAGGAGGGCATATATTTATGTAGGGTTGGAACCGCCCTGAGGACACTGAGCGTTAGTTCAAACATCAAATTGAAGCCGTTGGATATATTATATGGTGCCGGTACTGGCACTAGCATCATTGTGCGACACTATGGTTGCTCCTAGCAGTTTTAATGAAGATCCCAGCTAGTGGAAATCCGATGCCGCCACGCTCACTGACTGCAATCAAACGGTTTAGCTGAACACTAGAAAGAAATTGCTCGGCAAAGTATAAGAGCTGTACGACTGCTATAAGCTAGAAGTCGGCCAATTATTGTAAATTGTGTTACTTTCATTACCATATATAGCCTAACAACTATATGCAAAATTATATATTAATTATCAGCAAACCACGCTGCTTAAAGCCTAGAAATAGTTAGAGGCAACAATACCAATGGCTTGTAAGCCGTCAAAGAAGCAAGCATTATTTCGTATATTCGCTACTCAGCAGATGGTGATTAAAAACAAAAACAAAAAATCTTAAAATAGTTACGTTCAGTCACCTCCTGGTTGTAATCATGTAATGAAGGTTCGTGACATTTTTAATAACATTCCTCGGAAAAACCTATCTTTAAGATAATTGATTGGCTTGTGTTGATAACCAGCTGCGCAGATTTGGATGTACCTGGTTGCATTGAGGGGTAAGATACTTAGTACCAGCTAAGTCAAATGTATTAACAATTGTCTGCCGACCATAAGGCGAAATTTTTCCATTTTGTGCTCCTTCGAGTGAAAGTGTGTATAGACTGAATTTTATTAGCATGATTAATGCCTTGTTTAAGTTGCATGTCCTGCATGTTGGACGGTTTATATGACTGTATCACAGTTGTGAAGATCCTATCGGCCAAGATCAGCTGGTTTAATCTGTATTACATGCCTTAGCAATCTTCAAATATCCAGGCGGTTTGTATATAGACTGCATCATTTGTATTGCTGTAACAAGCATATAGTACTCTTACCAGTAAGAGAGTTTAGGCATATATCTATGCTTAGCCAACTGCGCTGGCTTGCCACCAGACATTTGCTTATTTATGCTGCCCTTGCTCATGCGTTCCACAAAACTGTTCTGCTCACTTGTCATCGGACACGGATGAAGAGTACGAAAGCCAGCTGCGATAGCTATGCCGCCACAACCACCATCACCCATAAACCAAAACAACATAAAGTGGTATAGATGCTGTTGAGTAGCGGGAGTGATCCGTGTGTCAGTTGTCTGTGATTTGTTTTTATCCCGGCATTGTTTCGCATTCTAGGCAGGAGGTTTACCACCATTAACTCTACTTGGGTGCCTACCTTGTTGACATGTGGAGCTTCCTCAGAAACCTGTGCACTGGATGCCGCGTAATCATCCATTATTAGTTTTACGTATAATTCCATGATTTTTTTTAAAACACAAAATCGACAAGCTTGTAGGTAATCGTGCAAGCTTTATCGGGTGGTTTTATAACAGTTTTTATAGATTAAAAGGTTGTTTCTAATGTTCCATAAACCGGTCTGGATGATAATTTACTTGCTGTACTGGCTGGCTAGTTCAGCACTTAACATTAATATATATATATATATATATATATATATATATATATATATATATATATATATATATATATATATATATATATATATAGACTTGTGTGTGTGTGTGACAGATATAGGCAAAGGTCCAAAATATGAAGCCATTTTTGGTGTAGCTTGTCAGAACTCTCCTTTATGAGAACTATTACTACAGTGAGTTATCAAAATCATTTCTCTTGGAACATCCAGTAATTCATGGCCTAGTGTCTTGTGATAGATTGTGTTCTCTATCTTGATTCACTACGTGATATTCAGATGTATTCAGTTATATACATTTTAAGTGCATCTTACGAAAAAATATCTCGCAAAGAATGTTCAGTGTTTCTATCGTATGAAGAAAACGATCTGAGATGATGTGATCATATGGTTTACTAAGATTACATTCACTATATATTAATACAATATTACTTTGTTTTTCTGTCAAGATTGATAACACGTAATTTTACAATATTTACTAATTGCTATCGTCAACGGTGTATTCTATAAGTACCGTCTGCATTTATTTACATAACTATCTTACGGAGGTTTATTATTCAAAGAATGTTCTAGCTTTGTATTATGCGTGATATTTATTCCATGTAGCAATATAATTATGTTAGAAATTTATGGTCATTATCGATCTAGTTGTTTATCTAGCGTGAACTATTTGGCTAGCATTAGTTTATCACAAACTAGTAATGTAACTGCACTTGATTCGGATATCGAATCCTCTCCGGCAAAACAAATTTAATATGATCTTTATTTTACGTACCGGATAATTGTGTTCACCAAAGTCTTCAGCTCTAGTCTTGAAACGAGTTTGTCTTCAGTCATTTGATTTGCTGCGTATGTGTTTTTTTGAGAACTCTCAAATTATAATCATAGTCTTTGACATTTAATTCATACTATACACTGCTCAGTAACGTTCATATATGCAGAACTGGGAATGCTAAAAACAGACTACTAAACTAGCTTTCTAATGCGTTTTCTGTCTTTGAGTAGCATTATTTAAGACACATTGCTGTAACTGCCACTCGTTGATTTATACTACTATTACTGCTGATGTTATTAATACTGCAGCAATTACAAATATAGCTCATTCATACTATAAATAAAACACTACAAGCGGAGCCTGAATCGAAACGAATGCAAGCATATATGACAGCGTGCATTCGCTTGGAAAAACGAATGCTGACACATTTTTCTATCAGACTCTATCATACATCTTTTGTCGAAAACATCCAGTTTTGTTCATTGGATAACCTTTGAAACTCGACGACAAACTAGCCTTAAAAGACCACAAATCTAATCTCTTAATTGTTCCATTTGTTACATTTGATGTTTAAGGTGTTTATGGATGGTGGCTTTCCTACGTAAATATGGTTTATTGTATCCATGATTAACATACCACAGTTTCATGGAAATCGCGTACAATAAGATTTATGATGTGTGACATGGTATGAAATGTTAAAGGAATATTTTCACATTTCAGGTATCCAGTTCAGTAGCATGTGAATGTGACTAATTTGAAAGAATATATTTTATGAAAGGACCTACATGTCAGTTTAGCAGACTATAAACCCAAGTAAGTAACGCGTAACGCATAGATGGGTTATAAAGCATTTAAGAAATTCGTCGGGTTTAAACAGTTAAAGTTTGTTGAAGAGGATATATGGTACTTAATTTGAAAATATCTTCGCTTCCATATATGCAACCGTCTTTAGAAAAGCTTCAAAACTGATAACATTTCACATACCGGCTCTACACAAATCATCACCATAGCCAAAACGCTATTAGTTTATTTTTAGCTTCATCAGCTGGTGAATAAAACATGGGTGAATTCTGCATCTCTGTATTTTACGTTTTACACGCATATTGCTTAATAGTAGGCCGTGTGCATTTCATTATTATTATTATTATTATTATTATTATCAACTCAGACGGTGCCGAGCCATGCATGACATTTGGAAATATACGGCATTGCTATCAAATAGTACAAACAGAGGTAACATGGACTCAGGCTTTCAACATTTGCAGTACTGATGGTGGCTCGCTAATTACGATTGAATCAGCCGCAGAACAGACATTTATAGAAGGTAATTTATATTTTATCTAAAATATGTTGTCCTTTTCTTTAAGTGTAAATCACAGTAAGGAATGAATCAAAATGATCTTTATATGGTCTATCTTTTGGACACACGTGGACGTGCAACACCCTGAAGGAGCATATTCAAAAGTTTAACCTAACTTGCAAGAAAAAATGTTTCCTTAGAACGATTTCGGAGATTACCAAACACTGAAGCTGTATATCGAAGCAATGGAATAGTTCATATTACGTATCTGTGTAGAACATTAGGATATTGAATTATATTCAATGACACAATGCAATTGTTTGTGTTCAATGAAAATCATGTTCCCACTGTTTTAAACTCCTACTAAACATCAATAGCTTACTGCATCAGCCATACTGTATGATTTAACTTACATCTTTCCTCGACCAAAGAAGACATTACGGTGAGAATTTTGCACCGGACATGAGAAAGGAGACAAACTCTCATTTATAAATTGGGCACCAATTACAAAACTTATGGTTCTATTTCATGTAGCCCAGTAACATTCAACTACACGATTCGCTCCCAGTAAGCAATTTATTTTGGGGTCCGAATTGTCACAACAAAATTAATTTTATTTGCACGGACCTAGTCTAAAATGAGATTAAATATGATTTAATGCATCTCCCATGACATTTTACCTTTATCCCCAAAATACAGACTAAACCTTTGATCAAAATACATTAATTTACATTGCAGACCAAATGCAGAAGATAAAGTTTACTGTGGACGGGCTATGGATAGGAGCAGATAAGTTGCATCCAGAGAATCAACGTACATGGGCTAACGGACATAAATTCACATATGTTAACTGGGCAGAAGGTATACAATTTACAACAATATTTTGAAGTTTCTTTGAAATCAAAAACATTTTATAATGGTATTCATATTTCTTCGATATAAAATCATTCTCTATTCATGAATCTTATCTAAAGCAGCTGAGTGTTTTAGTAAACGGAAGCCAGTGTACTCTTTTCAGATTATAAATAATGTGGATTTATATGATACTTGCAAAGAGATTGAGCCCTCTTCATATACCAATTGTATTAACGGACATTCCAGATAGCTCTCGGAGCGAGAAATATTTGAGAAAAGACCGACACGTTAGCTAAATCTTGGAACAAATATTTTTGATGTAACTAAATATTTAGAAAATTAATTTTGCAGGATGACATTCCGCGAATCAATAATTGAAGACGCGAAATCATTATCAAGTATTTCTTTAACGTTACAATGCCACGTTTGTTATAAAATTTGATCAAGACAAATTTTTCATAGTAATCATTACAAACATTATAATCATTGCAAGAACAATTAGGATACTGATATCGTTAAATTGGAATGAAGAGTTGGGTTTCTTTAAATAGTCTACATTCATTTTTTTTACTGGCTTTACATAGATGGATAAGTGGAAGCTATATCAATAACTGTTTAAGGAAACAGTATCTTCATTTTTGTTTTTCATAAGTCGTTTATTGTACGTTTTACACTGAGAAGAAAACGTAATATCATAAACATTTTTATTTATGAAATAGTTTTATCACAAACACAATATTTGCACTTTTTGAGCGACATATCGAGCAATACAGTTCTTTTTAATAATTCAAGGGGAGCCTAATAATAATCCGTACGTCGAGAACTGTGCAGAAATAAATACGCCTGATAGCACGTGGAACGATGAATTGTGTTCAAGTCTGAGAGGGTATATCTGCGAGATTACACGTACGTACACCATTAATTAGATACGCAATCACTATAGTAAAAAATGACTCAACTTGGGAAGATTATTTGTGTCAAACAAAACTTATGTATGCTTTGCAGAGGTATTCTATTTTGGCGACTGCCACATATCATAGTATTATGCTTCGTTAGGTTATGCAGAAAATATAATTACTAATTTAATAAACTATGTTTATCTTATTCATTGAACTAAGTACCGGATTGACTTGTTTGCTGATGTCGAAGCCAAGAAGGTGAAAGGTGTTTCAGTTGAAAATTATTGAATGTCATATAATGTGTTCCATCGCATTGTGTTTCTGGTTTGAATCTGGCTGATAATGTGTCCTATGTCTCGAACTTTTGATTGATTACTTTTAGTAGAATGTTTATTTTAATGAAACGAAACATTTGGTTAATAAGCATCTCTCTAATAATCACGAGTGGAAACTTTAATTGGTGTTGTTGCTTTCATTTGATGTTGTCTCTTTCAGTGAAATGGCATAATACATATGCTTGACAATGTGCAAAACCTCCAGTGAGTTTGCATGACTTTATTTTAGACATATGCATGACTGTTAAAGCAAAGACTTATTGTTCGGTTCTTCCGTCTTTGCAGATAGATAATGTATGACCTATACAATAATAATAATAACAATAATAATAATAATAATAATAATAATAATAGAAATAATGAGGACATTGTATAGCGCATAATCTTTAGTAGCTCTAAGCGCTTTACAACATTAGACAATACCTATAACAAAAAAAAACATATAATGATATGATTACAAAAACAAACACAATTAATCTTTTAAAACATTTTTAAAAAAAAATCATGCTGAGAATATTTAAGGTAGGTAACATTATTAGGTTTTTAAGTTTGTTCTTGCAGTCGAAATAAATGAGTTTTGAGAGCCCTCTTGGATGTGATCACTGTGTCTTTGTCTCTAAGTTCAGTGGGCAATTCATTCCACGTTCCTGAGCACTGGTATGCAAAAGAACGCTGTCCATATGACTTTGTTTTCATACTTGGAATAATGAGTATACGATTGTCAGAAAAGGAGCTTAAGTATCTTGCTGGTGTATATACATGGGTGAGGTCGCATAGGTATGTTTGACTAAAGTCCGACAGTGAAACGTAGCACAGAGAACAAATTTTATGTTTGATTCTGGATCGAATGGATAGTCAGTGTAGGGTACATAACAACGGGGAGATGTGCTCTGATCTTGGTACTCTAAGTATGATCCAAGCAGCTGTGTTTTGAACTTTTTGACGTTTCTGGAGCAGATATTGAGATGAACCAGACAGAACTGAGTTACAATAGTCCGGTCTTGAAAGTACTAATGAACACATGTTTTAGTGGCATCAACTGAAAGAAATTTGTGAATGTAGCGGATGCGTCTCAGCTCAAGATATGCAACCTTGCATATGTTCGTGACATGTTGGTGCAATTGGAGAGTACTGTCAAGAGTAACACCTAGGTTTCGTACTGATCGTGTGAATTTAATGTTGGTGTTGCTGATATTTATTGTTTGAGGTAAAGGATGTGAATGAGAAAGTCTTTTTGTTGTGATCAGAATGGCCTCAGATTTATCATCATTCATCTGCAGCTTGTTACATGTCATCCATGATTTCACATCAGAAATGCACCTCTTTACACCGTGGATGGTAGCATCAACTTCTGTTGGGTGGCTAGATTTGTATATTTGGGTGTCATCAGCGTACACTTGGTGAGACACTGGATGATAATCTATGACACTTGAGAGCGACTGGTCCAAGAACAGACCCCTGTGGAACACCACAACATAGATCAACTTGGATGGATTGTATTCTATTTGCAGATACAATTTGTGTCATGTTGACCAAGTAAGAGTTGAACCACAGTTAGGCTGTATCATGAATGCCAAATAGATGCTGGAGACGGTGAAGTTATATATCATGGTCTATTGTGTCAAATGCTGTTGACAAATCAAGTAGGGTGAGGACCGTAATCTTTCCGCTATCCAACGCAGAGAGGATGTCATTAACTACTTTTAGAAGAGTAGTTTCAGTAATGTGGCAAGGGCGATATGCAGATTGTACATTGCTAAAAAGACTTTGAATTTAGATGCGATACAAGCTTTGATAGAACAACCTTTTCTAAGATTTTTTATATGAATGGGAGATTAGAAAATGGGTGGTAGTTTTTTAAATCGTTATGGTCTAGTGTTGGTTTCGTCAGCAAAGGTTTTACAATGGCAGTTATGAGTCTTTTGATTTATTTGTTGCCGCCTTGAAAATCACGAGACGCAAAGCTTATTTATCAACAGAATGTTTTATTCGAGGTTCTTTTGTGAAATACATATCTTGTATTTCATCCACATTCCCAACATCATCTGTCTAAATTTAGAATATGACTTATACACGATTGTTCCAAAAGAACATTGTAAATCGTATCCGTCAATAAATGAATTCTGTCTTTGCCAAAAATGTTTGTGTAACATCCAGAAAAATATCTTTCTCGACGAGTTCTTATGTCACATCTGACATTGTTCAATTAATCGTTTTACTCTGAAGAATATCTGCCTTTTGGACTACCCAGTCCTCTGTCGTTTCTTATTTTGAAGTATATTTCATGACCGTACAATCTTGGTGACTCTACCTAAAATTGCGTTTTGCTCAACATGAAAGGTTTGCAAGTGATGAAGTTTGGCGTTTTGTGTTAAGTCAATTCTCTCCACATAAAAAGTGGTGTTAAAATTAGTAGGGTTAGCTGGTGTGTCGTTGAGGGGATGGGGCAGAAAACAGCTCTGTCGAAACAACTGTAAGGTGGTTGTGAAACCAGCAGAGAGTAAGTCAGCTTAGGGCCCTGTTATTATCCCTATGGGAATCAATGTCAACTGTTCGGAGTGACAGATGTGATGCTGTTAAGTAATGTAGTAGGAAGGGCTTGCGTTAGCCGTGTCAGACCAAAGGATAGCAGTGTTCACAAGTCTGGACAAGTTCCACACATTCTCTTCAAGGCTAGCACAAAGCAGTGGTGCTATCTGTATTAAGATACACCTTCTTCTAAATTATATAATGTAAAAATATCTAGAGGCAAACCAGTTGAGTTTTGCTTACTTTTGGGTGTATGGTAAAATGCAACAGGCGTATTAACGAATACTGTGGAGCTCATGCGCAGAGCCCTGAACGGGAGGTGGGTCTTATTCTTGCACAGGGTACGGGATTGTCATTTAAGCCAGCTACGCGCTTTAATATGTATATGGGTTAGGGATTTATGGGTTAGATTTAATAGGAGGACAATAACTTAAGAGAATTCATTTTCTAAGGTGCACCCACTTCGATCAGTTCCAGACTCGCGGAACGTGGAATGAAGCGATGAGACAACAGCGGTGACTCTGCAGGAACTAACGGCAGGATTATGTTACAGAAGCTTAATATTTAACAACGCTTCTTGTTGAGATTCAGCAGCTCGAGTGCGAGAGACAAATAAGAATAATGTGTAGGCGCTCTCTCTAGAGGGACCAGGAAAGGGACACAAAATACATAATAAAAAGAGCAAATATACGTCGAAAGCAGACACGTATTGCTTTAATGGGTTAAGCAATAATCCGAACCGTGTGAGCCAAATTCAGACATCTGTCAATCTCAATCACATATACTAATTATCAAAGATTAATATGAGCGTTGTGCCAATCCAGTGCAAAATTTTAATCAAAAACGTAGGTTGAAATTTTGCAACAAGTAACAAAAAGCAACAAAAAGTTCGTTAAGAAAACAAAACTACCAATTTCTTGCCTGCTACATTGTTACTATTTAAAATGGACTTATTGACAGGACCATAGTAACATCAATTTCTCGTGTGTCTTAAATTATTGCCCAAACATTTGTTTATGTACCTTCATGCACAAAATGATGTGAAAGCATCAGCTAGCACAAAGACATCCGTGCTAGACATTTTTTCTTTTTGTAAAAGATGGGTTCCTGCAAGACAATAAGCCAGTGACATGGAGTAAAACAACCCTTCTAAATCGGCCTAGAATGGTTTTTAGGTGGGACGGAAAAGGTTAGGATGAGAGGGCCTTTCCAGGACTAACAACTCCTGCTTTTTCCTTCTCTGAATGCGCTGCCCACATGCTATACAACTGGCTTGCTTGCCGAAAATACCGAGCTGCCGTCCCCAAAACATGACCCGCAATCGGCTAATGCCAGCTGAACTCCAACTGACTGAGTGCCTCTGAGCGGACTGACCGCAGCTCCCACCACTAACCGGCTTTGGAATAAATCCAGTTTATAACTACAGCTCACTATATTAACATCACAAAACGGATTTTAAATGCATCAAACCTATAGCTTCCTTCTGAATAACCTTAACGAACCCCACTGAGTTATATAGCTAAAAGTCCATCCTTCCCCCACTCTAATTCTACCCACTGTTATGTGCTTCCTAAAGACTGTCATATCACTGACTGATGACTGATATTCTAAATAGCACTCATCTTTATGAACTTGCCCAGAACTCCTTTTTGTAGTAGTGGAATGGTGGGTACACACACACACAAAAATGTTAACTACAGCTGCTCCAGGAGAAACGGCATGTGATGTGGAACACCTAGTATATTGTTCAGAAAGCCGCTCACCCACTACTACGATGTGCAATATCCACAAGGACTACACAATCCATGACCAAGGCAAATATGGCGCATTAATGATGAGTGTCAGTGCTTGGTCAAAACAAAGAGGTCAGGTACAAAATATCGGTACACCGAAGGGTTATCAGTTTATATCCAATTTCTTTTTATTCTGCACATAATATTTATTCTGTAATCCGTTTCCTCTTTTTTATCTTTGTTCCATACAATGCTCCCTGATTTTTCTTGTAATGTTTCCTGCTGCTGTTCAAATCATTGCAAATATTTGGAGCTTTTGCAATGGTATGATATATTTTAGTCTGTTTTTATGTTTGATTTATGTAGCACCCATATTTTTCATTTTTGGCCATTGAACACAACCATTATTATCTGGACATATCAATTATGTGCTTTAGTTCTTTCGTTTTCATTTGAGATTTCGACTTTGTACTTTCTGGTAAGGGCTGCATATAGCTCGAACATATATTATATGAACTTAATACTAGTTATTAATGGTTGGAAATTTTTTTAAAGGTGGGCAATATTTGACAGCTTTCCCTATCAGATACATATTGTCGATCTGATTCGGCAAGTTTCTGGTACTTCTTTTTCAGTAGTCTAACAATGCAGGCGATGTATTTCAGAAATAGTTTTGTGTGCAGTGTCTCCTTTGTTTTCTTTTCGTATTCAGATATATTTTATGTTTTGAAAAGAAATTATTTAACTTTTGCTTCCGTTGACTTCATTTCCCCCAATCCACGTTTCGATGATCTTTTCGTGTTGTCGGTGGTTTTCCATTTCCGCGAACACTATGTAGACCTCGGGTACGGTAATCGTTTTATTCTTAGTGACCATGGCGTATAGTTTTGTCATTATATTCAAACTGCTTTGAGCCGCTGCTAGACGTTCTGCATGTATACATTATTAAGATGCAGCGGTAATGATAGTGTTTCACCAGTGCCGCCAGTTACATTTGTTAACATTGGTATGGCGATATGATTCGCAGTTCACCCAGACAAACGATGGCTGCCGTATGATTTCGCAAATAATAATCAAATACGCAAACGTGCGTTTGTATTACATAAGCAACGCGGTTCTCGTAGTGATTTCATCTCGCAGTTCTTGCTCCTCTTCGATTACCTTCTCATGTCGGTAACGACGACGATTAATCGTATTTGTTCAACTAATGATGTGATCTCAAGGTATAGTTGCACAAAAAGGCTGCCAGTGATGATTCGCAAGACTTACTTGCGTACTTTCGTTAATTACTGTTCGTTTACTGGCACAACTGAAATAACTTTAATATGTCTGAAGAATGTACGACCATGTATATTTTTCTCTTCTCCATCGAAACACTTTTACCCGAAAAAGTGCTTATTTTGGGAATACTAGTTGAACATTTGCTCTACTTGTTTGAGTCGATGTTGCTGCAACATAATTAACGAGGAACGCGACAATATAGGACACGTCGTTAATAAAAAACAAACAAACATGAGATTAATTAACATAAGCTGAGCTTTTGCACGTGCTGATGTAATAATACCAGGATGTATTCTAGTTAGTATTGTTAAATCATGGTGGTCTAAATTTGTTGATATACATTCGGCTGTTAGCAAGATTATATTTGAGCTCATTAGGCTCTGGTAACACGACTCTGACATATATTCTTCTACAAATGGAACAAAATTGCTATCGATGTAAGCAGCTGGTCCAACATGATGTCTGTAAATTCCTTATTATTGACAGCTAGGTTTGAATCTATGATTTATGTGTAATAATTGATCTGAAACAAACAAAAATGATACAAGAACCCACTGGATGATTGCTGAATCTTTTAAACTGAATTTTGTCTCTAGTTGACAAAGATGCTGATATCGTATATAAGTAAGACTTTGGTGCTACGGTGTCGAGTTGTTTAAGCATTTAAAATTTTGCACTAGAGTGACTTATAACTGTTTCAATACTCCATACAGTAGAATAACAGAGATTAATAACTAAATGTAGACCTGAATAGCACTCCGCAAATATCTGATGTTTATTTACTGTCAGCGATATTTTCTAGACCATTTTATAATTTAAAGTAGTGTTATTTCTTCTCCTTTGCTGATCAGTATTTTAATGTTTTGTATATAAAAGTACCTCACATGATGCCATGGGTACATCAGGGAACTTGTCTTACCTCACATCTTCGTCGTCATCGCTGAGCGCTTAAACCGTTTGAATTCAGATTCCGTTTATAAGAAGTACTCGCTCGTTGACTACTACGATGACATTGATTTCTGTCCAGTTCTTCGCAATAGTCCTCTCGGCTTCACCATAACATATTGAGTGTGAACATTAGATACTTTAAGCTTCCTAGTTTGATATTGGAAAGTCACAAGCTCGCCAATGTGGAAGTGAACAAAATCCAACTAGTAAACCCAGCCCTATCCGTTATTTTTACAAACGCCTTGCCAGGCTAAGAAACCGCCGTAAATATTAATATACAGGTTATTACTGTCAAGTAGTTTCTGAGTAATTGTTGCTTAGAAAGTACTTGACAGTCAAATGATCAAACTAGGCGCATGGTCCTGGCGTACGCTCGAGTGCACGCAACCCATTAACCACATGATGTTCATATATAGACCAGGCCAACTCAGGTTATAACGGCAATGTAAAAAAAAGTGATTGACGTCGGCTTCTCCGGTTAGATAATTATTATTTTCTGCTAAGGTCAACATTATCTTGCGAAGGGACGTTATTATTTGAAAACGCTAGTGGTTTAATTACTCTGACGTTTCTGTAGGCACACGAATAACTCTCATTGGATCATCCAACAAAAGTGTCTAACTGGGGAGACGCAAGTCATTGCTCCTGTAATTAGATACCAGCCGGGTTATTTACGTATCTACGACCGACTGACTAGCACGACATGGCATTATTGAGAATTTTCTTACCCCATCAGTCATTATTGATGATAATGGAAGTGTAACCCCATTTTCTTGTGCTTCATTAAATAATCGACGTAGTTGATCTCGAATCGATTAATAAGCTTTCAATCACTACGAAAATTGTTAGATTCGGTGCGACTGTAAATAATCCTTGGACAACATATTCAAGTATAACCTTAATGGCAAAATAGTACCCAGACTACCAGGTCCTGTATACATAATTTTGTTATACAACCGATAAATGCGGTGAATGCAGTAGAAAATGTAAAAGTTCTGGTTTCATTGATGGGATGATAATCATCGAGGTATTACACTTAATTATATTTGCAACAACACGTTGAATAGTAGAATATTTTTAAAAGGGAACCTACTCAGAACTAATTAACTTTATTGTATGACCCATAGATTTATTCACGAACTTTATCAACGGAGGTGCAAAACGTCTCCTAGCCCATCGTGTCCCTGGTGAAAAACGCCAATTAATTGTATGCCTACTCCACGAGTATTTCCAGGCGATCACCGGGTTGCTTCAAAGAAAACCAGGCTCTGATGCCGTCCTCATGTTTGTGCCTTTTTAACAAGGAAGACTCAACTGAGTGTTTCCGTTATAAGATGTCTGTTAATATTATGGATTTATTAAGACGGCATTCTCTATGTATTTGTTTTTAAATTATTATTGGAAGTATATTTGCAAATTGCGCACCTGAACTGCATAGTTGTGTTTAGTTGTTACCTTTAATTTTAGCTTATTACTTTATGTGCACAGTCTCATTTATATTCTCACAAAAATGCCACAACCACTCTGTGGACGCTGACTGAGATTCACGTTCCATCTGATAATCATATGGCTGATGTATAGCTTGTCGGGATACTACAGGTATGGTTCATAAGTTACTTCACCGCTACTGTCGTAGTTTTTAATGTTTAAGTTCTTGGGATTGACTCGACAAAACCCACAAACACGGAATTTCCCATTCGTATAGATTGTTATGGTCAATATAGATGATGAAACTGTTTGGAACAGCTGGGTCATACCAAGCTATGTTATAGTTGTTAGATCACGCCTGATATGATTCGAAATAGACACCATTTCAAAGAATACCTTGTCTTTTAACAGATATCTAGATCAGAAAAAGACTTCAAAAGCATACGCACATCTTTTTGTTTTCAAATAGCGATATGACTGTCATCCAAGCGCATACAAGACCTAATGTGTTCATAGTTGGTGGAGAAAATACCTTCGCGAGACAACGATCAATGGAAAGACTTGTCGTTGGAAACTGAGTTTCAGCAAACGTTTTCCATCCTCTACTTTACTACTAGGGATACAATCTATTTGATTTATCGAGCCAAGGTTAATGTAAAGCAATCAGTTCGTTATAACTGAATACCTTGGCCAGCCTAAAGTTTAGAAACTGTAACGACTACATTAACTGTAGCTGAACAAGCTTTAAAGTCATGTGTAATTCGAAGCTTTTGCTGACTGCATTAATAAGTGGCCATCGAAACATAAATGTTATTTCTTGGGTAAATTCGCAACAGTATATAGTATATGCTAAATGCGGCCTTCTATACATGCCAATGATTAGGCACTTCTCGTGATCATGCAATGAGAAGGAATGGAAAACGTGTAAATGTTCTCGTTAGTCACAATCGTGTCTGCTTGGGAGGAGTATTGTCACCTGAGAGTATTTCGACGTAAGTAATTTAAGAATACCTTAACTGAGTCCTTGCTATGATACAACAATGTTTAGTGACTTGTACTGTCGTATGTGAGTACTTTATACCAAAACCGTATGGGACTTGTTCCTCGACACGGATTGTGTTTGACCATATCAGTCCGAAGATCCACTGAAACGTTCAAGCATTTGAAGTTCTCTTAGATGATGTTCGCTACTTTGGTTTGGTTCTGCACCACTTAATATTTCAGAATATTTTTATCAGTTTCCGACATGGCATTACTATATGGCTTGTCACTGATTCCACTAAGAGAAAGTCACCTTGCAGGATAATAATGTACATGTGCTCCCATTCAAAAACATCCATTAAGGTGACTATATGTAACCCTATTCACGAATCCGATTTAACGGGGGAATATATGCTTAACTTCAGCAAACTTGCATACTGTTTTGATTGTGAAAAGATAACGCTGTATTTGTATACTATAAAAGAAACATCTCCGCCGGATTTGTCGATGAAACCGTGTATCTTTGAGACTAAGGGTAAACCACAAAATGTAAATAAAGATTTTATGATCAGTCTAGTATGTTCAGTCTTTATCCAATACAACCCCACATTAGACCATGACATTCAAAAACTACTAAGGCCGGTCGTTATCCAAGCCAAGTACATAACAAACATTTAAGCATGCATCGCCCTTGTAATTGACATCAATCTTATATTGTACAACCATCTCAGGTATTCACTTCTCTTCAGTTATTAAGAAGAGTACAGGCAATATTCTGAGCAGCAGTATAAGCTGTTACCATATGTGCAATGCTGACAGTTTGAAAGTAAATGAAGAATATCATACTTGAAATGAAAAGTCAGTGTTAAGAAATCGTGCACACTGCTCTTATCATAAGCTAGTATAAACACACTACCTTTTTTTGAGTATATACTCCATGACTAATCATGTAGATATCCATATATAGACCCGTGTAATGGCAAGCATGCATAGTTTGAGAAGAAAATGTTTAGGTTTCTCAAATATTTGATCTCATTTTCGTCAGAAAATAATTCAAATATTATGTCAGGCTCTTGTACGAGACAATGTATACTCAGTGCTAAATTTGCTTTGAGATATTGGCACGTCCAGTTTCTGCATTTCGAGATTAAATCTGTTTTTCTTTGAAAATCAGCACACGAAGAAGATATGTCACAAAATTCTAGAAGAGACAGTTGCTAGACTAAGTCAAATAAGACAAATAATTAAAAAGTAACTACACATAGCACTGCACAGGTATATAATCTACACCATATTCAAAGAGTTTGTCACTGATACGACTATTTTTGTCTCCATAACATATGACCCTGCAACTCATGTATGTACGTGTGCAGTAGTAGTAGTAAATAACGTTTCTCGTTGATTACTTGTCTAGGTCATATTCTATTGCCACACTTGACTACAGCCCTTTGCAAGAGAATGTCCGCACCGTATCAAGACAAAACCATGAGTGGTGGAATGATGTGACAAAGAGCAGGAAGAAAATATAAATTTCATTTTCACTAATACCTGTACTGAGTCTTTGTCAAGAAAGACGACAAAACAGATGCAAACAATAAAAATAAAATAAAACGTTGAATTTGTAAATTTCGCATCAGTGTAGATCGAATGGAAGTATTATCTAGAAGAAGTCGATAAATTGCCTTTCGATTTCAACTCCAGTGATAAACTGGCAGCATATTTGGTTTTGACCTTCAAACGTAGGAGCTAATAAGTTTTTAATTGTAATTGTGTATCATATCCCGGATAACTCATTGTCACTTTTAAAACAAAGATATTTAGAAACACATACGATATGTAATTGTTGGAGATATAGACGCTCAAGCATTAATGATTCAAGCTTACCACGAGGATGGCTTTTAGTATGTTTGTTCTTTATTGGGACAAAAAAGGTGGATACATTGAATAGTGCTGGTGAGAGTTTACCTTCTTGAAAAACACTATTTTGGTTTTATTACAGTCTTTGTTCTTATTGGTTTTAAATGGATGGAATGTGTATCAGCTAGCAAGAAACAGGCGTAACACATTGCTTGTTGAAAGAAAACCTATAAAAACATTTCAAATGGGGTACATGTTTAATGTTTTTTTTTTTTAAAAGGCTACATTGTAGTAGTCATTAACATAAATATTTGATTTCATTAAAATGAGTATCAAAAGCTGGAATAATTTAATATATTATATAATCTCTCGCACTTCTCAGTTCCTTTTTCTGTTAGATATATAAATTGTGTGTACTTAACATTTGTCCATGATTGTATAATGTAAGTACGATTTGCAAAACGCATATTACATGTTTAGACTCTCATAAACGGTAACAAGGAAAATTAAAGACAACAAGCTTCTGATTTGGTTCACATAATATTTGACAAGTATGACAATATCTACACCGTTTACAAACATAATTGTTTGATTTTTAGCCAATAGAAGTGAGTCATAATTTGTGATAATTCTTATAAATCGCTAAATTACGAGCCAAACGAGTTTCTTGGGCCAGACTAAGTATGTGTTGTATGCAAGATGGTGGAACTACAATCTGATTGTTCGCTCGTCACCAGCAGGTACCTCAGGAGGTCTTCATTTTCTCATAAGAATTCCATTTTTAATTAAAACCAGAGAACGATCTGTAGGTTTGAAATTGGGATCGAAACTTGAAATATTTTTGGTTGTATATAATTCAAAATAATGTAGGTTCCTTTCGAGTTTCTAAATTATATCCTAGAAAGAAAAAAAATATTTGCTGAATTTTGCCGGAAGTCGTGGTCTTTTTTTCAGTTACTATGTTAAACCATACCTTCGTTAGATAGGGGATGAATTTTTTGTTTTTTATTTTTTATTTTACTCAGGTTTAAGTTATATCGAATTTTCCTAAGAAAGCTGCAATGCAATATATTTAAAATTTTGATTTGTTGCTTTTCGTATATTATTTTCCGTTTTAACTCCACACACACCGTATTAATTAATGTCTTAGTTCTACATTTTGTTGGGAAATTTTAATAAGTTGAGGGGCTTGCTATTGCAATTATTTTTAATAGTATTGTTATTATTATCATTATTATTATTATTATTAGTAGTAGTAGTAGTAGTAGTAGTAGTAGTAGTATATTATCATTATTATTATTAACAATACCCCAATCGGCATTATTTCTTATAGTTCCAGGTAGATCACAACCACATGCCTTGGTTATAGGTGTTGCTGTGGGGTCTGGGTTGATACTTCTTGTAGGCGTGCTTTTACTCTGCTGCTTGTTGCAGAAAAGGTAATGTTTTTTTATATATCTTTGTTAAGTTACTTCTATTAACTACCTCTTGAGATAAGAAGCCAGTCCAAAAAAATACGTTGTTCTTAAGTGTGACTGGTTTGTATTACACCGCTATCTGAGTCTATGAGATTGAGTTCTGATGTTAGAGTTTGAAACTGAAACGTGACTATTACATATCAAAATATAATATATAAGGTTACCCTATAAATAAATGGCAAATTATAAATTCTTCATCTGATCAATATATACTTACGATATGTTGTAGATACATTAGTTTGGTTTTTTGTTATCTATTAAAATGAAATTTGATTGTGCGTCCATTACGTCAAATATTTCGATGTTAAGGAAAATGCTTATGTTAACGAATGTTGCAAATATTCTCTGTAATTATAAATAAATGGGTCACCTGTTACATACAAACAGTCACTGTAGTTTTATTATACAGTGACTTACAGTGACAACAACATAGCACCTACGAACAGGTTAGGTCAACCAACGATATTTCATCTATTCACCATCTGCATTATTATTTATGTATCATACTCTCTCTCTCTCTCTCTCTCTCTCTCTCTCTCTCTCTCTATATATATATATATATATGTGTGTGTGTGTGTGTGTGTGTGTGTGTGTGTTTGTGTGTGTGTTTGTGTGTGTGTTTATCAGTGTATTTGACGCTTGAAATATAACCTGTTACCACTTAAAATTTTAGAAAGAAGTACCAGAAGAAGAAGAGGGTCGAGGTCTATCAAGACTTACAGGAAATGGAATTAAACAACGTAGAGCACGTATACAATCAACAAGCTGATATGTCTTACATATATAGTACAATTGATGACAACGCCTTGAGACCCGACGACTTGACACATAGGAAAGAAATATGTTCTAATTAGGGCTGCAAATATTTCTTAACCGGACGAGTATTGCTCTCTTAACAAAGTTGTCCCTGATGGAATTAACTCTGATTCCAAGACAGCCGACATCCACTTGCAGGATCAAGAGAGACTAAAGACAGCAACGGATGCCAATCTCATATAATATCAAGACCACATTTTACATGACAACTTGGTTTGATTAAACTTTCTATGCTGTCTCTTCGATAAAAAATACCTCTGTATATAGATTTAGGAATAAGACGTTTTTCATTATGAATATTTTTCCGATCTTTCGAATCACAGATGGAATTTTCTGTATTTTGTTTGGCGAATGAGGTAATAACTTGGGAATCTTCATCATTTCCACCAAAACACTCACTCCTTCAGTTAGTTTACAATGCTACTAATATATGATTAAATGGTTATGTATATTTAATTTAACTGTTTATTTTTTATTTCATTACATCTTATTGTAGTATAACAGTGTTGGCTTCACTTGACCTTGTCCAAAATCTAGTTCATTTCTACTTGTTCTGATTGACTTTGTAAAGGGCTCTCGTCGTAGACTACCCTAGGTTGGGGTGGGGTGCTCCCAGTATTATCTTTAATTATTACCGAAGACCCATCCTGGCTAGTTTTTGTTTGAAATTGAAGTAGCGATAGACATGCAAAGCTCCGACACCCCAGTCAGCGATGCCGACAGTTAAATTACTGAATACACAACAGGTGAAATGCAAATAAACAACACATTTAATGCCATTACATTACAGATAGTCCTTCATTAAATGAAATTCAATATGCAAAGCCCTATCACTCGTCTTTTACTCGACCACGTGACGGCCTATTTCATCATCTGACTTTGTGTGATAGTTGTTCCTCCTGTCATGTGTTTCTATTCATCTGAAGTATTTCTTGACTGGTACCAAGTACACCTCCACTCCAACAACCACGTCCTTCAACCTTCCACTTCCGTTCTCTCCTTTTATTGTCTCCCAGAGACTCGGGACCAACTGTACTAGGGTATTTCCCTTATCTCTCTCCTACAGCTCTTCCGGTCCCTAAAAACTTCCTTGCCGTAATAGATAATTTAAAATGACGTCGGAGTAGCTTATGACTTCCTTATGTAATTTCCGCAGGTTGGTTTAGCGACTACTGACGTTTAGTTTCAAGACACTAGATTTAAACTTGCGATTCCAATGGTGGCCACACCTTGCTCAATTCCGAGTGGATGTCGATTCACCCATAGTCTACATAATTAGCAGACATTTCCCCTCCCCGGCAGTCAGTCAAAGATGGATTTACTTGATATTCTTTTGAGTTAACACCGGCAATTCCTGCCACTGACATGTGAATCGCACTCAACAAAATAAGGCGCCAGTAATTATGCCTATGTTATATACAACTGGCTTCCCCTCCGTCTTTTTGATGTCGGCTTACACTCGCAACATTTATGAAGCGAATAATTAGCCTCAGGGTCTAGCATATACATGTTGCAATCTGGCTATTGTTCCTTTCTTATAACGTGACAGGCTTTTTATATTTTGTTTATTTCATTTATTTAAACAACTAATACTAGCTTCATTAAGCTCTATGTGTATGACCTTATTCTCAGAATTTGATTATTATTCAGGTAAACAAGAAAGCGTAAATATGCAGATCATGTTCAGGGTTGTGAAGATTCCTAAGTGAACTCTGTAGGCAATTGTGTTGTAAATAAACAAGGATTTTTCGATTATTCTAGATGTTTATTTCACATTAGCTAGTGTACGTTTTTGAGAAATGATAAATGTGACCCGAGGACAAACATATAATTATATTTTCTTGTGACTGTGAGGATTTTGCTAGTCCTGCTTTAATATCTAGCACTTCATGTTGCATTATGTTGTGACACGTTTGGCTGAATTTTATTTTGATCATAATACTGCATTCAGGTGATTGTTTTCTCTTGAAATGCAGAAGTTCTCTGTCCAAAATTTTTGATAAAAATATTCATTGGAAGTTATACGCAATTCATACCTGGATAACTAGGTATGTGATTCATAGAGACTGTTGATATATCAGCACTTTGCATGCCATATCGGACACGGCATCGCCATCAACACTGGATATCATCGGGACTTGAACTTAGTTTTATTCAGGACCTTTTATTACTAGGACTTGTGTCTTTAATTCTTGGATTAGCATTGGATTTAATTCTCAGTACGTTATGTTTTTTCTTCTCAATTTTTACTTTGTGTTCTAGGGAAGTAATTTTTTTATTAAATTTTACCAAGTTTGTTATCTTCACACTTTTATGTTACTTAATTTAAGAGCATATACTCGTAACAAAATACAGTCATGGATGTGTTTTAATCTTTTGATTAAACAACAACATAATACATCAGATTTACTCCCTAGATCTATAATTGAGGTTACACACCTCTGAATATATCGAATAATTACAGAAAGTTCTCATTCTATAACACTTTAATAACACTTACTTTCATCGACTTTATCACTATTCTAGTGTGCTTAATGTCGTCATTTCCGGTGCGTTTTAGTATATTTAATAAGCATCAGAGCATCCAGTTAAAAAATATGACAAAACATAATAACGTGAGGTTTGAATAATTGTAAACCATCATCATTGATTCGTGTCTAATATATTTATATCAAGCCTGAGCTTGAAATGATTAATATCATTAAAGCGCTCTGATTATTTATGATCTGATAGAGCTACAAATGTCCTGAATATTTTTAATTGATATTGCTGTTTATTGCTGGTATGTTGTTAAAGAAAGCATTGCTCGTATATGTTCATTTCTGCTATTAATGTGCTACAAAAATCCTTTATAAAACACAAGAAATATTGCCATGAAAATGACCGTTGTGCATGGACTTGAGATGTTTCATGTCTCTTGAATAAGAATCATGAAAGACGATTTATATAACCGAATACATTTGTGTTAATATAATGTAACAAAATTCGCGTTTGCATATTTTCATTTATGATATTTATTAATAATTAACAATATTGTACAAAAATATATACTAAAAACAAATTATATTTAATATAAAAAAACTTAATAAAGTTGCTAGCTTCGAAAAGAATCAATTTTGTGTAGACTGATTTATTCGTTTCGTCAACTATCTAAAACTTTAATTTTACATCATGTGTGTAACCAGGCAAGATTCAGCTAAAATAACTAAATTATTCGAATATAAAATATATCAATGACGCTTAAAAATAAAAAAAATTCCAAACTATTTTGAAACTATGATACAATTGTTCAAGATGCACAATATGCAAAAGGAAACGAAGATCCAATTTCGTTCTCTCATTTGTAATACACACATTTTTGTGGAGATGTCTGAAATTCTGTCTCGAATAAGTGACCGTCGGACATATAAACGACCATATGTGTTACGTCATGAGCTTCTCGCCGCCAATTTTCAACATCAAGACTTTGCACGTGCTTTGATAAGTCTTCTTTTTCAGAGCGCCGTTATTACTTTTTACGTACAATTTAATGTAATTTGATCAAACGTTGAAATAGGCTGACTATATTATACTTAACTAGGGCAGAATTTACATAGTGGTGTTTTTGAAAGAAAATTCAAGAAGGAAAAATAAAGGACGATAATTTGATGCCAGATTCAAATTTGATTCTGCATAGAAGAACGTCCATTTTGTTCCCGCACACACATCTGGATCGACAGGTACATCTCCTGTATCAAATTCAAACGGATGCACAAACTACTCTCTACCACAGCCAAATGCAATTCTCCATGTTAGCTCTTAAGTTAAAAACCTTGCAACATTTACCTATGTTTTAAGGTCTGACAGTATATCTCGTTACTCGGCCTTACATTGAATAAACCAATAAGAAACTGCACATATCACTCATTAAGAAACCAAAATTAATATCCTAGAGATATGTTCGTTGGAGGTTAAGAAGAACTGTCAGTTCCCTCCCGAAATGACTCAGATGTGGACGAATAGTGAAGCTCTTACATTCAAGTCAGTAAACCTTTACAATAAATGGAAAATTATATTGTCAAAAATCGGTCAAGACAATGCCAGTCTAACGAGAAAAAAAAAAAACTTGATTTGCAAAGCAGAGTTAAGCGCAACAACTCGATATTCACTTATATAGCTAAAACAGAAAAGGATAAACAGGCAAAATCTACTTAAACAGTTGTTCGAGGTTGCATTGAAATGAATTAGACATCCGTGCTGATCAAATTCATCTTCAAAGAGTTTGTAAGATGAAGAAACATCAAACTATTAACTCCCGACTTCGACCGCGATATATCGTATCAAAATTCAAATATTTTAAAGTAGGGTAGCACCAGACATGTTACGAAATAAGTCGTGGAATCAATGATCAATTATCTAAAGAGGTATTGTAACGGAAGAAAACAGCATGTTTCTACTTATTGGAAAACTAGAAAGGTAACCTTTCATGTACGTGTAGGGATGGAATTATATGTCAACCACAAACTTGTTAATGCCCGAGTCTAAGGTTTATGCTGGACAACAGATAAGCTGGAACTCAACTGGATCGTAACTACCACGCCATTTAACCCAAGTCAGATCGACAACCCCAGGACCAAACACGAGCAATGATGGATATTTGACATAGAAAAGACACGCACCGTTAGCTGACTCAGAAAAGCACTACTCCGAAATGCAACATATCGAGTATTAAATCAGAAATTCAAGTGATACCCATAACCCAGGAACTAAATATCACCTGCACAACCACATACAATTACATACAACACACATGACTCCAACTCGCGAGGAAACTGCGCCCAAATCTGCATACACGTATAACGATGCGAGATCGAGTATGATGACAATGAAGTAGGATCAGCACTCAAAGTAGCAGTGCCTATTGCATAGGTTTGCCAGTATGGATATTGTAAGAAAAATAACTCAATTCGATGACCTGTAGCAAAACGAAAACGAAAATACCATCTACTCTTGTTTGAATATATTTGGTCTGATAAATAAGTTAAATTATTCAAAATTCAATCATTTCATAAGCAAACTTGATATAATATGCTTCGTTGTTACGAAACTGACAGATTTTGATGTAATTAGTTATGATAATAATTAAAGGATTACAAATTAGACACAATTCAAATAACGTTCATAGGGTGGTATAGCTCTGATTGTGCGATAATAAGTACATATTTAGATCTGCCTTTGTATAGTTCTGAATACATTTTCTTTGGTTCAAAGTTTGAACGAATTGCTCAATATAAAACTTCATTTCATATTTGCGACTGCATGTACTTCCCTAGGGTTCCGAGTATTTTTCAATAAAAGTTGTTCATGAAATTGAGAATCAGTTACTGATTATACTTCATGACATGCAGCATGACGTCTTGTCAGGCGATTAGAACAGCTGGACTTCAAATGATTGTATTACATTAACAACCAACGCTGTAAACACTGACACCTTTGATCAAATCGCATCCGATTACCTTAACGATTTACAGCGTCTCTTCAATAATGGTATTCAAATAAAAATATATACTTGTGATAAAAAGCGGCAAAATAACTATGTCAATCGCATGTTATAACTTTGTAGAAATTGCAATATGCATGTAACTAGCTCAAGACTCGGATATGACTGAGTAATAGGAAGATGTACAAGTGATGGTGTTAGTGTAATACATCAGTTACTGATGTAGAAGGTTTTATTCCATTAAACATTTTCGTGTTAATAATTTTGATCCATGCTTACATACCGAGGTGAATATGTACTTATATGAGTCGAAATGTGTCAAAAACGATTGTGGAAATCTGACAAGAAAAATATATTGATATCAAACGTTTGCAGAGACGGATAGGAAGCTATAATTTACAATCTACATGACTGGAGAGAAACTACGAATATCGATAAAGAAAAGAAGAATGAGATTTCTGACGGAACTGCAACAATTATTTTAAAACTTTGCAAATAGGAACAATAATCAAAATGTACCATATAAAGTACACAGTAGGCAATTTTGCAAGGGGAAATAATGTAAGCTAGATAGAAATAAATATCATACTGCTAAAAATCACTCAGGACTAAACACTTCCAAAAGTAAGAATGACATGATTTCTGCCAGTAGAAATTACAGAAAACAATCAGAAAATTCTCAAACTCTACTGGAAAAACTCTCAAGATAAACTAAGAGACATCCGAATCAATACTACTCAATAATAAACCATTTGACCAAAGCAAAAGATGACACACCTATTGAAATGAACACAATTTATGCTTATTTTAGGAAATAAACTCATCCAATGCGATAGAATGACGAGGTAGATGCCAATATAGAACACGACAAAGTACTAAATGAAAAAGTCTATAGAAGAAATACTCAAAGTACTGAGAAATTTAAAATCAGTCAAGTCGGATTGTGAAGATTCTATCTTGAATGAGCACCTGATATACACAGGTGAATTTGTTCTTCCATTGTTTCTACGTTTAACCTAATTTTAAATACATGGGTTGTCCCAGAACCCTGGACTACAGCGGTGATTAAATCGATATATCAAAATAAGGGAGACAAATCATATCCTACCAATTACCCTTCTGCGTTGTCTTGGTAGGTATTTACTGTTGTTGCTAACAACACAATTACTCTTTTAATAGAAGTAAACAGTTTAATGTCTGAGCCCATGGGTTCTTTCTGAAAGCACACTCCACAACTGATACTGTTATTGTTCTGTATTCCTTAATATATCTTTTAAACAGATCACATTAATCATTGTTTTGCAGTTTTGTGAATTTGTCTCAGGCTTTCGACAGGGTCTAGAGAGTCATGGAGAAAAATGATTGCCAAGTAGTTGTATATACTTTAGTTTCTCCTATGGAAACTATACAGGTACTAATACTTCCTAGGTGACTCAGAATAATCCCGGATATTCCATAAAGCCTGTGTCATTGAAAACAGAAGGATACACACATTAAATATTAAATGAAGACATTATTTTGGTAATGGTGTACCTTATTGGAACCTACCTTCATACCTGCATGAATTAACTTAGGACTTTCAGGAAAGGGAGGAGTATTCATTTCCAATAGATACTTATTAAGGGTAGAACACACCTTGAACTGCTCCTTAATATTAAACATACACCTTAAGGGGTCTTACAAAATAAGGTATTATAAAAGATGCTCACAATTATATACGCATATATATTCTAGAAAGTTATATCCAACGTTATGGAATTTCAGATAGTCTGTGTTCAGCCTTGTTAATTGCTTATTTACCTTATTTACCCTCTTTACTTTATGTTTACAGTATGTAATCAAACTGCTATATATATCAAGTTTTGATTAGACGAATTAGTACATCATGCGCTGAAATTTCTCTCCAATGATGGAATCATTTAATGATTTTCCTTCGTTGGTTGCATGTATATACATCAGAAAAAACAACAAAGACCTTTTAAAAAATGATAACGTTTTGTTCGTTAAAACATTGTCGGTATGTGTTCATGTCATATATCTCCAGTCATGTAGGTCAAATTTTCAAGCAGATAAATCATTTTGATTGCATCTGGCCGTCTAATTGTCATATTGTCTGTCATATCCGTGTGATAATTCGTGTTCTCATTCATGTTTCACCCCGTAAAAATGAGATGATTTAATTACTTGCATATTCACTACTTATTATTTGATAAAATATCGCCATTTATTTCGTGTCCTGAGATCTTATGAGATACATATCAAGCAGCTTGTTACATGCTGCCTGCAGTGTAGTCGTGAATACATAGAAGATCATATGACACACTATAGGATGTTGAGATCATAGGACCGATAAACAGGAGAGATTAATAACATAAATTTGTTTATGGTTCAAGCTTGTTAATGCTTTCACTGCATTTATTGTTACCTATCGTCAGTTGAGTGCTCCGTACGCAATGTTTATATTTATTTACATAATGGTATGATGGTGCTTTAGTTCACTCTTCAAAGTTGCATTTAGACTGTACGCTACACATCATTGATTTAGCTGTCTGTCCATCTGGTGGTTCTCCATTATCGACGACCAGGTTAGTGTCAGTGTCTTAGACACCATAACTGGTATTCATATAAATTGATAATGTATATGCTTCTTAAAGGGAACATGACCTCTCAGAAGACACAATATGGCTGTTATCTGTATTTAACATCTATATGAAGCAGTATGCTTAACTCAGACACAACTGTCGTCAGTCATTTATATTAGTATGTATATACTACATGAAACATCCACACCAGCAATCAATAGTTTGTGCCTGTGGCATGTAATGTTCGCTTCAGATATTTCCACAAAGTAATAATACATATATAGTATGGAAGTCTGCGAATCTTAGATTTTAAATCAGGCAATTTCAACTAAGTTTGACTAACATTAATTTTAAAAATGAAGCACATTTTATGAAGTACTTATCTTTATTACATGGATGGAAATGACATTAATTCTCGACATTATTCTCATTTTCAGTATGGAAGTCTTGGAGCTTTAATGGTGATTTATTCAAGGATATTAAGTTCACAAAATAATGTACGTAATGATGTTACATGGCAGGCAACTCCAATTTATTAACTATTAAATACAACAATAGTAAATTAAGATTGTCTCCCCTTTTGACACGCTATGCAGTGCCATTTGTCAAACTACATACATCATCCTGGTGTCGACAAACGGAAGTGCACAATATTTACGCGTTCATTAATTGTTGCAAATATTACCATACCAATTATCTGTTATAATACTGAGATGAGATACGACAATTTAAAATAATAATACAGGGAATTATCTCTCAAACCTAAGTTGGTGGGCCAAGACATGTTGATACGAACTAGAGGGTGTAATTTAGCATTTATCATTAGTTGTTAAATATCTACATTAAATATCTACAAAACCTAAATCTAGTTTATATTCTAGCAAACTAGATTTATTAGTGGGAATAACAGTAATTAAGAAACATTTATTTCTCACGTTCTTACTATTGCCACGAGTATAAATGTGGGATCATTCATAATATAAATGAGACACTTCAGCTGAGGCCTTAATTTAAAGTATGCACTCATCTGTGAAAAATATACAGGTTTACTAGCTAACCAGCAAATCGTACAGATGCTGGGAATGACCAGCTAAATACAACATCACTGGTCATTGATATCGCTAATTTGTCAGCATAAAAACTTATATGATTTCATCTTAAACTACACTGGCCAGAATGAGCATCTAAAACAGCGTTGTTCTTGTCAGACAGACTGGTACAGTGTATGGTAACGTATTTTTGTAACATTATTTAGAACACCTCAGACAAAATCCAGTTGGGAAGTTACCATTTGAAACCCAGTTCTTACTAGCCGTTTTACACTGCATAACACACACACACACACACACACACACACACATATATATACATATATATATATATATATATATATATATATATATATATATATATATATATATATACAATCTCTAAATTAGTTCCATTCATTGCACTCGCTGTTCCAGTAGGCGGATTTCCTTGTGTAAGACATCAGTCTTGTCCGTAAGTAACTGTCCCAAAAAACTTTGTATTGAAAGGATATATATATATATATATATATATATATATTCGCTGTTCAAGTAGGTGCGATTTTATTGTGTAAAAATAAGTCTAGTCATAAGTAACCGTGAAAACAACTTGTTAAAGAAAGAATAAAAAAAAAAAAGATTTTGTATGAACTCCTAAAGGGAAAGTTCAAAAGATCAGGTACATAGTAAAATACAAATTCAATTTTACTTAGTTATTAGTCAGTTAGTTTGCATGTACAAACTGTGTATTGATTTGTACTAGACTATAATACAAGGTACATAACTCTTACAAATAGTAAGGTTATAAATGATTGATTAATTATTCTTTTATGAATAGGTGCGAATTCTATTACAAAAGTCTTTGGTAAAAAGTCAGTAAACATATGTAGGTTTCGAACCATGTAACGCCGTCTTTAGTGGAACCTCATAATTTGGTAAATGCACCATTGCGGTTCCTATGCAAATCATCACCATATAAACAATTATCAACGTGTTTTTACTTATCCTACCCATATCTTGGTTGCTGAAGAAAATATGTGTGAATTCTACCTATCGGTAGTTTACCTCTTTAATCAAATTCCATATTTTGTAATCGGTATATATCGTAATTAATAAATAGCAAACTACCAGTTTGTCTAGATTCATTTCCCATATCGTCGGTCAATAGAAATTCAATTTGATAATGTTACATCACTTAGATTTGCTAATAAAGTAACATGCACATTATTCCATGAAAGTCTTGTCATTTTGATATGATTTTTTATATAAGTTCAATATATACATAAACATTTTTAGAAATCTGTTCTCAAAACCTTGCTCCATCCTCAAGGTGGACAATGTTGAAATTAAATGATTATTACTTCCCTTATTGGGAAACACTTATTATCGACAGGCATTAAATGTTGGCAAACTACTACTTCCATCACTACTAATTATACCGCTGATTCTACTGTTGTTATTATTTTGCTTGTAGTTATTATTATTCTTATTCTTCTTCTTCTTCTTCTTCTTCTTCTTTTTATTATTATTATTATTATTATCATTATTATTATTATTATTATTATTATTATTATTATTATTATTATTATTTAGTAACTAAGGGCTCTGGAATTGGAGACCGGTCCATCAGAGATGAAACTAGTGCACACTGCTGTCAAATCATAGATTATAATACCAAACATGGACCCAAGCATTCAACATCTGCAAGAGTAATGGTGGCAACATGGTCATCACTGAATCAGCCAAGGAGCAGTAGTGTAAGGCAGATGCATCATATTATGTTCGTCGTTTGCTACTAGAACACATTATGCCACCAATATTTTGTAGCTGAATGCTTTTGTTTCCCGTCAAGTTTTGGTATGGAGCTCCACGATGAGATGCAATCGTAATATTCCTTGAAAATGTTTATAAGTAAAACTGAAATTAATAAAATAATACGAACACTTTTGATCTGACCCTGACAAAACAATGAAAGGAAGCACTATATTAACGGAAAATGATATTTTTTTATCAAATAATTATGCAAAACGTTTGGATATTAATTCATATTCAATGTTATCCTTTATCCTTTTAAGTCATATGGAAATACATTTATTGTAGTGCTAAATTCCTTGTAGAAATTGTCAGCGTGCTGCATCCGGAGGAGCAATGTGTATCTGTTAATGGAGAGAAATCCTCCTATGTCATCTGAGCAGAAGGTATAAAGCTATTTCAATTTGTTGAAGTTCCTTAGCAATCACGTTTTTCTGTTGTGGTGTTCACATTTCGTCAATATAATGCTATTTGAAATGCATATATATATAGTGTCTAGAAAGAAACAAATTTGATCGGGGGAAATGTTAATAAAACGCAACATTTTTTTTTTATCTTTGAGAAAACACTTCCGAGGAGACAACATATTAGCTATGTACTTGAAGAACTCTATCTGTGTAAACGAAGTATTCGCTTAGGCCTTTTTGCAAAATATTTTTATCAAATCAAGGGCTGATAATGCAAAACCTGCATTCTGCCGCTCTGATTTTGTTGAATACAGATTTAACTCGAGTTCATTAGTTCGTCACTGAAACGGTTACACTTTAGGAAGATTGTATGAATTATTTGTTGGCAGTCTCGGCCTTTGTATATTTTTACCAATTCAAGGTGAGCCTGAGAAATCCTCGGAAATCCAAGGTCTCCGAATTCACGCACTACTATCAACAGGTTTATGGGAACTCCGGGCAGAGATAGCAAGGCAAAATATAATAGTTGTGTTTTCTGTCAACCGAGCAATCGGCCATATGTTTTCAGTCGCGAAAGTAGGGAGCTTTTAGTGTTGTGCGGCCACACTAACGCTGCGTGCATGTATCAAAAGCTCCCCAGGCAGTCACATTACTATAATAACAGCACAAACTAAGTTAAATTTTAGATTGGTTCGTAGTTAGCTCACTCCTCAACATTTAGACATATTTATAGGCAACAAGATAACAGCTCCGAGCCCTATCGACGAAAACATTATTTCGCGGATAGTGTGTACAAATCTAAAAGCTATGCCTTATTATGTGCATTGACCTACAGCCTATTGTTAAGCTAATCGATATGATTCTGTACTTTTCCTGTTACTGGTTGCTCATGATTAGGTCGCATATGGTTGCATTGATTAGTAATGTAGTTTGCTATAGTGAATTAAACGTTTTGACAGTTGTCTTCCGATCATGGGATTAAATGTTGCGCTTGTCTGCAGCTGCATTTGAAAGTGTAGTCAGGCTTAGTTATAAAATAGGAATGATACCTTGCTTAATTTACATTTTTTGCGTCCAGATATACATCGCTACCCTGTTTGTGACGTTAGTATCTTCCTGAAAGAAGAGTCGGCCAAGGTCGACTGGTGTGATCTTTCTCACTTTTTATTACTTTAGCGCCCTTGGAATAACTTGACCTCGACCGATTGCACAGAGCTTAACAATTATAGTGTTTGAACAAGAATACACTACTATTCCAATTGAAAGAAGTCATATATATCGAATGGATGATTCAGCCTCATGCAGTGCTGGTATATCCCTGAACATTGACTTATTTTGTGCTGCCATTCACTATGTGCTTTGCAAATTCGAATGCTCGCGCGCCAGTAATCAAAATCACTTTAATTCGATTCACGCTATAATTATCTTACTAACGTACGTATATGCCAAATAATTAATGTTAACATATAAGACAAACAATGCTTTCAAATTCAGTAATATAGCCAATGTAGATTTTCTTGTCCTCATATGGCGATATTATTGTAATACCAATTTCATGTTTGCTAATAGTTTACCGCTTTGATTCGATATGGAATCTACCAACTATTTTGATACAAATTAAAATATTTGTATATATATATATATATATATATATATATATATATATATATATATATATATATATATATATCATACATGGAAATTACATTAATATACATCAGCTTTCTTTATTTTATTACCTTGTTAGTATTTTAAGTTTTGGGTATTTTCTTTACTGCAGATTGTGGATACATCAATGTAGAATTGAAGAAAGGAAACGGACAAAGGGTGGGGCAAATCTCCTTTTCAACGACCCAATATGACAATCCTTTGTTCAAATACAATGAGATAATATTATTTGCTTTTCACACATTATGTATTGCCATGTGATAAACTAAATAAGTCTCCTGCGGGTATATAAAAAAGAAAGCACACGATAAACACGTTCATTAACGGTGCAATTAATATTATGAAATATGTTTATTATAGCGGACACATAGGTCACAGAATGATAACAAAGTGTGTTGATGTGTGATTTGGATTTTTAACGTAGCTTTAACAATTTTTCAGTCATATCGCTACGATGTCTGCAATGTGGCAGTTTATAGTGATGTCTAGCACTGGGGCATCATGCCGCAGACATGTAGCATGATGTCCCACCCAGTCACATTATCCTGACACCGGGCCGACCAGTCCTAACACTAACCTCTTAATACTGAGCGCCAAGCGAGGCAGCTGTTAGTACCGTTTTTGTAAGTCTTTGGTATGACTCGGCCGGGGATCGAACCCACGACCTCCCGCATCCGAGGCGGACGCTCTAACCACTAGGCCACCGGAGCGATCACGATAACAAAGAGAAGTATAGGATGATACAACATCGAATGTATATTTTAGATTATTTTTGAAATATAACGAAGAATCTATCATTAGTTTTTATTTTTATAAACTAGCTTTATCGATCAATGTTACTGATTCTACTGCTACGGCTTCTACTTCTACTACAAGTACAAGTATGTATCATTGATAACATAATTCAAACTCTACAACTCGGGCATCACTGGGGTTGGAAAAATGTGATGAATTTTGGGTCGCTGTAATTTCAGATTTATAACTACAATAATTAATTTCATGCCATATACATTGCATAGAAGAAATCGATAACAATCACAGTTATGTCTATTAATCTAGATAATGGTCTAATATGTAAGGTCAAAATTAAGTCACGGCACTCCTGCTATTATAATTGCTTTTTTCATAGGGAGAATAATGCTGAAATTGAATATGTTTTCGTCACCCTGTGGGAAAAAACTTATTATGGAAGAATATTAAATGTTGACTGCTAACAATATGTTAATCGGTCTAGTACCATTGATAGTATTGTGTTATTATTCTTATCACTAGTATTATTATCATTATTATTATTATTTAGTGAACTTTATCTCAGTTGAGGCCAGGTCATTTATAAAAGATGAGATAAAGGACAATGTTGCCAAATATTAGACACATGGACAACCATGTTTGTTTTTTCACTTTTAAAGCATGATATGTTGTTTAGACAAATGCTTACATTTTTCATTATGAACCTCCCAAAATATGTTATTTTGGTCTCTAAAATAATGAATAAACCATTGATCAAAATACATTAATATAACTTGCATAAAAATACAGAAGATAAAATTTACGGTTGATGCGCTAGAGGTGTGGCAGACATGTTGCATCCGGAAATGCGACTTACATCGCCTAATGGAAAGAAATTCACAAATGTAAGGTTGGCAGAAGGTATCACCATATTTAACTCAATTTATTGAAATTTCTTTAACATCAATCATTTTATCACGGTGTATATATTTTCTCAGTATAATGTCATTTTATATACGCGATTCTTATCTAAAAATAGTTCAGTGTTGCAGTAAATGGAAGTCAGTGTATTATTCTCCTATTATATGTATCGCGGCGTTTATATATGTTCAGTTATTGAGCCCTCCACATATACGCAATATTTAATAAGAATATCTGGATTGCTCTGAACGATGCGAAATATTTGAGGAAAGGCATCACATTAACTGAAACATAATGAAGAGCCGGTTTGCCTTAAATACTCTTCAGGCACTATTTTACTGGCCTAAAAGAGATGGAGAGGTGTCGGTTATACATGTGCATAAACATATACTTATAATAGCACGTGGAACGACTACCTTTGTACATAAAATGAGACGGTATATTTGAGAATTCACGCACATACAATTTTAATTAGACAGACAACCACAACATCTCTTTACTTTGGAATATAATCTGTGTTAAACAAAAAATATATTTTAGTGTTTTACTGGAAGACAATATATATGCCGCCTCGTCCATCACACCATATTTGTGGGACAATATGTATTTAAGTGTCTGCTATATTCAACATTGTAATATAGGGAGAGATACATGTTATGTAGCTTCATCTGTACGTTTCAGCCAGGATTCTAATGATAAACTACTCAACACACATGTTCACAGAGGGTGGGAGTGTATGTTATGCAGTGGTCTGGTATTTTGATTTATGTCGAAATGAAATAACAATGTAGCAAATGTATTTATGTTACTCATAGAATTAAGCACCTGACCAGCTTGTGTCTTTTTGTTAGACCCAAGATGTTGTGAGGCTTGTAAATGGAAATTTCATCCTAAATTATTTGATGTCAAATAGTACGTATATTTCATTTTTAGATGTAAATGTAATGAAAATTATTGATAACACTATCTCTATAAATATTCATGTCAAGGAAACTAATATCACCAATATTTTGACTATTCTTCATGTCATCCAATGTCATATAAAACGGTATATCATATAAGCAAGCCAAAATATACTGACGCATTATTTCAAATGATTGTCAATTACAAAATTCGTTGAATAAATTATTTTCATCATCTAAATGTAACAGACACCGGTGCTTTCAATGTGCAAACATAAGATAAGGTACTTACACAAGAGTTATTTTCTCTACGTGATAACACTAACTGTATATCAACTGATGTGATTTATTTGATAACCTGTAAAATGTATTATGCAATATGTTGGGCAAACACTTCAACAAGTTTCTAAGAGAATGAATAATCATCGCTGTCATATAAAAAATTATAGAGATCCTCAGTTTTCTTCTAATATTTCAACACACTTTAACACCAATAATTACTCGATTTTCCTTTCATGCCAATATCTGTGCATGGTGACCTGAATAGACTCATAAAAGGAACATATTAGATTCATAAGATAGAATAATTATACTTTCAATCCTAATGGTCTTAATGACAATTCACTATATATAATGGTATGTCTCTTTTTAAATTGACATATTGTATATCCTTTATAACAATAGAATTATATTCATAACTGTATGTCTCTATTTTATTATTTTATTCTTACATATATTATTAACAATCGCAGAATGTGTTCGCTTGCATCTCTTCATTTAATTTGTTTTGTTGTTCTAGTTTAAATCTTGCCAAAAATCTTTCATTAATGCTGAATTTTCACATTATTTTTGGTTAGAACCAAGTTTATCATACTGAAACAAAACGATATACTGATCTACAATAAATGTCTGATCAATGCTGTTTGGCGTATCACTCGAACACTTACCCATGAAAACGTTGATTGATACCTCTGTTTTCATTTAGCTTTGTAACTTTCGGTGAAATTGTTCAATAAAGAAGTTCACTTTTGCCTCAGTACCATGCATTCTGTGAGTTTGTATAAGACTTCTGCACGAATGAATAAGCAAAAACATATTGATTGTTTCCTCTTTTTTGTAAATAAAAAATGTCTTATATAAAGATTTTTGTTCATTCTTCTGCAAGTGTCACATATCGTGTGACCCAAAGGTATTCATGATCGGAATTTGTAATTGGATGCCCTTTGGTGATAGATAAACTTCGTAATTTTCCAACATCAGGATACAAAAGAACATTGTTGCCGTCAATATCTCAATTCTGTCTTAGCCAAAAGTATAACTGCCGGCTGATCAATCATTATATACTGGTTCTTATGGCCCGTTTGGAAATGATTTATGCGTTGTATGTTCAGTCTTTTGTCGTCTCTTAATTTAAAGTATCACTCATAACTATGTTAAATGAATATATTGTGCACACTCAATGTTAAGAGCTTGTTAGTACCGAAGTTTGGCGTATGGAGCTTAATAATTTATATGTTTGTCTGACGTCCAGTCAGTTTCATACATCTGTGCAAGTAGGAGTAGGAGAAGTTAATGTCAGTCAGGAGTAGCTGATGCAGCAATTGGACGGGTGGCAGTAATCATGTCAGATGGAAGAACTATTAGCCGGTATGGGTGGACAGCCAGAAGTTAGCCGGCTGGAGGCCCCTCAGTTATCGCTGTGGATATAGAGGCCTGATGGGGTGTTGGTAAGTCAGCTGGAGGGGACGTATGTCATCAGCCAAAATAGACAATGAGATAACCAGGGTCACGAGACGAGCTCCTTCTCCCTAATCTCATGACTGGCGGAAAATGTTGGTTTCAATGTATTTGCTTAGACATGCTATCTATATTTGGATAAACATTTGAGGACAATTATAGCCCTTAAAATATATAGAGGCAAAAAGCATTTTTCACTAGGCATGCTTTGGGGGAGTAGGAAGAAATGTGGCAATAGCTGCATAAACGAATATGGTAATGCGAAAAAAAAAGAACCAGCCTTCTTAACCATAAATCTGATAGCACATCTCTTTCAACACCCGATTTTCTCATCCCAGATCACGAAGCGCAGGGTTTTAAGTCCTTCTTTAAGACCACTACTAGTTCCAGACTTGAGACTCCACCGGTAGCTCTGCATAAATAACAGGATAATAATTTTACAACTGACTAATACTTGCGAGAGAAAATTAAGACTAATAATTAGTCAATCTAAATTGAACAGCAAACAGATACACGTGAGAGCAGAACGATTGTGAAAGATTCGAGCTAAAAAGAATTGGTTTGAAGCAAACGTTTCTTTATTTTTGAAAACTATAGCATAAATAGTTCTCAAACAGGAACTGAACGCTCTGAATGGCCCAGCAGATCAATGTTTCTTGATGGAACTGGAGACAATTGTACCAGGCCTGCAAAACCTTTACGACAAAGAAGAGGAGAGAGTAATATCATTAATGTGACGACTAATTTAAAGAAGGGTGCTACAGGTGTTCTTCCTGCCAGGATCAAGCAATCTGACCGGCTTATTTTTTTTCGTGAGTCTGTATTATCGTGGTTTTGAAAAATATGTCAGTTTGGTGGGTACTTAAATTTGATGATATGCCTTTCAAAGTTTGCATATTTGTAGGTATGTAATTTTATGGATTAACCTCACCAGGGACCCATATTACAGAGTACAATTAGTAGAATAGAAAACATGTGAGTACTGTTTAGAAATAAACACGAAAGCAAACACCCAAGATGGATATATGCAAATAAAAAAATGATCCAAAATGTTTATGTCGATTGCAATATACGGACAATTTATGATGAGCTGTCTTAAAGCCTACATCACAATATTATCAATGGCGTTATAAGTTGAGAACCGCCTATTGCTTATTTCAAACGTTGTTAATTCAAGAAACAAATAGTAAGTCGCAACTGATTTCAAGAAATGGAAATAGCATGCAAAATTCCCAAGAAAAAATCTGTCGTGAAAAAGGTTTTGTGACCATCACTTTAACTTTGTATCCTGGATGATGTATTTTGTAATAATTATGATCAGTATTATCAACTATTCTCCTGCATAATCCTGGATAACACATTCCGTTATGTTTGGTGTAAATTTGTAATTCTCAATATAATAAAACAAATAAAAATCGGGCGGTTAGGAAGAAAATTTCAAAAGGCCCTCAGAAAGCAAAACCTCGGAAGATAAATACACAACAAATACCTAATACAGGTAAAAAGAACAAACCTCGTGAACCCAAGTAACTTATACAAAGAAACAATGAACATCGACAATGTTTATGAACAGATAAATATTTAAACGCAAAAAATCGCCAAAAAATAAAAAATAGAAAACCAAGGGATTATTATTAATCTAGAAAAAGTTGCGGAGAAACATATTGTAACCCTGAATAATTATATGAATGATTAAACAATAAGAATACGGACAACGAAATTTTAAAATCCCCATGCTGACATAAATATTGCCATGGATGACAAGTATACAATTTTGAATTCTGTAATTAATGAGACAGTATATATATATATATATATATATATATATATATATATATATATATATATATATATATATATATATATATATATATATATGAATGTGTGTGTGTGTGTGTGTCTGTGTGTGTGTCTGTGTGTGTGTGTGTGTGATTTGTAATTTTAACATAGCTTTAAAAAATGTCAGTCATTTCGCTATGATCTCTGTAATGCGGCAGTTTATAGTGATGTCTAGTACTGGAGCGTCATGGCGCAGACACGTAGCATCATGTCTCACTCAGTCATATTATCCCGACACTAGGTCGACCAGTCCAAACACGAATATCTCAGTGGTTAGTGCCTAGCGAAGTAGCTGTTAGTACCAGTTTGTATAAGGCTTTGGTATGATTCGGCCTGGTTTCGACCCGTGACCTCCTGCATATGAGCCTGACGCTTTAACCACTAGGTCCCCGGAGCGATAATTACTCAGTCATTGATTATTTATTCTATTAAAGTTTCAAGAGAACCATGTCGGATTCAAACTAGGTTATTCAATCATAGATAATATATTTTGTCTTCATGATCTGCTGAAATTTTAAAAACTTGCATGATGAAAGTATTTTGTGCTTGTATTGATTTTAGTAGCGCTTTCGGCAATGTTTGGAGTATAGGGCTGTGGACGAAACTATTGAACAACAATGACATGGCAAAATGTGTAAAATAATATGTATAATATGTATAATAGAGACAAATCGTGTGTCAGTTATGTATAAGTGCAATCGGCCTTTTTCAGTATAGTAAGAGTGTGAAGCGAGAACTGTTTCATCAATTATATTTAACCTGTATATAAATGACTTAGAAAATAAAAGGTTAGAAAATGAGTGCACTAGTGTGCAGTTACATTTTTCTGATCAATTTATGTATTTTTTCCTTCGAATTTGTATGCTACTTTACGCCGATGAAACTTATTTTTGGTACTTACACAACATGTTTTTCAACATAATTTAAATCTGTTTTATGAATATGCAAAGCTATAGAGATTGAGTATTGTGATGTGTATCTTCATATGTTAGTGACTTCGCCTTACAATATTGTAGCAGTTGTGGTATTCTCATATGCCGCCAATGTAGGGCCTGATATTTATTTGTATTACTAGGTCGCCATACGAGTCTGTCTGCTACGCACGAGTACTTACAACACACAACCAGTAGAATCACTGTGTTATCTGTGCTTAGTCATGATGAAATGTAGACTGGTACTTGCATGCAAGGTGATGGCTGCCGTTCACCCGCATACAATGGATTCGAATCTCTGCAGAGTACGAGTTAAAACTAAATTATTTTACCTGTATGATATATATATATATATATATATATATATATATATATATATATATATATATATATATATATATATATATGCGTGTGTCTATCTGTATATATATATATATATATATATATATATATATATATATATATATATATATATATATATATATATATATATATATATATATATATGTATATATATATATATATCTGTCTATCGTCTGGCATTATTAGAACATTGATATACAGTTTTATTTAACCGACCCGTCTCTTCCTTATGCATTATTTACGATCAAATTAAACTAAGATTAGCGCGTTATTATTTATTCTTTGGGAAATGTCTAGGTGGTGATTATTCCTATTTGCCACAAAGTATCCACCGTAATTATAAACAAATGTGTAATTGAAAAGTCAATTTTACTCACGTTAAACGCGACATGAAGAAATTTAGTTTTTAAAAGCTAAACGATACGAAGCCGTTGTTTGAATTTTTTTTTCATACACTCACGAGACCACTCTGGTGGTCTAGTGGTTTGTTGAGACAGGTGCAGTAAAATATTTCTTCAACTTTAATACCAATTGATGCACATTTGTCTTCGTTGCAATATAATTATATTATCATTTGTAATTTTGTGTTCTTTCCAATTTTTCTCTGTAATATTTAGAGATTTTCAACTAAATGCTAATCTTCGACATCTTATAAGATTTTACTCCACATTTATTTTCCGTCCTGCAATCTTACGAAATGCATGTTTCCCAACTGATGTTACATCCTGCAATCTTCAATGCACTCACCACTATACAGGAAGGGATTCCACGATACGATCAAGGAGGTGGATCATATGGTTTATTCAGATTTTCGGCAATTTGTTTCATCACTTTCATAACTTCATGTGGCTTTCCTACATGTTTTGATCACTATATTCATCTCCATACATCGTAAGAGCTTTATATATTGATCTGCATGCATATAATGCCTTTTAAAGGCTTTCTTTGGTTTCGTACTCCAACTCTTTTCTTTCTCATCAGGTTAGCACATCAATTCGACATAAGGCCCATGATTTCTGTCCATCTGTTTGTTTCTCTAGGGTCAATGGTTTAGCTATCCTCATTATCTCATACACCACCACTTAGACTTAAGTGAATTATAATGCAGACGCTTCGCGACGAGAAATTAACCTCTAAACAAAACTAGGTCGTCTGCCGACCATATTTGCGCACTGGATAACTACACTAACCAACACACTTTGAGCTCAGTTTTGTCAGAAAACATTGCTTTAATTCATTAAACTTGGCTCACGTTGTTTGACATTAAATTCACCGTCCACATTATATTACGGCTAACCAGTTGAATTTTACGGCTCACGAAGATAATTTCTGATAAAAAAAAACAGTCAAAAATAGTGATTATTAAAGAAAGATAAATGTAAAAAATCCACACTAACGATATGTTGAAAATATATGGGGGTTCACAAACAACGGGAGGTATATGTTCTGTGAAAATGGTAATAAGATAATTTAAAAAAATAGGATAACTGCATCCAAGCCATAATGTTGATGCTGCTATTATGTGGTTATTATTATTATTATTATTATTATTATATTCTCTTCTTCTTCTTCTTCTTCTTCTTATTATTATTATTATTATTATTATTATTATTATCATTATTATTATTGCTAAGGTTGTTTTGTAGTAACAAAATAGTAAAGATGTCGCCATAGGTAAATTGCCAGGACGACTTAAACAGGAGATGTCAGCGTAAGAAGTTGAAGCTCTTAATACATTACATTAGTTGGTGATAGATACCCTCCAAAATCATTAAACCCGTAGGAAGTGAAATAAACTTTGCGCGTGAAGCTAAGGTACGGTACAGTAAGGCAAGGTAAGGTAAGCTAAGGTAAGGTAAGGTAAGGAGGTAAGGTAAGGTAAGGTAATTAAGGTAAGATAAGGTAAGGTAAGGTAAGGTACGCTTTTAACAACAAGCGTGGTAATTTTAATTTCACTTAATATTAATGTGAAAAGGAGACGATAACATATATGTGGTAACCAATCAGGGTAGAATGCTTGTTAAAAACATACCATTTTCATTTGGGAGCGAACATCGTTTAAGTTAAATGACATTCAACATTTAATGACACACATATTTATGCTACATGTATAGGTAAAATGACACTAGACTGAGTAAATCATCATTAGTAAAAAATGGAATTAGTTATGATGAAAAGATTCAAGATATTTGTAATGAAGTGGTAACGTTTAATTGCATGGAAATAAGTTAAAGATATAAATTGGCCTTCAGATACCTACATTTTTTTCTCTTGTGCATCTATGTGTTTTTCTTCGGGATCAGAGATTTAACACAGCATTCAGATAACCCGTGGAACGGACTGAATGAGCCAATCAGGACAATGACTGGAAAGAGTGATTATGATAGCGAAACTATTATTTTAAATTCGATTGATCAATCTGTGAATGTTCTCTCTCTCTCTCTTACTCTGTATGTATATATATATATATATATATATATATATATATATATATATATATATATATACACACACATACATACATACATACATACATACAGGAGTTTCCATGTTCAATTGCAGAATGAATAGTCAGAATTATCATCATAGCTTGAAGTACACTTTGAATGAAACTTACGCTTGATTCTAACAGATTGACCGTAATAGGTATGTTGATACTGTGTGAAAACAATAAAGAATGTGATCCTGAAATGTTGGACAACCCATTCATATAATAATCTATCATTGAGTAGAAAATAGGAGCGAACATGTTACATAAACTGCTAAATATTAATTTGATGAAAAACAAAACCACACATAAAATAGTAACGTAAGTGTTGATTAGTTTTACAAAGACATTTATTGCTTCTGGGAAGGCTTGAAAAGTACACATGCTGAACCAGTATATGGTACTTGTCTTAAATTACCCAACGAACAGAAAGGTATACAGTTTCAAATCATCACAAAACACAACTTCACCCCACACAATACATATTGTTTTTGTTTTAAATGTCCACGTTCAATCGCTTTGTGAGCGGCGAAGCTTCATAAAATCACACATCGGATGTGTAAAGCTTCTTCAACATACCTCAAGTAGTGTAATAAATGGGGTTTGGGATTTGGGTAGTGTTATAGGCCATGGTCTTATATTTCACATGGTAAAATCAGTCAAACATTTGAGATATGTTTTCATGCGAAATGAACGTGCATGAATGGTTCAACGCACACATGATACGTCATTGTTAACCTAGATTTTACAGCAACTGGGGTGCACTCAACGAGTGGGCGCCTTAGCATATTAATTCAGTGACTACGAGTTTGCCTTGAGTTGGTTATGGTACATAACGGTGGTTCCTACGGTCTTTTTACAATATTTCCTAAACATGATTATCGACATATTTAACTGAATCTATGTTATTCTTATTTGTTTACTGTTTATGTCTCTTAGTTTATCTGTCTTGGTCCGAACAGACATGCATTGCATGACTGTATTAATGTCTACCGCTCCGCTTATTTCATAACAGCTACAGATACATTAATTTAATTTCGGTTTGGATACGTTCTCGATTTTCGCTGGATGTTTGTCAGCTCTGTCTATATTGTATGGTCTGTATACATTGTAACTTGGCTTGTCTTCCACAGATTCAACGCTATATAAATTCCCCACCCCCACCCCCCGCATGTCTTGAATTTTTCCTTGACACAGTCTTTAATGTTTCCTAATCCATTCAAACAAATGTATGCATACGTTTACTATAATAACTTTATAGAATATGTCATGCACTTCGTAATTGCTAATAATCTACAAGTTGTCTATATTTTAGCACTTGTTTATTTCATACATCTGTCTGTCTGTCTGTTATGGTCACTTATCCATTGTAATTGGCTCTCAGTTATAGGTGGCTCTCTGAAAACATATGATCAATATAGCCTTGCGAAATCATTAGTAGAGTCTGTATTTTAATTAGAACTGTCGCATATAAAGTGAAGGTTGTAGTTTTGTTCTTCATACAAAGAGTTGTCCATACGTATGTGTTTTTGTTCTTTGAAATAAGAGTTGTTCTGAAATATTTACATATATAAGTTTTGGAATCTTACGTGGGTTCAACACAGCATTAGGTGAGCGTAAATTCGATTGTATCAATACATCATTGTTATTTTTAGGTATCGAGTGGTAGCAAGAGCATATGTAAACAGGATTAAACTATTTGCAAAATTGCTGGAATAAACATTTCTTATATGCACCAATTGATTTCGTTAAAGGTCTTTTCTCAGGCGCTTATTATCAATCATACGGTTCTGACACACATCTCCAAGCTTCTATAGTTTTACTCTAAATGCGAATTTTACTAAGAAAACCACTATGCAAACTTTACAACGGGACATGCATCTATTTAGATATGAATATTAAACCAACGTATTGACTCTAATAAAACACTGAGAATTTCAGAGGATATCATGCTAAATAAGTCGATTAGATTTAAAGGTATAGAAGTAATATATGTTCATGGCTTTAACGGCGAGTTAGGACAATAGTGGTTTTATGGTGCCGATTAAATTAATTCTAACCATGCAGAACTGCTATAAAAGGCGATAAATTAAATAATAACCAAGCCCCACAAAAATGCATAGGATGACGTCATAAAAAAAATACATAACCGATCAAATATGAAACATGTAAGTATGTTAAATAAAGTATAGGTCATTATACCAATGCATACATAACTATTACATAATGTAGATATTATAATACCTAAAATATGAATAAATGAGCTAGAAAGCAGAGATAATCATACTAAAGCACTCAATAGTGGGATATTAAGGCATGTAGAAATAAGTAGGAATGTAGAGTGAATAATACTTAAATAATGCGAACTGATCCCGATAGTATAGTATAGATATATATTCATACTACGTGCTACAGACATGACCTATGAAGCGGAAAGCGTCATATTAAAACAAGAAGAAATGACCCATGAACTTGCTTGCATGATCATATAGTATCAAGGGACATTCGGAATGGAGGGAACTTTTGGGCCAGCTTTCATGCATTGAGTAGCAAAACTAATGCTTTTTTATAATTAGATCTTTATAAATATTTCATAAAGTCCTATCGGGCCATTTTTAGCTAATATTTAGGAGATCCATAGTAGATGGTAGAAACACAATTTGCTGGAGGCTGATATGCGCCTTTGCAAACCTGTAGGATGTGGATTTCACTGTTGTAGGCAGTTCACTGGTGGTAACCGGTGTATTGTTCTATAAAGTGTTTGATAGTAGGTGCATACATAAGTATATATGAGAATGTCATAGTCAGATGTGACGAGGATCTTATCTTTATATCTAGCTTTTGCAGGCTATGAGTTCACAAATGTGAACATGTAAAATGAAGCAGCACTACTATTCAAAATAGTGTATATCATTGTTCAGGAGGAAAACGTCCCTGAGATGAGTGAGTGGCAAGAGTAACTCGTCCTTATTCTTATCATACTTAAACTAGTACACTGCTACACTGGTTAACATTTTGCTTAAGAATCACAGGTACATGATTCAAGCTTGTTACCTAAGTGGTCAAAGTCAGAGAGCCCAGCGCATTGAAAAGCGGCTGTGAGGAAGTAAGAAAAGTAACAAGATAAATACTGACCAGTTATGTTTATGTGAAACACAGGTCAATGATAGCAGCTTTGCGAGACTACCAAGATACTGAATTGATATTTTCGAACGCTTCAAAACCTATGGTAACCGATTTACCATTAGTCGCTACTATCCGCAGGAACCTACACATGGTCAAAAATCGTTGGTAAATGAGCTCAAATATATGAAAACCAAGTACCGTCAAATTTAGGGTGAAGTTAATTGTGGATGCTACAGTAGTTAAAGATACTTTTCAAACCATAGGACGTAGCAGACTGAGCACCACTGGCGCGTCCCATCGTCCTTCTCTACCTAACTATGATGAGAAAGAGTCGAAAGGCGTACCAGTGTCCCGGATCGTGAAGATAAATTCTAAAACAAGCTTTGTCTTGGGGGGGGGGGGGTAGATGATGATGATGATGATGATGATAATGATGATGATGATGATTATGATGATGATGATATGACAGGCAATACGTTGCAGGAGCTGAATTCGTTCTAACCATGTATAGCCAATTTGAATACAAAAACGTGGGATGTGATATCGACATGCAGCAGATGACAACGCTGACTATATCGTAGATGCCGTACAAATGGATTTTAGAACAATTTTGTCATAATAATCTGCAAAACACACCAGAATTCAGACTTTGACCAGCGCCTAAAATACCATTTAATTGAACATGGATTATTCAAAGGACAATTGTAGTGACGATTCCATATCAAATTCCAATCTCAGAAAAAATCAAGCTTCTCAGATAAAGCTATACAATACCCGCCTTTAAATGTCTAGGTCCTTGATGTAAAAGTGTGCGTACCTATTTATGTTTGTAAAACAAAGCTAGCTAATTTTTTATACAACTGAATGATTAGGACATACTTATTTGCCTAAAAATCGAAAACAAATCTATTACCGACCGCAAGAGATACAGGTTGGGCGTTTTTGTGAAACATTTGATTTCCCCTTTTTAAGGGATCATTTAATCGAATTAAAATTACATACTTCGGTTTAAAATCCATAAAACTGGGTTTTGAATTGACGACTACGTTTATGTTTGGGTCATTTATGTTTCTTCTTCAGATTCAAGGTTTAAGATTATAAATACTATTGACATGTTAGAATCGGAATTACTAACATATGTACTTAGAACAAAAGCTTAACTGAGATACGTTATTGCCAGAACTCATATCATAAATTATTATTTGAAAACAGATGGGTCGATCTCAAACGCTTTGATATGGTGTCGATTATAATCAGTGTTTGAATGATATCACGAAAATTATCGATTCATGTAAATTGCTTAAGAAACGAATAACGCTAAAAAGATAATAACAATGGAGCAATACGGACTTACATATGTATACATGAAAATCTTCTATCTTCTATCTTCAGTGGACAATGTGGTGTCGATATCATTAATGGTTCGACAAAGTTTCAGAAGTAATGTTATTCACGATTTTATCGTCTGTATCAACGATCTGAACTATGCTAATTATTTATGCAAGCATGAACATGGCCCACATTCTATTTACTATTACTCATTGTTAATTACTATATACATTTTTGACAAGAAACAGAGCATATTTAACTTGATTATCAAATACAATTTCATCAAAAAATCCAAGATTGCCAAATCACAACGGACGATTTTGTTAAAATCATTATTATTATTATTATCATTTTTATTTATTTTTTCGTGATACTGGTAAGTAATATCAGATAGTATAGAAGACGCAAGATGCACAAAATAGTGTTGAATATAACGATTTGATCATTTTTGTCGTACATGCGTACAACGTTACCTAGGGCGGATAATTGTTTTTCTAGGTAAGCGACTAAACTAGCATGTAGCTCGTCGTAGATCGCCTGCGGCAAGAAACGCGGAAAGCACGGTATGCACGGGTATGTTACCCTGACTACTACTCACTCTCTTGTGGATTAAAGGAAAAGCATATTCTAACAGACACATTCGTCTTTTAGATCTTGTCAATGAGTGAACGTTCTCCGTTTTCGTTCTACAACCATAGGGATAAGTGTTGCATTTGTATTTTATTTGATATGTGAAGCATATTCCATTTTTAATGCCATATCGTGAAATGATGCCTTTGCTACAACGCGGATTTGAAACGTTGTGAACTTTCGAATTGTTACAAGTAGCTATTAGGGGTTTAATTTAGTAGCATGTATCTATATATATTAATTTCGTACCTGTTGTTATGACCAGTTTGCTTTTATTGTAGCAATCTGCACATATGTCTATACGTATGTCTATGCGCATTGGCGTAGCCAATACAAGTAGGCCAACCCAATTCAGGAGATATGTGTGCGTGTGCTGTTTGTACGTATGTGTGTGCGGCTATATCAGGCTGTCTGTCTGGCCGTCTGCGTCTATGTGGACCTGGAAGATGATGTAACCATCAAAGCCATACAAAGCCGAAACCACTAATTTGTAAACGTGTGCGCATGGTGGATCCATAAAGGGTATATCCGGCCGATACATGTGTGGGTTAGGGTTAGTATTCAGGAGAACTATGTGGCTTGTCAGTGGACACAGTTGCAAGTTTTTACAATATTTATGAATCAAACGGCTGTACAAATGACCGAATCATATGTTTGTTTCAATTGATTGTTGTTTCAATTGAGTACAATTTGGTCATTTTGATTACAAATGCTCATGTGAATCTCACTTTCATTTCATGAGATTATTTGAATATTATATTCATTCCATGAAATATTTGAATCTTGTTTTCATTCCATGAGATTATTTGAATCTCACTTTCGTGAATGAGATTACATGAGATTATTCGAATCGTACTTTCATTACGTGAGTTTATATGAATCTTACTGTCATACATTTGAATATATGAATCATTTTTTTGTTTTCCTATTTCTGAATGATTGGATAAAGTAATTGAATGTGACGTATGTTTAGAGCGTGAAGTAATCACGGAATTTGTAGAATATATATCTTTGTATTAATTCATTAAATAAATTTCATCTTTCATCAAAATGTGTTGTGTTGTCATTTGATCCAAGCATCTATTCAGGTCTATCCTGTTACAAATACATAACTAAAAATACATTAATAGGCTGTATTCATTGATCTCATCAGTATTCAACAATTCTGCTACAAAATGTTTTGCTAGAAATATCAATCAACTTTATAATGAAATTAATTGACGATGGTGTGTAACTAAATGACAAATGGCAAGCATACATTATCACCTAGCAAGACAAATAAACAACAATAACCAAACACATATAAATATGGCTAATAATGTGAACAAAAGTGACATTTAAAAAAAAAATACATTTTAGATAAAAATGGAAACCATTTAAACGCAAAAAAAAATATATAGCGGAAAATGTAATGTCAAAGCTGGGGATTATTAGAAAATACTAAATAACATGGGAAAGGGAGATGACGATAAAAGCGTTAAACTCGAGGATCTATGTCAAATGTTACAATAGTATAATATAGAAAAAACTTTGAAAAACTCATTCACTAGTTTATATCAATATTACAGAAGAGCACATTGATGAAATTCTCAATTAAGCAGTTAATGAGTCAGAAATTATCAATTGTATTATAAGCCTTAAGAATAGGAAAACACCGTCGTATGATAATGTATTATGCGAAACTCATGAAATGTACCTATGTCTCTTTTTAAATATAAGATTTGATGTTCTTCTTATTGCTGATGCATGGCGTAAAATAGTAATCTGACCAATATACTAGTGGAAATGGAATCCACTCTTACCTGATAATTATAGATTCATGTGTCTAACTGTTCATCTCCCGTCTTGATTGACTCTAACAAAACTGGTTGCGATACACACTGCTGCCTATCAAGTGAATCTCAGAACAGAACTGCAATGTCCAACTGTTTGTCTCCCGTGTCGGTTGAGGCTGACGACTCTACACCAGGTACAATGGCAGTGGAGTCACGAACCGGCGTAACGGCCCAACCAACTTTGGAAAAGAGTGGGGTCAGTGCTCTGCAAACTCTGGTTTCAAAAAATTCGGATATAATTTCACAGACTTTCGATAGAAGACATATCGCCCCCTTCGATGGAAATATCCCACATATTTATAAAGCTAATGTTCATCCTGATGTGACAAATGTTGTACGCACACCCATTCGGAATCAAAATAAACTGTTAACCCACACCGAACGGCTTTCTGAACAGGGGACTTCGACTTCGACCAGGATAGAGAACGTTAGGCATCCGATTGCTAGCAACAGTAATGTGAAAGGTATTGACTTAAAAACCCCTCCTAGCAAGATACCTACCGTTATTGGGGGTCAGGTAGAAAGACCTAGATCATTTGGTAAATCAGGTTTAGAAATAGGTTCAGATAGTATTGTTGGCTATGAGGATGTTGATGACAATAATGAGAATGTTGTATTTGAAGGTGTAGTTAGACGTAGAACAAGGTGCTTTTATGTGGGTGGCATTGGCGTCAAATCTACTGCTGAAGGCCTCGGTAAATTCTTGAAAGAATACGATACAGAGCCGTTATCCATAAAGTGTATCCACAGTAGACGTAATTGTCTATCGGACAAGCTGACTGTGTATAATTCAGACTGCAACACTGTTGAAAATGATGTAACATGGCCAAAAGGTGTTTATGTAAGAAGGTGGTATGGGAATCAATCTTGGCGAGACAGGTTTAGCAATCGCGATCAGGAGGCAAATGAAGGTGCAGGATGCGATATTTCGTGACTAGGGTGACAGTCAATTGTTCATAAATTTGCCATTATGTTCTGTCGTAAGTTAATGTGTTTTGTCATCTTTGTCATTTTAGTCCTGCTTTCACAATGCATAAGTATTAATATGCCTATATTGCAAGCTAATATGAATCTTAATATACTGACCTGGAATGTTAGAGGAATTATGTCCTCTGCTCTTAGCTTTTGTGCAATGCTGGATAAATATAATGTTGACGTAGCTTGCGTAACTGAACATAAACTTTTACAGCACATACTTCCATTTTGCGATACTATTCGTTCTGATTATAAATGCACTGCTAAGGCAGAGGATATTTCCTCTAATAGCACGTTAATAAAATGTGGTAAAGGAGGAGTTGCAATCTTCTGCAAAACTTCTCTCATGAGATATGCTAACTTTATAGATGAAGTTAATAGTGACAGAGTTGTTGGCATAGAATTCAAATTTCCCGATATGCAAAATGTATATATTTTTGTGTATATATGCCGACCCTATTATATGGCACAGATTGTTACAAAGCGCAAATTGAGTTGATTCAAAATCTCTATGATCAGTACTCACAGCTGGGGACGTGTATTTTACTGGTGATTTCAATGCAGTAGCTGAACCAGAAACTTTCAGAGATTACAAAGAGAGTATTTCATGAGTTCTTGCGATATAATAATCTAGTGAGTGCTGGACATTTAATAATATGCACTGGTTCCCGTTATACGTTCACCCCAGCAAGAACGATGATTAATCATTTTGTACTGTCGGATCAGTGCATAGGTAGATTACGAAGTGTGCACATTGTTTCAGATCACGAAGAGCACGTGATATCTGACCACCTCTCTATCCTTACTTCCCTTCGTACAGTGACCTGTGAGATAGACTTCAGACAGTCTATGAAGAGAAACAACATAGCCTGGAATAAATTAAACGCTGATATCTTGAAAAACTATCAAATCTGAGCTGGACCTTCGCCTGAAAACTGTAGATATAGATACTATTTCGGACAATGTTAATAGCTTTTACCGGCACATTGTTAATGCAATACAGCAGTCAAGCGACATCGCGCTTCCAAAGTCTAAATTCAATTACACTGGACAACAAATTTTTACAAATGTCATGTTACTGAAATAAAATTAGTCAATTCTTATCAATTTTTATGTGCTGAACACGAATATGAGAGTCAAATTGCAAAATTGGCTCTAGTTTTTTTGTAATCTGCAAGAAATTAATGTTTACATAACGAAATGCATTCCAATAGTAAAAGGTCAACTGTAATAGCCTACCTATAAAAAATCAAGTCATTGACTACATCTTAGATTTCTTCGCCTGTCTCTTGTACAGCTGTTCGGGAGCATCTCTGAGGAGTGTCCAGCAGTAGTCAGCCAGCATTGTAGTGGACCATTTTCCCTGGTATCTTTGTTCCATTGTTGCGATATCTTGATGAAAACGTTCGCCGTGTTCATCACTAACAATACCACAGTTGCTAGGAAAGAAATCCAAATGGGAATGAAGGAAGTGAATCTTTAGAGACATATTGCAGCCAAGTTTCTTATACTTCATCAACATGTCTTCTACTAGTTCCTTATAGTTTTCTGCCCTAACATTTCCGAGGAAGTTTGTAGAAACTAGGCGAAAAGCATTCCATGCTTGTTTCGCGTCACCTTCCAGCAAGTTGTTGAACCGGTCATCTTTGAAAAGCTCTCGAATCTGAGGACCCACAAAAACTCCCTCTTTAATCTTTGCTTCGCTGAGTCGAGGGAATTTTTCATGCAGGTATCGGAATGCTGGCAAAGTCCGGTCAATGGCTTTCACGAAGTTCTTCATCAAACCTAGTTTGATGTGAAGGGGTGGTAGCAAGATTTTCTGAGCCTCAACCAGAGCTGGGTGTTGGATATTCTTCTCTCCAATGGCTACATTCTGCCTGTGAGTCCATTCCTTCCTCATGTAGTGCATTTCCCTTGCTCGGCTATCCCACTCGCATAAGAAACACATGTATTTTGTATATCCTTGCTGCAGTCCCATTAAAAGGGCAACTACCTTCAAATCACCACAGAGGTGCCAGCTGTACTTGTTATACTCAATGGAATTCAGTAGCTGCCTTAAGTTATCGTATGTCTCTTTCATGTGGACAGCATACGCTACTGGAATAGATGGAAGAATGTTTCCATTGTGCAAAAGCACAGCCTTGAGACTCAGTTTCGAAGAGTCCACAAATAGTCTCCATTCTTGTGGGTCATGAGTGATTTTTAAAGCATTCATGAGGCCCTCAATATCGGAACAGAATATCAGATTACTTTCCTTTCTGAAGAAAGGCTCCAATTGCTGGTGGCGCTTTCGATATGCAGTAATTGTGACATCTTCTTCTAGAAGATTCCATTGTTGGAGTCTTGATCCTAGCAATTCTGCCTTGTTCTTTGATAAGTCCAAATCACGAATCAGGTCATTTAGTTCTTCCTGTGTTATTCTGTGTGGGGTTGATGATGCACCACAGTGAAAATCTGGATCACTGCATGCTGATGGACCAGGAGAAGAACAGGTCGACTCACCTTTGTCTTCGTCAGATGAATCAAGAGAATATTCTGCTGGAGGTTCTGGAATAGGAAGTCCCTCACCATGTGGAACTGGTCTCAATGCAGACGGAATGTTTGGGTAGACTATTCTCGACTTCTTTCGCTTCGTTATTCCGCCGGAAAGAGGAGGAACCAAGCAGAAGTAACAGTCATTTAGGTGGTTGCTTGGCTCTCTCCACACCATTGGGACTGCAAACGGCATTGATGACCTTTTGCAATTCAACCACTGTGAAAGCTGTGTTGTACATGTAGCACAGCATATATGCGGAGCCCAAGGCTTGTCTTGGTCACCAACCTTGCATCCGAAGTAAAGATGATATGCCTTCTTCACTTGAGAATTGATACTTTTCTTCTGGTTGGCAAATGTCACTTCCCCACAAATATAGCAAAAATTGTCCGCGGTATTAACACACTTTCGAGGCATTACTGTTCTTTATTGTACGTAAATGGATAAAATAATAAGTTTTATGTAACAGTAGCTTGAACTGTCTCGCACAACGTCTAAAATATTTAAAATGCTGAACCTATCTGATTGGGCTTTATATAGTACACTGCTTACGTCAGCTTCAGCAGCCGCCTGGCATTAGTATAATAGGCCTACACATGTATAGTACACTGCTGACGTCAACTTACTTCAGCAGCCGCATGGCATTAGTATTGCATTGCATCAGAAAATGATGCAATCAACTGTGGATGATGTGAGCATGATGGTATTATGCAATGTTACATCATTATTCCGGATGTTGCTGCAGTCCTACTGGAGAAATTTACACAGTGAAACATAGAAAATGAGGTATATGAATATCTTCAAAACGAGAGCCAATACAAATTTTTCACGGTTATATTCGTGTTCGGCACACCAAAATACTACAGATTAGGGCCTTTTCAAGTCAGTAATGATTTCACTGTTGACCAGTGTTATCATGCCAAACCATACTGGTCAAATAAACTCAAAGAAGCACATAAACTTCAAAGACAAGCTAGGTATACTTGGATAAATGAGGGAAGACCGAGGGGTAGTCAATTTAATTCTTGCAGAGAATATAAAGATAAGAAGAGAGACTTTAGACACGTTCAAAAACTGGCTGTGGAAAAATATATGGGGGAGGTGTATGAAGAAATTGAAAAAGGACATGAATCCGATGTAAAACACTTTTGGAAAATGATCAACATTAAGAAAGGGAACAATATAAATTGTCAGAAACTATCAACTGATGGAGTTTGTGTCCGTGATGATGATTCCATCGCAAATGGCTTTGCCAGATACTATGAGGACATTCACACGCCAAATTTAAACCATAGCTTTGACGGAAACTTTTATGAATTTATAGAGAGAGAATTAAATCGGGGTCTACAGGACGAAGTAAGCCATATCGAGGCCTTACAGACCAGTATCAGTTTAAACGAAGTAAGAGAAATCATTAAAGGTCTAAAGAAATCAAAAGCATCGGGCCATGATCAAATTTGCAATGAACATTTGATCTATGGCAGCGACTGCCTCATCGAGTGTATGACAATTTTATTTACTCGGATGATTGATCAATCTTACATACCAGTAGATTGCAAAAAAGGGTTAGCAATACCACTGTACAAAGGTAACAGAAAATCAAAGAACTCCCTCGAAAGTTACAGGCCTGTTACTTTACTGCCTGTTATCTACAAAACCTTTGATAAAATTATTCATGAACGTTTGGTAACTTGGCTCAAAGATACTAATTCTAGTATACCCAGTTCACAACAACATGGTTACCAAAAAAGTTTAGGCTGCACAACAGCGAGTTTTGTGCTGTTGCAATCAGAACAATATAATGTAAACATGGGTTCACGGGTTTTTGCTGCTTTTCTTGATACAAAAAAGGCATTTGATACCGTGTGGCACGAAGGACTGCTTTTTAAATTATTCACGTTGGGAATTACGGGTAAATCCCTTTTGATATTTTTTAACATGTATGCAAATTTACAGAGTAAAGTTCTTGTAAATGGGCAATTTTCAGATTGGTTCTCAATTGGCCAAGGAGTGAGACAAGGGGGTGTTTTGTCAACCTTGATGTACACAATATTTATAAATGACTTGCTGCTACAGTTAGAAAATAGTGGATTTGGAGCAAAGATTGGATCCTTAGCTGTGGGAAATCCAACCCTAGCTGATGATATTTCACTTTTGGCTATATATCCTATCAATCTACAAAAGCTGTTAGATATAGCATACGACTACAGTAATAAGTGGCGATTCGAGCTAAGTGTCACAAAGTCATAAATTATGATTTTCGGACCCCAATACAAGAATTATATCAATATGAAATGGTATCTTGGACCGTCATGTTTGCCGGTTACCAATTCGGCAACACACCTCGGTCACCGGATTAACTCAAAGCTGACGTCGCATGACGCAATACTCGATGCATGCAAGAAAGGGAAAAAAATCTTTTCACGGTCTGTTTGGTATTGGCATTAAACCGAATGGTTTAAATCCTTTGGTTGCTGCAAATGTAATTAAAAAGGTAATTTTCCCTTCAATGTTTTATGGAAGTGAATTATGGTGTAACATTTCAAAAAGTGACCTCGCTTTATTGGATAAAACTCTGAGGTATTTTGCCAAACATTTACAAGGTTTTCCAATACATACAAGATCAGACATTGCCCTGGGAATGCTAGGATGGACATCAGCGCAGTCCGAAATTGATAGAAGAAAATTGATGTTTTTACACAGATTGTGTTTGATGCCTAACAATGTACATACTAAACGTGTGTTTAACGTTGCATTATTTCACTTCATTTTGAGCGGATGCATGTCAAGCTGCGGGTTAATTTCAAATTTATATTATACCTCAAAGAAGTTTGACTTGCTCGGGTATCTAACTGATTATTTACATCATTCTGAAATTCCAGATAAACATAATTGGAAAGAAATTGTAAGGTCAAAAATTGTTGGTCTTGAAAATAGCCTCTGGAGAGTTCGAATGTCTAATCAAGCAGATTTTGATAGATTCTCTTCGATACACGAATACTTACGACCTGCCTCAGTGTGGCAGCCGGCTAAAACCAGACAACACACTAAGGTATTTATATATGTAGCTAAACTATGGGCTGCTGTTCCACAAACACAGCTTGATATGTGTATTAGATGTGAAAATGTTTATACAGACTTGATACTTCATTGTTGTGTTAGTTGTCCTTATATGTGTCGAACTTTCGAAATTCTTTCTGCGATTTTCTTACTGATAAATTTGCCCTGAGCCTGCTCATTACGTTATTTAATGTAGAAGATGAGCTGCAACTACAATATCATTTAGGTAAAAGGTTACCATCAGGAGTAATCGACAAAGAAAACTCCAAGCTATTCGTCCTGTATGCAGAATAATTTGTCATGCAGTGTGCAGCTATCTTCTGTAAATAACTGAAACTTACAACTTATGAGTTGACGAACACTTTGTTGATTGATATTGTGTAAGAATTTGTATTCTAATATATAATTTTTTTAAAATTTATTTTTTTCAATATTTATTGATTGTATTCAGATGATTTATTCTTATATCATGTAATCTTCCATGGAAGGAAATAAAGATGATGATGATGATGAAGCATAAATTATCACCTAGCAAGACAAATAAACAACAATAACCAAACACATATAAATATGGCTAATACTGTGAACAAAAGTGACATTTTAAAAAAATACATTTTAGATAAAGATGGAAACCATTTAAACGCAAAAAAAAGAATAAATAGCGGAAAATGTAATGTCAAAGCTGGGGATTATTAGAAAATACTAAAAAACATGGGAAAGGGAGATGACGATAAAAGCGTTAAACTCGAGGATCTATGTCATTAAATGTACCTATATCTCTTTTTAAATATAAGATTTGATGTTCTTCTTATTGCTGATGCATGGTGTAAAGTAGTAATCTGACCAATATACTAGTGGAAATGGAATCCACTCTCACCTGATAATTATAGAATGTTTGTGCTGCTTTCTAGTAAACATTTTACATCTACACTTGAATACAGAATTAAGGAGGTTTAGATTTTCACGATGTTTTTAAATGAAACCAAGCTTCGAATCAGATGTGTTTCCTTTACTCTCTTATGGAAATTTTAAAAACTTGCAAGATGAAACTATTTGATGCTTTTATTGAGTTTAGTAATGCTTCTGACAATGTTTGTAGGATAGGGCTACTAGTTCACAAGGCTAGTGTGAAATATTTAGAACAATATATGCATCATATAACCAAATCTGCGGTTAATTACGCGAGGAAGCAATTCGCTTTCTTTGAGAGTAACAAGAGTTGATGCGACGTGAAAATCTTTCAACACATTTATTTATCATGCATCTACATCACATATAAATCTATATGTTCAAACTTTAATCCACAGTTTGTATTACAAGTTTATGATCACTCTTATCCTTCGAATTGTGTGCTGCTTCACGATAATGACACTGTAAATTTGGTACTGACGAAAATATTTCGAACACAATTTAAATGTGCTTTACGAATATTTAGAGCTAGGGAAATGGAATATCAATTTCACACATAGTTTTGTGGATATTTGGTACACAAAAATACCAAAAATATAGATTTCAAATTAGTGAGAATCTTAAAGATATTTGTGCTGACTTTAAACAGCTAGGTTCTATTTGTTTGTAAAAATTAAAGGTTTGTTAAGTCAATTAAATTCGACGATGATCAAGCTCGAAATGTCATTATTTATTCATTCAACGGAAGAGGTGAGTTTCTAAAATGATTATATTACGGCAAAACCTCTTTTGTACATTTTTTAACCATATTTTCCAACAAATAATCGCAAAATTGTTCAAAGTCAGTTTAAGATGCAATGCATGAATAAGCTCTATGCGATATGCTAAACATAATTGGCTTTATAAATCAAACACAAAAATAAAAAAATAAATAGTTTTATAAATATTAAATTATTTAGGAAAATTGTCCGATATATTTTACGACTTGATGTACATAATGGAAAATTTATGTTGTGGATGTTACAGTTTTGTACATTAATGAATTATGACACTGAAGACTAATTTTTGCCGTTGGAGATCACGAGACCTGCTCTTTAGTTTTGTATGATATGTTTAATTATTTAAAAAGGAACTACTAAAATACCTATTTCTGTGCTAGACCTCAATGGAGTTTGCATTATTAGAACATAGCCTGATAGCTTTTTTAATAGCCCGACGGTTCCTTACCAATTCCATGCTATTGCATCAAACTGTCATATAATTATGCATTGTTGTTTCTTCCCCGAGCAAATGAGTGCTAATGCTATTTCCTACGTGATCGGAAAAGGCCAACATTTTCGTTGGTATGTGTCTTCATAAATATCTATATTGCCGCCTTAATATGATTCATGCACCTTAAATTATTTTATGTAATAAGGTATCATAAGATACACTGACAAATAGACAATACAAAATTAAATACACTTTAGCACGTACGATATTTTACCTATGTCATCTAGTGATAATCTCTTTATTATTAGAATAATTAATATTGTAAGCGGTGAAACATTTCTTTAATTTGATATCAATAATAATTTTTCAGTAATGATTGGTGCCTAAATTTTGCGAAAAAATGCAAAGGCATCGTGTAAACTTTAAATTGTGTATCATATTATATTAACTTTAAATCAAACATGCAGATCCATTTGTATGGTATATATATATATATATATATATATATATATATATATATATATATATATATATATATATATATATATATATAATCATAACTGTCAAAGTATAAGTATTTCATAATGAGATTCGATCACAGGTCCGCGGGTTGCTGCACCTATCGCCTTGACTGCAAGCTCGAACTCAATACCCTACTACCAAGCATACACCCTTAAGGATGATTGGTGATATGAAGGAAATGCTTAGATAAAAGGAAAGGTTATTGTGCTAAAGGTTAGATAATTTTGAATTTACACTTATATTAACATTCGAAGCCTGCTTATCGCGTTGCCGACAAGCAAATATATATAGAAAGACATAAACATATATATATATATATATATATATATATATATAGAGAGAGAGAGAGAGAGAGAGAGAGAGACAGACAGATATATATATATATATATATATATATATATATATATATATATATATATATATATATATATATATATATATATATATATATATATATAGATATATAGATATATATATATATATATATATATATATATATATATATATATATATATATATATATATATATATATACATATGTATATATAGATAGATAGATAGATAGATAGACAGACAGACAGATATATATATATATATATATATATATATATATATATATATATATATATATATATATACGTGGCTATATGTCGTTGAATATGTTCATTGATCTTTTCTTTCTCGCTAGTTGCCAATTACTTTATAATTTTATTATCGTGTGTTAGTGTTCTATTTTATGTTTCACCCTGTCATATATACAGGATTTCAATTACATATGTTGTATATGTTATATTAACTTTATGTCGTGTCCTGCAATCTTATGAAATACATATTTCCCAAATCAATCACACCTTCAATATTGAATCAGCTCATTATTGAAGGAGGAGTCTCCAGGATCCAATCTAGTATGTCTAGATCACGTGGTTTCCACACGTTGCAGGCATGAGAGTTTTATCATATTATGTTGTGCTTATGCAACCAAATTGATAATGTTTTCAAGGCTATGTTCTCGTTGTGTTTGTACTCTGCTAATTGTCTTTTTCCGATTTGCACATGCCTATCGGTCTATGGATCACTGTGTCGGTCTTGAGGAAGAGAACCTGACCTCTCAAACAAAACAAGTTCGAAGTGATCTATATTGTAAGCACCAGATAAGTGCATTAACAAAGACTTTAGTTCCTGTATTTTTTACTAGACTGTCGTTAGCCATTTAATTGGTGTGTAGATGATTAGAACCGTACATCGGCTATCAAAACCTTAATCAACGCTCTAAATATATGCATAAGAAATTATATGCATAGTACTAAAAGCTACACAACAAAAGGAAAACTTTGCCTTCAAATTAGGCAATACATCCTTTCGTGATTTTCTTGTGTCAATATCCTCACAGTATTGAACTACAAATATGTTTCAGTAACAATTTACTCCTTTGCATCGATATGTTTTTGCAATCAGTACAAAAGTTGCGGTGTGACAAATTATATAAGGTATTTAGATACAAATGCACAATATATTTAATTTCATTACGTTCGTTTATAAATACCATATTGTTAATGGATGTAGGCTTTTTTATTTCGTACCTATGCGTTTTGTCCATAAGCAACTGACCAAACAACCCTCACTTAAAAGTGTGTAACAAAAGAATTATGTTGTATGTGTTTCGTATGATATGTTAAAGAAAACAATCCAAATTGAATGTATATAGTTAAAGAAGAATTAGTTTCAATACATGTTTATGCCACTATTTTTGAGGAAACAGTATATGTTTCGAGTTTAGCAGACACTCCGCCAAGGCAAATAACTATTACATTTAGAACGGTTCATACGTTTAAAAAAATATTGCTTTTTATTTGAATGTTAGTTGATAGAAAGTTTGAAAACATCTTTAGCTTCCAGGTTTTTGCAGCAAGTTTTAAAGGAGCTTCATACTTTATAAGATCACCAAGACAGCTCATACATATATCATTACCATTAGACAAAGCTTGATCTATCTAACTTTACTATTAATACTCTTGCATAGATTGTTGGAAACCTGCAGTTGAATTATGTGTCTCTGTTGTTTAACTTTTCACGTAATATATTTACAATGTATACATCATTAACTATAGAAAAACTTGTTTAAAAAGTAACGTTATTGACATTATAAGGATACTGTCGTTCTCGGGACAGAAATTGGCAGTTCAAGATCCACCCGAACTGCTTTGTTTTTTTGCCATTTGCACTGCCAATTTGTAGCGTTCGCAAGAGGATGGAAGACTCTAATGAAGCAGTTGCAAACTCGTCCGACTAGGCAAGCAATTTTTGTACTTTGACATGCTTCATTAGACGGATATATCCAAGTCATGCCGTACTTTTCCGTGGGGGTAAGACGTCTATGCAAAGTACGTCTCAGAAAATAGAGATGGGCGCCTGGTAGCGTGGCATTTGTACAATATTAACGTTTAAAGTTGCATGTGTACTTGATATAAATTGGAACCTGCTGGTCTACTGCACGAGCAATTTGGCACCCATCGTTATGGTCGACTCAATGGTCGAGCAACATACTCTTTTTTGTTTCGCACTCGCAACCCGAATCTGATGCACAACACATCAGAATGGAGGATAATGCTCAGTTACGGCTCCCGAGAGTGCTTTTTTTTAGCTCTGCTCTCAGGCTTCCTCCACTCGCTAAATGAGTTTGGACCGGGCTGCGGTAGTTACTTTGCCCAGTGCAGTAAGAGCCTGGCGGCAATTATTTTGTTGTATCCAGTGGAACGTCCAAGTAACCGTGGTAAATCGCGGTTCAACGTCTGCACCTTTCAGTTCCAAGCGCAGCGAACAAAGGCCGTTTCTACCAGTGGGTAAGGGCTTGCGCTCATGGCACGATAGTCTAGGCCGTATAGGGCAAAGGAGGTTTAGTTTCACATTAGGTAGGTTCAGGCTTCATGCGACGTATTGCAGAATGTGCTAAGAATCACGTACACTCGGTCCTCATTATGACAGGGAGCGCAGCATGGATTGCCAGACTGATACAATTAAGGCAGAAACCCAAAATGGAAATGGGTTACGACTCAGGTACACCGAGGCAATGTTTCCTAAATTGCCTGGAGAGACTATCACCAAGCTTTCTCCATGTATACTCCCAGGGTACTGTGGGCAGGGTCTCTGTCGCCTTGGAAATCTAAACGATAGTTCAGATTGACAAGATGGTAGCTATCGCTTAACCGGCTTGAAGCAGCTGTTCCGTTTTTTATTGCCGTTTTCATGATATGTGTGCTTGTTGCCTGTTTTCATCTACATTATTGTGTTAATTATGTATTGGATGTTAAATTCGTATGTGTTTCTTCATCTCCTTGTTTTGGAAATAAGAACAATTAGACTTTTTCTCAGCTGTCTTGCTCCACTGTTTTTGAGCAAACCGCCATCACGTGATACTCGCCAGTCAACCCGATTATGCTACGATGGACCCTCATTAAATGCTTTAAATGATCACTCGTTGGCTCTCCACACTGCATTGTGCTCTAGACTATACGAACTGGGACTACATTCATCATTGCCTAAATGTAAACAGAAGCGAAAAAAGAAACGTTGTTTCAAACTGGCTGGCGTAAAACAGGAAGAAGAATTCAAGTTATCTCCTTTATTTCGGCTCAAAAATTTTAAAAAAAAATTCGACCGTTAATTTAGATAACCTAATTCAAATCCCTTTTTATTCGTCAACCTTTGTGTCAACTATCAAGGATATACCTCTGCGTATTGCATTATTCAATACCCAGTCAGTAGGACCACCGGAAAAGCGCACATAAATAGTTAATTATATCAACGACCAGAATATTGACGTCTTTTCCTGACAGAAACATGGCTAAAAACATCAGGTGATGAGCCCACGTGTGCAGATCTAACACCCACTGGTTACTCCATCAAGTCGTTCCCCCCCACCCCCGTAATTCTTGCGGAGGTGGAACTGCTGTCATCACAAAGAACTCCATGATAAAACGTCTTAACCAAACCATAGCATTTAATTTCGACCACACAACGTTTGAACTAGTCCAAACCACGCTCACACTGGAGCAAAGGTCAGTCCATTTTTTCTGCCTATACCGCCTTCCTCCTAGTAGAAAAAACAAGTTGGCTGACTCTCTCTTTTTGGAGCAGTTTCCGAATCTCCTGGACTAAGGAAATTTGATAGGTGGCAACCTGATTTCAAATTTCACTCTGACTGTCCCGGAAACCCAAATACATCAAAACTCATAGATTATATTAATGTTTTCAACCTCAGTCAGTTAACCAACGCACCCATAAACATGATCACATTTTAGACTGGAATCTTCATAGCCCTGATGATAACATTATACGGTCCTCCCTGGTATCCAATGACCTTGCATCAGATCACCTCTGAAATATATGCCATCTTGACTTATCAGTCCCTAACCCTCCATCTTTATTTGCTTTAATGGAAACATCCGTATGATAAATATAACCAAACTAATGCACGACATCCAAGCTAACCTAACAACTTGCTTACCTCCTACCGCAGAACAACTCGATAACTGCCTGCGTTCATTGCTTGACAAACATGAACCAGCCACCAAGTGCAGAGTATCAATTCAAAGGTGTTCTCCATATTATATCAGTGTTAGTGACCAGCGCTTCGCACTGCTATAATAGACCGCCAGAAATCTGAGAGGCTTTGGCTTTCCACCAGACTCACTATTCTTAAGCAAATATATGAAGCCGCTAAGAAGAGTGTCACAGATAGTCCATGCAGCAAAATCAGCCCACTACACTACTAAGATCATGGAAAGTTAGAGCTGCAAAGAGCTCTTCGAGATTACTAACCAGATTATGTCAAGGAACAAATCTACACCACTTCCAACTACTTTCTCTCTAGTTGACCTTCCGGACATGTTTGCATATTTCTTCCGTGATAAAGTACACACCATTAGAGATAAGCTTGACACTACAATTTCAATCTCCTCGTCGTCACCTTACATTTGGGATACAGAATTTGAACGGCAACCATTAGCAGCATTTGAACCTGTCTCTATGGATTTCGTACGTACAATCCTGATGAAGAGTGCACCAAAGTCATGTGAACTTGATCCAATTCCAACATCATTGCTGCTTGAGTGATTAGATCCAGTAATGCCTTCACTAACTGATGTTATTAATCCCCCTCTCTCATCCGGGGAATTCCCATCATTTTTAAAAAACTGCCATTGTAAGGCCTCTGGTGAAGAAACCAACACTAGACCATAACGATTTAAAGAACTACCGCCCAGTTTCTAATCTCCTATTGATATAAAAAATCTTAGAAAAGGTTGTTCTATTCCACCTTGTATCTCATCAAAATTCAAACAGTCTTTTTATCAATGTACAATCTGCATATCGCCCTTGCCACATTACTGAAACTACTCTTCTAAAAGTAGTTAATGACATTATATCTGCTTTGGATAGCGGAAAGATTACAGTCCTGACCTTCCTTGATTTTTTTCTGCAGCATTTGACACAATAGACCGTGATATATTACTTCACCGTCTCCAGCATGTATTTGGCATTCATGATCCAGCCTTACTGTGGTTCAAGTCCTACTTGGTCAAGATGACACAAATTGTATCTGCAAATGGAATACACCGCAGCTAAGTTGATCTGTGTTGTGGTGTTCCACAGGGGTCTGTTCTCGGACCTGTCCTCTTCATTATGTACACTCAGTCGCTCTCAGGTGTTATAGAACATCATGCAGTGTCTCACCAATTGTACGCTGATGACACCCAAATATACAAATCTAGCCATCCAACTAAAGTTGATGCTACCATCCAAGGTGTAGAGAGGTGCATTTCTGGTGTGAAATCATAAATGACATGTAACACGCTGCATATGAATGATGATAAAACTGAGGCCATTCTGATTACAACACAAATACTTTCTCATTCACATCCTTTACCCCAAACAATACATATCAGCAACACCAATATTAAATTCACACAATCAATACGAAACCTAGGTGTTACTCTGGACAGTACCCTCACATTGCACCAACATGTCATGAACATATGCAAGGCTGCATATATTGAGCTGAGATTCATCAGCTCCATTCGCAAATATCTTTCAGCTGATGCCACTAAAACACGTGTGTTTTCATTAGTACTTTCAAGACTGGACTATTGTAACTCAATTCTGTCTGGTTCATCTCAATATCTGCTCCAGAAACTTCAAAAAGTTTAAAACACAGCTGTTCGGATCATATTTAGAGTACCGCTATCAGAACACACCTGCTCACTTCTCTGTACCCTAACTGGTTATCCATTCGATCCAGAATCAAGCACAACATTTTTTCTCTGTGCTACATTTCGCTCTCGGACTCTGGTTCAATATATCTATCCGACCTCACCCATGTGTATACACCAGCAAGATACTTACGCTCCTCTTCTGACAATCGTATACTCATTATTCCCAGTACGAAAACAAAGTAATCTGGACAGAGTTATTTTGTATATCAGGGTCCATCAACGTGGAATGAATTGCCCGCTGAACTTAGACACAACGACACAGTGATCACTTTCAAGAGGGCTCTCAAAACTCATTTATTTCGACTGCAAGAACAAACTTAAAGACCTAATAATGTTTTCTACCTTAAATGTTCTCAAATTCTCAGCATGTTTTTTAATGTTTTCTAATTTCATGGTGTTTGGTTTTGTAATCATATCATTATATGTTTTTCATCTTATAGGTGTTGTTTAATGTTGTAAAGCGCTTAGAGCTTCTAAAGATTAGGCACTATACAAAGTCCTCATTATTTTTATAATTATTGTTATTATTATTATTATTATTATTATCATTATTATTATTATTATTATCTCACAACCAAGGCCGTCCATCCAGTTCTTGGATAGCCTATGAGGGCCTTCTCCACGGTTGGCCTCTCTGGTTTGAAACGCTTACAGCGCCACTTTTGTGATGATATATTCCGGAGCTGGATTTGTAATTCAGCGCTTGCGTGGATACCTGTCGTAGTTAGCCACATTTTTAAAAAGCTCTTGTGTATCTAAATACACTTTTTTCCGGTTAAAATAACACATGTTGCTGCGCTTTCCGCGGTAATGAGTCCCTACCAGCAAATCCTCGACAATAAAGGAAAGCTTTCGCCGATGCAGTTATCGACTACGTGCGCCTTCCTTGGGACATCCTGCATACAAAGTTGGGATTCGAGCGTGTTACAAACTTGATAGTAAAGTTCATAATCATTAAAACTCTATCTACCTAAAATGTTTATCAAACAATATAGCTGGTAGATGAGTACACGTTTGTATAGGTATCTTACTTGAATAATGCAATATAGATAATGGCCTGTAAATAGGTGTCAGGTTACTCAGGTACACAACAAGCAATAATATGTGCTGCATGTGTTGCATGAAGGAGCTTTAGCACCAACTGTTCCTATAAAGATCTTAATTTGTACAGCCAGGCATTTTTGCAATATGTCACAACATGACAATTACAAATTGCGATAAGTCTAAGTGCCAGTGTACGAGGAGAGTACGCAACAACTGGACACAAATACATGATATTAAAACTATCATTTAATGTATGTCAAAACATTCAAATTTACAATGAACATTATTCACATTTAATTCAATAAACAATACATTAAAGCATCACTACATTTAAGCTAATCAATATGAAAATATGTCAGTAGTCCTATGTTCATAAATGTTTCTCACAGAATTTAGTCTTCACATGGACAGGGAATATGACATCTATTCGTTCCCACCATTTCTGCTGTGCATGCCTGCTTAAAACATCTGCTCAAGATTTTTAGATACCTATGCAATGTAATTTTCTTTACTCAAATCCATGACGTTTTCCACAGTTTTAGTGTTTCTGTTTTTGAACCATCACGTTTTACCTTTCTCAGTGGCACGTATATACTGAAAATAAATTCCCTTGCAAAGTTTGTATCTGATCATCATATTACGAACCGTACTGCTTCTGATGAAAGTTGATACTGTCCTATATAATCATAAAAATGACTTTCCAGTTACTTAGGAATTGTCACAGGACACTTATTTCATAACGAATCTGGCTTCTAGTATCAACTGGGGAGCAGCAGTGAACATTATATGTCAATCAACGACTTTTAATATCAACCCTTATATTCGACTCTAGAAATCACTCTTTATACAACTTATAATTTTAGACAGAAGAACAATAAGGAAAAGAGAAAAGAGGTCTATCAAGATTTAGAAGAAATGGAAGTGAAAAATGTAGTGCTCGTGTACAGTTCAGTTGCTGCCATACCTAATATGTATTGTAACATCGACGACAATTGCTAAAAAAGAAATGAACGAAATATATTGAAATTAGGCACATACACCTAACCATTTGATGCAAATATTATTGGCCGCAACAAACGTGAGAGACGAGGTATTGAAATACCATTCTGATCATTTTAACAGTGATGTAGGAGAAATGTTCGTATGTGTTGCTAATGAAATGGTTTAAATTAATATATCCTCAGAATTAATTTAATATTTGTTCATGCGATGGATTTACTTTACTGTACATATCAAACATGCCACCATAAATTTTTGTACAAGATTGACACACACACACACACACACATATGTATATATATATATATATATATATATATATATATATATATATATATATATATATATATATATATATATATATATATATATATATATATATATATATATATATATATATATATATATACGTGATGACGGACAATTGCCGAATTCAAATAAAGATCATTCATTTTTTTAACGTTGAAGGATACTTGGGTTAGACAAAATATGCATTATTAACAGACTGAATAGTTGTGTCTGCTTATGGACTTCAATTTGTAAATTCGCATGCACTGCCGTTAAGGCACCACGATGGTAAACATAATTTGCTTCAAAAATAATGTTAAGATATACATTATTGGTATGATACATATCTCATTTAATCATGTCTTTGGGTTTTGTTTTGCAAATCAGTCAATCACGTTCTCACAAATTGATCATATTATTAAGAAAATAATCAAGGTTTTATTGATGCGGTTAACAATAAAGCAGACATTATACAAACTCTTAGTATTTCTGCAATAAAGTCCACAATTGATTTATCATGACGGAACATACAATGACCAATGTCAAAATTATCTACAGTATGTGTCAAAAATATTTATTTTTGTCACAATGTGCTTTGATAGTAGATATATGCACGGAATATTATATCTGTGATCTGAACGTTGGCAAGGAATAAGTAAACTCTTGTTGAGTTTGGAGTCTGTCATATAATTGTCGGTTGTATGGCAGATTGAACAACTTTCTTAATATTTTATAAAGCAATCGTTTTATATTTATGAGCAGCATATTTTATAAGTGGTTTCCACTGTATTTGTCCTTCAAATACTTTGTCGCTAACAAAAAGTTAAATAAATTCATAAATATCATATTGGTGAAAATATATACATGTATCGGGAATAACATATTTCTGTTCTAAACTATTTTCTTGAAAGATACAGGTATAATGTGAATACCAAAATTATTTAAGATAGTACATGGAATATAGCGTAATTTGCCAAAAGGTGTAACTGTCTTTCTCCATTTCCGATTCAGTTCTCAATATCGGTAAATAGGGATATCTGACATTGTAGTCTGTTCATCTTTTCATTGTCGTTACGTTATCATGTTTATTTTTATGTTCTATTTCAAGTATATCCCTTTAATATTTAGACATATTAAACTGCATGTATATTTGCTACGTCAGATATGATATCACTTGCACTCTTATTTTCCATCCTGTAGTCTGACGGAGTACAACTTATGTTACATTGTGCAATCTTCAATGTCCTCATCAATATATAAGAAGAGTCCAGATTATGATCAAGGATGCTGAAATCATAAGTTTTATTCAGGTTGCAGGCACTAGTATTTCATAACATATTCAGTTGTGCCTATTTCTCCAGATTAATAATGATTTGCTAATGTATTGATCATTATAGACGGGTGCGTACCCAGTACATTCTTTACGTATCAGTTTTCATACCTGTAGTGCGGTAGTTTCCTCTTGAAGGCTGTCTTCTGGTTCATATTTATATATAGGCTTGAAATGCAAAAACTACAGACACTGTCTAATTAAGTGTTTTGGATAACCAGGACATGAACAACAGTTTTGCATTGCGGCCACAGCCACGTGAATCGCGAAGTGTGTAGTCCAAAAATGTTTTTTTCCTGCAAATAAATGCATATACCGTTTCAACCAGATCTACATACTGTTGGAACCGTATTAAAATTGTGGCACAATGATATTTTTACTTCCTATTAAAATATGATTTTTCGCTGCAATATCAATTATTATGTTAGAGCAATACATTTGAAAACTTCAACAGTAAATTGGATCTGTCCTTGTATCATAATATTCTAATATTGCAAGAGTAATTTTCACAAATTACGATTTCACATAAATTTGAATATAATTGCTGCAGTTTGCTGATATAGGCTTAACAATAATGATTTTTGTGTGATATTGATAAGATAAAGTTTATTGCTACATAGGCAAAAATCATCGCCGGATTTATCTGTAATTAGTAACAGCCACCTAACGCCGGTTAAATTAGTAACGTTTGTCGCTGTGTATAAATATGGATACCTTTGAACATTGTTACTTAAAATACATACGCATTGACATGATATAGGTTAAAAATGCAAGGATAATTTATGGAAATAGTAGAGAACAAATCCGGTTAATGAAAATTACGTCAAAAATATTATCGTATTACTGAGGTAAGAAAGACCAGGATTATATTTAAGATATAGACTATACTTTCGTTTGTATGTGATAGGCCTCTTGTAAAATCATGCCGACTCGGTAGGGTATATTAATTACATATAAATATGATATTATGACAATTGAAATTACATAGGATAATGTCTTATGAATGATGCAAAATATCCGCAAAAATACTGCAATGCAGTACGTCTATGCCCGCAATAGTGCCTTTGCAATCGTAATACATTTTCATCTGATGTGCATAATGTCAATATTATATTCCTTCAGTATCATACTCCATCTCAACAATTTCTGCGTGTTGACTTTTGATTTTGTCAGTGAAATTAAGGGGGTTGGGATGACTGAATACCATAATTGGAGAAGAAACTGACATTCTATCGACTTCAATGTGCTGTAAAACTAATATCAACGCCAAGCATCAATTCTCTATTCTGTAACAGTTTATATGTTGCTTATTTAGTATTGTTAGAAACAAACTTCATTAGATGTTCCACACTATATTTGTCTTCTCCAATTAATACTACCAACCCTTACATCACTTGCATCAACATATAGTTTAAATGATTGCCTAAAATTTGGAGCTTAAAGAACTGGTGCACTTTTAAATATGGCATTTTATTTTTCGAAAGATTCCTGACTCTTGTCAAGCAAAATAAATTTGAATTTCTTACCAAAATAATTGACCGCGGTTAAGCAATTAATCCAAAATTTTGAGCAAACGTTCCGAAAAGATCCAGCATACCACGAACTCTCATCAGCTGGTTTTTACTAAGATACACAATAAATTGAGTGATTGCCTTGAAGTTAACCTCAGGTTTAAAATGACCATGTCCCATAGTTTGTCCTAAAATCTAAAAGAAGCATTTAAAAGCTCATTTTTGCCTAAATTAATTGTCATACTTGTGTCAGTCCGTTGATCTTAGAATTGCAATACGTTTTCCAAAATGTAAAATGTTTTCCAAAATGTAATTGAATTACCGTTATAGATTATGTTCAAATAGGTACAATTACGTTGACTGAATGATACATAGGGTTATCTCTACCAAATTACGTCTTAAATATTTTATGTACCTACGTTATCTGTGTTTCCTCTTAATAGGAGTGCTAATGATTTAAAGTAATACACTTACGTGTTGACAATTATATAAGGACTATGCTATTTAGTCGGAACAGGATTCGGAGGTACGGGTAAGAGAGTCATAACTATATCACCAGGCTGAATACGTCAATTGTAATTGTCATACCTAAATTTTATTTTCGATTGAGTTTAGCAAACATTTGTTCCTACTACTTTACAAGTCTTTGAAACATATTTGAAATCAGAGACATATTCTAGAAGATTCAAGAAGATTAATTTCTGAATAGTCTGTTGAAATAACTTTATAATTTAATAACTTCATTTTTCGTATGATAGGATGGTTGAAACTAGTTCAAAAGGATGAAATCTAAACTTTTCTTCATCTGAACCACTACCATCAGAAAACAACAAAAAAATTAACACTCTCGATACAATCATTTCTTGTATCAAGGTGATATGAGCGAATCATATTTTTCAACGTTTGATGAAAACTTTCAAGAACCCCGTGAACTTCAATGTGATAAGACGAATATGTAAGCTATTTGAGAGCAAATTCATGGATGACTTGTTGGAAAATACCAAACATAAAATTGAACCCTTGAACGGGATGGATTGATTTTGGGGAGACCGAGAAAAGTATGAAATACCCAGTACTTTATCAAAGCGTTCATTAGGCTTTTCGTTTTATTTTTTTTCTAAGGAATTAGCTTTGAAATTCTAGTTAAAATCCTTTTAACGTTCAAACTTTGTGACATATTTTACATTCTAGTTTAGTTAGTTCAGTCATATATTTTAATATATGTTTCTGGCATTTGTCACTTCTATATATTCATACCCAAATGTTCACGCCTTGGAAATTGCAACATACTTATACTTTCTTCGAGTCTCTGAAATGTTTAAAAGTGGCTCATTGAAAGAGTCTCTGAAATGTTTAAAAGTGGCTCATTGAAAGAGAATTATATAAAATCACAGATTAAATGAAGTTATTATGTTTCTTAATAGAGTACTACCTTGGAAACTTAATTTATTATTTGATGAATTCACGTAAGGATTTAATTTAATTCAAACATATAAGTTTTTTAAATAGTTACATTTTACGGGTCAAAAAATAGTTTGAATTGAAACAATATTAAACATGCGCATAAAAGGGTCTTACAACATAAGGTATTATAAAAGATGCTACTACACATGCACACACCACATACAGACATACATATTCTGAAGACAAATGTTGCATCCACCATTAAGACTTTCTGATATTTTCTTTTCGACTAAATTTTATATTTAACTTAATAATATGATGTTATTTCATTACGCTGCATCTGTAGGATGCTATTGAAAGATGCCGATAGTTATCAAGTTCTTATTAAATCAATAAATACTATATGCTGTAATAATGCAGCATTTCTTAAGTTGGTTCAGTTAACGTACCAGACACATGATTGCAAAGATGTCTTGAAAGTTGATAAGATTTTGCTATTTAAAACTATATAAACACTTTGTGTGAATTGGCTTAATATATTTAATTTTGGATTTTAAATCAAAGTTCAAGCGAGATAGCTCCGGTCATATAAATTAAAGTTTCAATCTGTTATATCATTTTGAATATATCTGGAGTGTATAATCTTCTTTGCATAACATTGCGATAATTCGTATTGCAGGTGATGTTGTACCATGCAATATTGCGATCTTTTTAATTGCATGTATATTTGCTACGTATAACGGGATAATATTTATCCACTTCTGTCGTGTCATTGAATATGATGAAATACATGGTAAGCAACTCATGTAACATCCTGGCATCTGCAATTTACTCATCAACATCCTATAAGGTTACAGGACATGATCTAGGATTTTGAGAACATACGACTGACAGGCAGTAGAGAGTACTAACATATTCATCTGTGTTTATGCATCAAGACTGATCATGCTTTTACCGCATTTATTGGTAATTATCGCTGGTTGCATACTCCGTAAGTACTCTTTATATTTAGTTACGCAATTGTATTGCAGTAGTTCACTCTTCTAAGTCGTAATTTGATTCTTAATCAACCAAGTGTTATTTATCTGGATTGGAAGGCAGCTGGGCATAAGGATGTCGGTGTCTGTCCACTTGGTCGTTTCTACAGTGCTAACAGCGTGTTTAAAGTCATTGTTTCAGACACCATAATTGGTAGTTATTTGACATGTCTTTGCAAATACTTCATGACGGGAAGAAGACCTCTCATACGCATCGGATCGTCGTTATACATTGTTATGGGTCTATGCTCTTAAAATAGGTAACGTAAAACAGTGAAGACAATAAGCTATGTAAAATTAACACATACTTTACTTCCCTAAGATACAAAATGAAAAATGAGAAGAATGCATTTACGGTATTGCGAAAAATGTCCACAAAGTACTGCTGTATCAACAGTCTCTTGTTGAATCACATACATAATATTCCAGGTTTGAGTATATTATAAATTCCAGTGAATGCATTTATTCAAGAATTTTATCAGAGCATGTTTGTATTTCCAGAGAAAATAATCACTTGCATTCGATAATTTGAAGACAATAAAATTCAGCCCAAACTGGTCATAATTTAATACAACTTAAAGTGCTGGATGTCAAAGCACGACTGGTAAAATTCTAAGTCACAATATAATATAGTTCTCTGGTTAACATTAGGTCATAATTAGCATTTTCTAAAAACAACTATTACCTAAAAGAAAATAGCCTTCTAGAATGCTCTAATGAGCATTATTTATTTACAACACAATAGTCTACAAAATTCACTTAAGATTCTCCAAAACCCTGACCCTGATCAACATATTTACTCTTTCTTGTTTACCAGAATACTAATCCTGAAAATAACCTCATGCACATAGAGAATAATGAAGCTATTGTAAGTTGGTTACACAAAAGAAATAAATAAAATATTCAATCAAGTAAAGCAGAAATGAACTCAATTTTGGACAAGGTTAAGTCCAGTATACAATGTTATATTTCAATAACATGTAATGAAATAGAAAAACTAAAACAAACAAACAATTGATTGAATTATGCACAATAACATGTATATACATACATACATACATGCGAACCATTCGGCCAATGTGGGTATGTGAGAGAGCTTGCCAGTAGCTTCTCTAGGGTCGGTGGTTCTTTCTGGGGATTTCCCGGGTTTTTCCTCCACCATTAATACTGGCCGCCATGTATAGCCTATCGTGTGCTGAAAAATGGCGTTAAACTCTACAACAACAACAACAACAACATGCGCACCAAGAACTTCTTTTCAAACAGACTGTCTTCCGTTATTTACCTTGGTATCTATACACTACATCAGATTACATCAGCAGTCACAAAATACATGGATGAAACAAAAGAAGATACCTGGCAGGTACATCTATTGTTTTAGTAATCGAATGTGACTATAGTTTTTTCTGATGTGATAATTTTTTCTCACTTTGTACTGGCGCTAGGAAATTACTTAAGTTATTCGAATATAGAACACAGAAAGTGTAGAAGGTATGCAAGTTATTATTTATTGCAAATAATACTATAGAAAATTGCTCCTCATTTTATGTGCATGCAATCCATTGGTAACATAAAACAGACACTTCAACTCAGGAGTTATTTTTTTAAATAATGCACTCATCTGTGAAAAGTGCACAAGCACACTAGTTAACCAACAAATCGGAAAGGTCCTGAGAATGACCAGCCACATAAAACATATTCGGGCATTAATATGGCTAATTTGCCATACGAAAGGGTAAATGTTTTCAGCTTAAACTAATTGGGCCAGAACTGACATCGAAAACAGTCAGATATTGGCTGTGTTTCGTTTTTGGAAGAGTGTATGGGAGAATATATGCTAACTTATTGTTGTAACAGTAATTAGAACAACTGATGTTAACATAATTCAGTTGCGTATACTTACCCTTATCACTTGAAACCCGGTAATTCTCGCTGTTCATGTAGGTGGAAAATTGTTTCATAACAGACGAGTGTAGTTCAGAAGTATGACAAACCAACATTATATTGAAAGGATGCAAAAAACTGATTTCATGGTGTAACACCCTATGGACTCGTCAAGAAAAGCATAAAAACTTAAGGTATATAGTTAATTTGTCTTCGTGTAAGTCAGATATTTTGCATGAACAACCTAGGTATTAAAGTGGATAGACCGTCCGCTTCGGATGCGGGAGACTGCGGGTTCTAAACTCAGCTGTGTCATGTCAAAGACTTATACAAATTGTGTTAGCAGCGGCCTTGCTTGGCTCTCAGCATTAAGCGGTTAGTGTTTGGACTGGTTACGATGGTGTCGGGATCATGTGACTGGGTGTGGCACTATGTTACATGTCTGCGGAATGATGACTCAGTGCTAGACATCGCCATAAACTACCATATTGCAGAATAGTAGCGATATGACTGAGAAAGTGTTCAAGCTACGTTAAAACTCCAGATCACAGACACATATCTTTCCCTAAAATGTGTATCTGTTTACAACAATGAATTAGAAGTATGAAGGACATTTTTTCAGAGATCGCTGGTAATGGATCATGGTAAGTATCGTTAAATATCTTTACTAGCTTAATTACCCGTACTTAAACTGGAGTCATGAGTTAAAGTTTAAACATTAAAACAAAGAAGTAACTATAAAACATTAGAGGCGTGCGTTTAAAATAACGATTGAAGATAACAGTTAAATATTAAATAAAAAATAATAGTAAAAAATGGCTACGAGTTTCGAAAGCGGTATGGGACAAACATAAAGAAAAACAAATGTCGGTGTGGGTGTTTATATATAAGATAATATGTTATTTATGCAATACTAATCTTTGTTTATCGTGTATTTTACTCATGAAGTCGTTGATATGTACTAATTTGTCTTGACTTTCGGTGCAAGGCGACATCGGTTTTGTTATCTCAATAGCCAGCATTCGTTTTGCATATCATACTACACTCGAGTTTCCATGCATTGTCTGATTCACGAAACCTCAAACTGGAAACAAAATGTTATAAGCACTTGATTCGCCCAGGTCATATGGTCATAAGAAAGAAGTATCTCAATACAATATGTCTGTCTAAAAGCATAAGGCTTGGAAAGCATAAGAAAAGCCTTATTACTTAAATGATAATACAGTAGTAGAAAAATGATCGATTACAACGCAATACAATGTCACATCCAAACAATGTAAACAACATAAATACATAAGCAAAAGGATCATACATTATATGTACAAACTACTCAGATATATTTATAGTTTACATTTCAACCAGTATTTTCTCACATTATTTTTAATATCGTTGATACGAAATTGACATCACCATAATTTAAATATTAAACATGTAATTGTTTGAAGTCGATGAAGGCATATCTTTGTATAAAATGTTACAAAATTGTGGGATAATCGAACTGATAGAACGCCTTTAACTGATTCTTGATAATGATATATTGCTATAAATAAAAACGGTGTTGTCAGAAGATTTTACATGTAAGCCTGTCATGCTTCTATCATGATTCATTGCTAATCTTGTTTGTATTTTCAACAATGTTAAGGATATGCTTGTCATATAATTTGAAAACATTTAAACAAAAAATGGTTAGATCATACACCGTTTGAAAGTTGTTATGTTGTAAGAAATTCAAGGATCATATCTCTGTAAAACAAAATTTTTAACAAATATGCCAATAGCTTAATCTAAAATCTTGCAAAGGTGAAATTTGAATGCACGTTTCCGCTAATCTATTGACGACGACGTGCAAGCGAGAGCCAGTATCACACAGTGTATGAAAGACATTTCATTAGAAATCAAGCTTGAGGAATATTTAGTATATTAGACAACATATGCTTTAGAAAATGCAGTTCTAATAGGTAAGATCTTTTCACTCTTTTTGATGCCAGCCTGTTTGTCTGTATGTGTTCTGTATGTCTTTATATAACCTTACTCTTTTAGTTGATATTGCATTTATACTTAAATTACGTATCGAGATCGGTCTTACAATTTTGGAAGTTTTTTCCATGTGTATATTGGGACGATTTTATTGCTGAGAGGTAGGACTGTTTCCACAATCTAGCAAGCCTCAATTCAGAATTGAATTAATATTTTTATCGAATTTAAAGGCGGGAAATATAAAACTTATGTATGCATCATATTTAGATGGTATTATCTTCTAAATTGCCAACAAAATACTCTCATAATTGTTTGCCCTTGAAGACCTCAACCATAATTGACAGCTGCTTTAAAAAATTAGAGTGACTAAATGTACTGAAAACCTATTGGTAATTTATGGTGGCCAAAATTGTTTCGGATGAAGCAAAGGTGATGCAAATGTATATGTTGTAACCAACTGTAAACATCAAGGCCCACCTGTAAGATTGCATAACTAATACAAGCATCGGATATGTAGCCATGACCATAATCAAAAATGTAAGATATATATTGCGTAAGAAGTAATATGCTCGTGTAGTTGGCACCTTTATAATGGTACCATTTAGAAGAAGAAGATAATACACATACGGAGCTCATCTGCTTTGGCATTTGCTAGGACATCAGTCTTCTACAAACTTTGTTTTGGTTGGGTGACCCACATTTTTAAAACGTACGACAAATGCCAGATGGCCGCTAGAAATACTAGCAAATAAATTATTCAACCACTCCGTAAATGGCAAGTTCACATTTCTTCAATAAACGAAAAGTAACTGACATTGCCTAAATTCACACAAGATTAAAATAAACATTAGTATGAACATGACGCAATCTTTGCTCTACCTTCACTGTCTTTTTCCGGAATATGTGCGATATTGGGACTTTTACAGAGGGTGTATGTCTTTGAAAATATTTATTTGTGTTTATGCATATTGAAACGGACTGCACACTAATTTAATAACAAATATCATCGTATGTCTTTCAGATGTATACATATTTTCACAAAAAATAAAAACAAGTATTCCTTAAACCTGATGGACCTTATTTAACTCCATCCTAAGATAGCCCCCTTATCTGTGAAATAAAATTCTGAAGCTGGGTGCACTTTATATGTTAATCGCATCGCTTTACACGGTCTTGCCGACCTTTTAACGTAACATGTACATGTTTGAGGGTATTGCATATCACGTAACCGTGTTAAATGCTGCTTTTACGCCTGTTTAAGTTGTTATAATTTCCTTTTGGAGCATGTGTCATGCATATAATTGAATATATACATGCTTTGTGATTGAAACGGAAAAAAAACGTATACATAGGGATAATTCTATTACAAACATATTTAACATCGATCATTTTCCTTGCCGAAATGTAGAATAGACCATTCAAATATATCTCTTATATGATTTGTTGTAAAACAAATATCTTTATTTTTATTACATATGGTCTCATATGCAGCACTTTGTATGAACTGCAAGTCATTTCAATTAAAGGCGTTTATACTTTCCATATTTGTTCCCTTGTATAACTCTGCCAATACAGACTGGAGCTTTAAATAATTAGTGACTCACTAAATGTAATGAAAACCTATTGGTAATTGATGGTGGCCACAAATTATCTGAACTCTGCGTTTTGCTATGAAATATTGTTTAGCGTGAAGCAAACGGTTTGCACATTGTATGTTTTAACCAAATGTAAACATTGTTCACCTATTACATTGCATAATTAATAGAAGTACCGGAGACGTAGCCATGATCAACTTCATAAGTGTAAGATATATAGGGCGTAAAGAGTAATATGTACATGTACTTGGCACATTTGTAATATTAAGATATATTTCAAAGATGAAGATTATATACATATGGAGCACAGACCTTTAGAACCCTTGGTTTGGCAGCAGACGTCAACAGGTTTTGCATTGGTTGGGTGACCCACATTTTTGCAAATTCGATAAATGCAGAATGGTCGGTAGATAGAATAAAAATACGTTATTAAAACACTCAAGAAAACCGCCACTATTCTTCAATAAACTAAGATTTAACAAACATAATAGATTGCCTTAACCCCCCAAAAAACCCCAATGAAATACAAGTTGGTATGAAGGTGATGCAATCTTTGCTATACCTTCATGATAGATGTCCTTTTAGGTGAGATGCAAACGACATATGTACGATATTTGATTCATGAGAGGCGTATCTTTTAAAATATATTTTGTATTTCTTCATATTTATACGGAATATAGGCTAATTAAAAACATATCAATGTATTTCTTTATGAGAACATTTGATAAAGATAAAAACCTATTTTCACCGAAATTAACGTGTAATTAGACCTTCAATATAATGTACGTTTTCAACCCCCATCCAGAAAATGCCACTGTGAAATATAAAAGCAACATTTTAGAACACCTGGGGATAACTTATTAGAAACCAAGATACTTATTGCCTTTTCAGACTAGTAGGATAGTTTTCAAACTATTTCCGACTGAAAAGAAAGAGAAGAGAAATTGATCTTGAAATATTAAATCGCAGTTACTTTTTGACCCAATATGCGCTTTTAGCCAATTTACGTTTCGAAAACTCGAACTTTTACCAGTAATTGAATGTAGGGCAGATATATATATATATATATATATATATATATATATATATATATATATATATATATATATATATATATATATATAATACTCCTATTTAATCTATATTCCATTGTAAATTAAACGTGTCACTAAACAATTCACATTGATATTCATTGTCGCCAGTAGTACGCGACTGCATAGTGGCTGTACACAAGCCATATGTACTAATCAGATAAGCTGCCATGACGCACGAAAGCGGGAAATGCACAAAAGTTGTACTAATACGATCACATGTGAATAAATGAGGCACACATACTCCATCAAATTAGTTTAAAGTCCGTCATATGAATCAGTTCTCTGTGCAGTATACAATTTTTATTTAACAGTTAACCCTTAAACTGCTCGTCGGGACACATCATGCAAAGGTATGGTAGATCTTGTATGGACATCTGATTAGTTTTAGCCAGGTAATTGTTTACACATCAGAGCACTCAGGCTTGATATGAATGGTTGCTAAATTAAACATGTTTCGCACGTCGGGCCCTGGAACAAGCATGATGTCGTAGTTTGAAGCTTTCATCAAGGAAGTTTTACAGATACGTAATTAACATACAGGCTACCTCGGAAACAAAATTGGTTGATTTTCAACGTAGTTTATCTTTCGATTTCGATTTCCGTCTCCAAATGATGGCTGATGATTGCAACGATGACATCAATTTTAAAGTTATGAACTATAGCAAATTAAGTAAGCTGAGAAAGTGTTACTCAGTAAAGTAAAGGAAGGTCTGCAAAACGGCTAGAGTGTTCTGTTATTGAAGCAATAGTATCGCGTACTAAATATATATGACACCGTAAATCGTTTCTAACATATATGTGTGCTCACGCAACAAAAATGAACAATATGATTGTCACAAAAATGAAAATTATTATATGTTCATTTTTTTCGTTAAATTTACGTTGTCAGAATCGTTCATTTTTTATGATCCTGTACTCGCGTGCATTTCATATTGCACGCACGTGTGCCCAGTAGTGTTGTATGAACTACTTTGCTAACAAATCATGTTACTCTCACATATTAGACGCTTTACGTTTTGGTTGATTACATTTGTTTCTGAATGAACTAAAGCAGATAGTCTTGCTATTGGTGTCAGTTAGGGTCCTTGCAAATAACATGTATGTAACAATAAATGAACGGTCTTCTTTATCTGTTACAAAGAATGGCAAAAAAAATACACCTACAGTTTTACAACCTGAATGTCCTCAAAATGTACTTGTTTAGTTCTGCAAATCCGAATTACAGGAGCCATGTCAGGGTTCTCAAGCTTGATAACACATTTCGAAATTGTACTATCATTTTGAATATATTCCAAGTACAATTACATCCTCCTTACTGCACTCAAAATGAAGTAAACATTATATTCGATAGCATCTTTTTGATAATTGCAATTTAAAAGCTTCTATATTTTCCCACATTATGTTTTCAAAGATTCAATGACAGAACAGAAACACACCTGGAGATGTCAACACGCCGCTGAAATCCGATGTACTTCATGTAGAATTGGCACAGATAAATCCAGTCCATAATCAAAATATTTCGTAGAAATGAGAGATATACCAAAATATGTTCATTCCGGATCAAATGGAACAGGTGTTGCAATACGCATTCATTCGCTATATGATACCAAATTTAAATTTTAAGTGTACCAAAACGCCATTTCCTATCGAAAGTTGTGTCTAGCACGCGACAAAGTTCAAATTTATCATTGCAGGGTTATATGCACATTAAAAACATTGTTGTTGTGTAATGATGAATATGCGCTTGTGTATTTAATTTGTAATACGACATACATTAATTAAGTTTCTTTCTTGTGGTGTAATTTTGTTTTATAATTAAGCCTTACGTATAATAAGAAAATGAACATATAATAAAAGGTTACTGCATTTGTATCGGAATATATCAACTCGTTTTCTAGGATTGACATACTGCATTCTCAAGGTCGTACATCGTTTCCATCCGAAAAACTCACATTTTCCCATACAAATGCAGTAACCTATACATGTTATATATTGCATCTCAAGAAGCTTTATTTAGTGGATCAGTCGAATTTTCCCCCATATATATATATATATATATATATATATATATATATATATATATATATATATATATATATATATATATATATATATATAATATATTATATATATATATATATATATATATATATATATATATATATATATATATATATATATATATATATATATATATATATATATATATATAAGTAGAGGAGAAAATACTACAACTAATGTTGCTCAGCAGTGCATTAGTCTCAGACATAGCATTGAAATGAATTCTAGGTTTTCATATAAAGTATATATTTCCCTGTTCTGGTTATCACTGGTGAAACTGAACGTAAAGTTGAATTGGATTAATTCAATTTTTGTGGGCCTTTTAAGTCCATGTTACTGTTGGGTTGAGCATGTTCTCAATGAAGTTATTGGATCAAACATTTTGATGATATTCCTTGGTGTATTATTTGAAACATTAGCATTTTTCTGGTACTAAAGGTAGTTGCTCTGGCAAAATAATATATAGCATTCGATATTGAACACCATCTGGTTATATAATAAATTATATATTATTTGATATTTAAAACTCTCTGGTTATAAAAGAGGGTATTCTTTGTGCGTATGTCTACAAGCGGTTATATTATTTTTATTTGAAATTCACTTTTGATTCTACCTAAATATCATTTTAAATTCACTTTTGATTCTACCTAAATATCATTTGTCACGTGTGTTCTGTTTGAATCTGATGTTTTGTCTTGGTTAAAAGGGGACTAAATGGTTAGGACGTATCAGGTATTTAACCATATGCTATTTGATTTGTTCATGACATTTCTTGTAATGATTCACATGCAGCAAATTGTGTTGATGGTCATAAAGGAAAATTTGCATGCAGCAATAGAAAACTCTACGATTTACGAATTCGACGTATATGTTTAATTTGGAATCCGTGTAATTTATATTAAATTTGTGGTTTTATTTTCACAAATACTGTTGTCGTCAGTTTGCCATATATATATATATATATATATATATATATATATATATATATATATATATATATATATATATATATATATATATATATATATATATATATATATATATATATATATATATATATATATATATATATATATATATATATATATATATATATATATATATATATATCTTCTTCTTGGCATCCGTCCGTCTACGGGAGACGATGGCATAGCTCCAAAGTAAGCTTTTGTCTATCTTTTTTCTAGCTCTCTTTTCAGCTAGTTTTATTCTTCTCTCTTCCTCTGCGTTTGAACTCCCTGCCTGACAGCTAGGCGCCAGCTGGAACGGTTGCTTGCACAGCTCTCCCAGTCGTTCACATTGATGTTTGCCGTCTTCATATCCTTCTTGCAAACATCTTTGTAGCGCAGATGTTGTCGTCCAGTTGGTCGTGCACCTTCTGCTAACTCTCCATAAAACAGGTCCTTGGGAATGCGACCTGGGTCCTTTCTTTTGACATGGCCAAGGCAGCGAAGGCGCCTCTCGCTGAGAATGGAGAACATGATGTTCATGTTGGCGCGTTCTAGAACCTCTGTGTTGGGTAATTTGTCCTGCCACTGGATGTGCAGAATGCACCGCAGACATCTCAGGTGGAAGCTGTTGAGTTTCGTCTCGTGTCTTGCATAGGTGGTCCATGTTTCGCTGCTGTAGAGAAGTGAGCTGAGTACGCAGGCTTGGTAGACACGCAGTTTGGTCTTCTCTGTTAGGTTGGGGTTGTTCCAGACTCTCTGGTCAAGTCTGGCCATCACTGCTGCTGCCTTGGCAATCCTGCCGTTCACCTCAGAATCAATGGAAAGTGAGCTGCAGATGTTAGACCCGAGGTATGTGAAGTTCTCGACAACTTATAAGTTGTACCCATCGATGGTGACAGAGGGAGAGGAGTCTGCGTTCTGCGCCATGACGTTCGTTTTCTTCAAACTGATGGTCAGTCCAAATTCCTTACAAGCATGGGAGAGGCGGCATACCAGCTGTTGCAGTCCATCTTCCGTGTGTGATGTCAAGGCTGCATCGACGGCGAAGAGCAATTCACGGATGAGTACCTCTGTGACTTTAGTCTTAGCACGGAGACGGGCGATGTTTAACAGCTTGCCCTCAGCCCTGGTATGGATGTACACTCCCTCGCTGCAGTCCTTGAATACGTACTGGAGAAGCATGGAGAAGAAGATGGCAAAGCGCGTCGGCGCAAGGACACAACCTTGTTTGACTCGAATATATATATATATATGTGTGTGTGTGTGTGTGTGTGTGTGTGCGTGTGTGTGTGTGCGTGTGTGTGTGTGTGTGTGCGTGAATATGCGGATAAACGGCTTGCACATACGAGTCAATATTCCATCACGACTAAGCACACATCACCAAAATATGATGGCACTGAATCGATGTTATATGCACTCGTGTGCAGCAGACACACACGCATGACGGCGTAGTAATTAATTATCATCTATCTACTCAGTCAGTCTGGATTCCTATTAAAGAAATCAAGGTATATATAATGAATTATAGAGAATTATAAATATACACCTGAGAGCGCGGAAAAACGCTATCCTTGTATTTTGTAGAAGAATACATGATAATAGCAGGCAGAATTAATATTTTAATAAAAATAATACTATCATACAGGTTAGATAATTTTTAATTCGTACTCTACGGATATAGTAATATCTGCATTAAGATATTAATTATGCCTACCATTGTGTTCAAGCAGTTAAAGCATTATGAATGTATCTAGCTTTTCTAATTTTCTCTCCATCATGTTGTAATATTCTAACCGTGCGATAGTATATGTGCTCTGTCAAGTTTTACCCTCCAAAATGACATATTTTAATTGCAAATATATTTGCTACGTATAACGTGATAATATTGCCAAACCTATGTTGTGTCCTGGGATCACAAGTGATGCACATTAACCAAATTATGTTGCATCCTGTAATGTGCAATGTACACACGAATTACATAGGAGATTTTAGGAGACGATATATGGATACATCTGTCAGGCAGCAGAAACTAATGGCATACTCACTTATGTTTATGGATCAAGACTGATAATGTTTGTACCACTCCATTGATAGTTATCGTCATTTGCCTACTCGGTAATACTCTTTATATATACTTACACAATTGTAGTGTGGTTGTTGACTTGTATAGTTTGTGTTTCTTTTGTGCCCTACCAAATATATTTTTGACCGCTTTCCAAAGTTATTCGGCCAAAGATATTGATATCTACAAGTCTGGTCGTTTATCTAGTGTCAATGGCGTGGCTAGGATGAGCGTATAAGACACCATCACTAGCAGACAAATATTTTGCTATTGTATATGGTTTATCAGAGGAAACCGATCTCTTAGTGGAAAAAATAAGGCCGTGATCTATGCTAGATGTTTCATAAATACACAAAACAATATCTTTAGCTGATTTTCGGATAAGGTAATGTGTTATCTTTTATCATAGTCTGTAGCTCTGTCATAAAATCCCACGCAAGTAATCAAAACCTTGTGCATTTGGCATTTCATTTACACTCCATATGTCTATATAAGCTAAGTATAGGCATAATAAACACAATTAACCACTTGGTATGTATGTATGTATGTATGTATGTATGTATGTATGTATGTATGTATGTATGTATGTATGCATGCATGCATGTATGTATGTATGTATGTATGTATGTATGCATACATGTATGTATGTATGCATGCATGTATGTATGTATAAATATATGTGTGTGTGTATGATTGACTGATTGACATTCTTTATTTCCTCTTCAAAAAGGATTTCATTCAGATAGTTTTAATTAATACACACTAGAGATACGGACATAATGTGTGCTTGATCCTGAATCGAACGGGGTCTCTACAAATGATCGTGGCAGCCGTGTTTTTAACGTTTTGAAGTTTTTTTTTAGAGAACGATACCATAGACTAGAAGTACCTCAATGAAGCAAATTACAGATTTGAAAGAAATAATTAACACACAAGTATTTTAGAGGCATCATATGAAATTTAATTTCAAATGGATTTGATGGGTCTAAGCTCCAGGTATGACATCGTTATGTAGAGTGATACCTAGGATTCGTACTGACTGTGACTTTAATGTTGCTATTATAGTTTGAGATATATAATTTTAATTTGAAAGTCTTTACGTGGTGATCAAGACGGTTATAGATTTATCATCGTTAGCATGTTACATATCCTTCTTGACCTTAAATTAGGCTTGGTTCTCTATGCTCCTTCTATGGTATTATTAACTTAAAGTGGCCAACTATATGTGTTTATTTGATAATAATCAGCGTACACTTGGTGAGACTCCGAATGTTTATTTATGACACTTGAAAGCGGATGAGTGTATATAAGTTAGATGACGGGGATGGTTAAAGAACTTTGCGGAGCTCCAACACTTATATAAATGAGGCTAGTATGTCTACCATTTACGAAACCCTTGTGTCCTGTTAACTTGAACCCCTGTAAAGCTATATCACGAATACCAAAATGCAATGTAGCAGAAGGTGATGTAAAATATAATGGTATATTGTGTCAAATGCGCATATAAGTCATGGGGGGAACGAGGATGTCAATTAATATATACCATAGGAGGGTATGCTTTTCGTTATCAACAAACTCCTGTAATATGTTACTCTATCTGAATTTGGTGTAGGATCGAGGATGCTTAGAATATAAGACTGACAGGCAGTAGGGATTAGTAACATATTAGTGTGTGCTTATGTATCAAGAGTAATAATGCTTTTACAACATGTATTGATAACACTTGTCTGGTGCGTGTTCCGTAATTGGCCTTACTATTTAATTCCACAATGGTAGTGTGCTAGTGTGCTAGTTACCCCTTTAAAATCATATTTGTGTTTGTATATCATTTAATGTACTATTAGCCTGGTTTGCAGAGCAATTCGGCATAATAATCTGTATGTTCGTTTCTACAGCGTCAACGACGTATTTAGCGAAAGTGTTTCATACACCAAAACTGTCAGTCATATAACTTGATAATGTACTTGCTTCATATCTGGAACAAGACCTCTAAGAGGACATAATATAGCCCTGATCTAAAGTTGTATTGTTATAAATCAACAAGTTTAATTCTTTATTTAAACAATATTGTCTTCTGTCATTTATCTTAATATATATGTACTAAATGAAATGATGTTAATATATTCAAGATACCTTCATGAAACAATATAATATATTATATTATATACATATAGAAAGTAATGCTATACTATAATATGAATCTTGCCTTCTGATCAGGTGATTTTGTATATGTTTCACGTACATTAATGTTAATCAATAAACTAGTTGTCTAATGAATACGTATGTGCTTCAGATTGAAGGTTGTGTAGCTGTACTGGTGATTTATTGAAGACAATTACTTCCACCAAATAAATGAGTAAATATGTTGCCCGGCAGGCAAATTCATTTTATAAACTTCGAATACGAGTATAGTCTGTTCAGATGGGATACTTCGTCTCCTCTTTTGACACGCTATATATTGTCATGTACAAATCTGCTTAAATATTTCGAATATAGGAAACAAAATGAGTACAGGATGTACAATGTGCGAAAATGTTGGCGATTAATACAATACAACGTTATAGGTCATTCTGTGAGATTTAAATATGACGCAGCATTCATTCAGTGATAATACAGATAATTCTCTCTCAAATCTTAAGTTGACGGGCCATAACTTGTTGATATGATCTCGATGACATTTGTTAACGTTTACCGCTATTTATTAAATATCCGCAGAACCTATTAAATATAAAATAATTCATAGACTCAGCAGGACTTAGGAACAAAATATAATTACTATCCCTACAAAACCAAAAGACCCAGTAACTAGCTAAATAAATTTAGAAGCCACCACATAAAAACCCATAACATATCTTTCAATTTTATTAAAGTATTAATAAATAATTCACTTACGAAGCACATATAAAAAACTAAGGAAACCGCAAAATCGGATGTCCTAGATGTCCTTAACGAACCGAGTAATAAGCTAGGATTCCGGTCCCAGATGTCCTTAACGAACCGTGTAATCGGCTAGGACTCCGGTCTCTTGCTAAATAAAGTATAAATAACATTCAGTCTCTAAAAACATTAATTAATAAATAACTTAAAGAGGTAATATTTAAAAACTTATAAATAACATAACCTACTAAACACACCCTAAACACATCGACTAGTAATACCATAATAACTTTGAAAATCTCTCTTCATACATGATTTCTACTAAGAACCTCTATAAACAGCATAGAACATCCCCCTCCTTTTAGAACATTTTGGAGAAGAAAAAAAGTCGAAATAAAAAAAAAATCTCAAGAAACACCAGGCAAATGCAACAAGAAACCAGCAATGTAAAGTAAGCAGGACCGTTCCCGAGCTCTCCTTTCCACTAATGACAGCCAACCATTCAAATGTAGGGACCTTTATGGACCCACAGATTGAGGCCAAACTATCAGGGTTCCTTGAATCCATAAAAGCCTCGGGGAGGTGGCACCATCCCCTTCCCCAGGAACAACTAGCAGACTGCGGTGCAGTCAGAAAAAAGTGGCACATGCACAATTGTGCGCACGCCACTATAATTAAACTCAACAACAACAACAAGAACCTATTACTAGTTATCATTTTCCGAAACTATATTTAATATTGGGAAGAACATTTTTTCAGAAGCATTCATGTAACTGACTTTTATTTGCTACTGTGGTTCATTCATCACTAAAACCAGCAAATGAAGCCTTAATTTTAAAGTATTTACTCATTAGTGAAAAGTGTATTTACATATTAGGTAACTAGCAAATCGTAAATATGATGAGAATAATCAACCCCACACAAGGTCTTTGACAAGGCCTATTCCCCTCATAAAATATATATTTTTATCTATGCATGTATGTATTAATGTATGTATGTAAGTATATTTGTATGTATGTATGTATGTCTGTATGTATGTATGTATGTATGTATGTATGTTTGTATGCATGCATATATGTGTATGACGACAATGACTAATTTTTTGTTTGTTGCACTCTCTGTTCAAGTAGGTGGGTTTTAATTGCAGGCATATTTAGTTTACACCATAAGTAAATATTAAAGCAATGATTCATGGAAATGCTATAGAAACCGATCTTAGTCGTGTAAGACTGCATGAGCTTTTAAAAGTATATAGTTCAATAGTAGTTAATAATGTCATGTTAGTCCATTATATGTCTTGAACGACCCTTCTACCAATTATGTAGGCGACACTAAGCCAAGGTAACTCTTGAATATACTTTAACAGAATTTGATAATTCATCGATTTTGAATAAATTTTCATAAAATGTATTTGGTACATAGTTCAGGTAACTTGTTAGATATCAATCCACATAACACCATATTTCTTGGAGCCTCAGAGTGTATAAAGCATACCATAGCGGCCTCTACGAAAATCACAACGACAGCCAATGAAGTAAAAAGAAACATCAACATTATTTAATGGCACTCATGTCATTATGATGCGACTGTTATAGAACTTAAATAAATAAATAAATAAATAAATAAATAAATAAATAAATAAATAAATATATATATATATATATATATATATATATATATATATATATATATATATATATACACACACACACACACACATATATATATATATATATATATATATATATATATATATATATATATATATATATATATATATATATATATATACACATATATATATCAACCTTTTTATGAAGTCTTCACAAATACATGTTCCATTAGAAAACTGAACAATGCTGAAATTAAATATATATTTATAATTCCTTTGGGAAACACTCATTGTGGTTAAACAAATGTGAGCTACTACTCAGGGCTGTAACTATTTCAACTTATACACCTGCTTATATTGATGATATTAATTTTATTGTTGCTCTTCTTCTATTTCTTCTGTTTCTTCTTCTTCTTACTATTATTATTATTAGTATTAGTAGTAGTAATATTTGCAGTATTTTTGTTTATTTCTTTAGTAAGTGCGAGCTCGTGTGGCGCAGGTTTGTGCATCGAAGATGAAACTAGTGGACACTGCTACCAAATAGAAGATAGTTGGGTTACATGGTCCCAGGCATCCAACATCTGCAAGGGCGTTGGTAGCAATTTGGCTATCATCGAATCGTCTGAGGAACAAACGTTTATAGCAGGTGAAAGATACAATTTATCCAAACTATTACTTTGTTCATTTGTCTCTAAGTCACAATAGCTCAGATCTATTTGGCTGATATACTCAGTTTATCTTTTGAAAATATGTAGTTGATTTGTTGCTTTAATTTGGATGTAACGGCGTACGAAGCACTGCAAAGCTGTATAACAGCACTCAAAAGGTTACGGGATAAGGTAGTATGTATCGAAAAGATTTATTGACAACGAGAAATACACACAACGATAACATGGTGAAACTATTTGTAGGTTCCCTATCAACGGAGGATACAAATGGTGAATCTAGGATAAATAGGTAAATTAGGGTGATTAACATTACAAATGTTGGTTGAACATATTTAAGGGAAAGATGATTACACTCATGCATTATGTTAGAGCAAATTTTAGCTTCCAACAAGGAATTTAAAAAAGAAGACACATTTAATATATCAGCAAGTTCCTTCATGTGCTGTACATGTTAGCAATTATAGTAACGAACGTATTTACCTTGGAGATCCACATACTATATCAAACATTGAAAAGGATTCATTTGAGGAAATTTGAATTGTTGCCCTTTGATATGTGGGAGTGGGTTAGATAAGTATGACCATTTCTAATTATTGCAATGACTACCTCATGTTAACCATTGGTTATGTAGGAAAGAGCCCATTTTAGTTTGATCACATGGAGCATGGTATTGCCACCTTCATTCCAAGATGCTTGCCATTTACTAAATAAGAATCAGCCGATACCAGGTTTAAAAGCTGATTATGACATTTCAGTTCGGATGGTTGTAGATATAGGGCGGCACATATGTATAAGTAAAGCCTTAATTATATAAACAATGCTTTACTGACTCTCGCAACAATGAATATTACAAGCATTCAATCATTGAAACGATACAATTAAGGAAAGATAATCTATATCAAGAAGGTATGCAGAACGTTTGGATAATGATTCATGCTTAGTTTTATCATTCATCCTTTTCTTGTCGCGTGGACACAGTTTTCTTGCAGTTTTATACTCCAAATAAATGTGTTCATCCTAATATATTAAAGCTAGAGAAAAGTTGTATTTTGTCTTAATCCACTGAGTTGGTTATTCTCCAACAAATATGATGAATGATCTTATAAGAACATTACAACATGTATACACACATCAATTGAATTTATCGCAATATCTTGCAGTTCAAGCAACACAGTGTGTGTGTGCAAAAACCAGATTTTAATATAGAATTTTTTTTTCTCTCAATGAAATGTCATTTTTTACGCAAAAGTGCTTTTCTAAAATGAGCTTTACTTTTTATATTTTTTAACTCTTAGAACATGCTGATTTTATTAATAGATAACTGCCCAAGTCTTTGAAAAAATGCATTCACATTGCAGACCAAATTCAGAAAAGAAAGTTTACAGCACTTGGATTATGGATCGGATCAGAAAAGGTTCATCCTGAGGAGGAACGTACCTGGGTTAATGGAGAGAAATTCTCCTATGTGAACTGGGAAGAAGGTATACATGTCTGTTGATGTTTCTTAACATTGAATTATTTTAGCATCTTTGTTTATATTTACTTAATATAATGCTATTTTATATGTCCGCAAGGGTTAGAAAATTGACAACTTTGAATGTTAAAAATATTTATAATATTGCAAAATTTATTTACATTAGTAAAATACATGTCGGGAGCAGGCACAGTAGCAACAATTTTGAAAAAATATATTAGGTTAAACAAAGTGTTTGTATGGTCAGTTTTTCAAATCATGGCCTGAAGATGAAAACTGGCATGATATATGTAGTGCATTATACAATGACGAGCTTGAATAAATAATAAACCCAATTTCATTTGTTCTTGACTGAATAAATATACACTTTAAAATTATCACAAGCGCAATTGGGGTATTTATAAATACTGTAATTAAGAAGACACCATGTTACTTAATTTAAATTATACATCAAAGCAACATAAGTATTATTTACTAGTGTACAGTAATTCCCAGAATGCACACAAGACCGTGTGAATTATTATTTGCAGTTTTGAATTTTGCATATCTTTTAAAACTTAAAACAAGGTCAGCCTGATAATCCTCCAGCCGACGAGAACTGTGCAGTAATATATACCGATGACGGTACTTGGCGCGACTACAAATGTACATATCTGCATGGATACATCTGCGAGAATACATGTACGTACAAGTTTTACATTATATCTCATCTTGTGAAGCCATCCGTTTCGAATTTATGTCATTATTTTTTTGTTTAATTAAAAACAAAATTATTTACTAGCTCTTCCATCAAACGCACAGTATTAAAATGTCATGACGTGTCATCATCGTGTAAGAGAAATTAATAAACCTTCTGGAGCTTCATCTTGACGTTTTAGAGATAATTTTGTTTTAAAACCATTGCAGAAGTGAACAGAAATTACAAGTGTACACTTTGCAGAGATATATATTTTGGAGACTTACATATACAACATTTTTCTCTTCAAAAAAATACAATGGCTCTTGCAAGCAAATGGTGTGCAAGGAACTTAGCAACCGAATTGCTTGTTTGTAATGTCAGACTATATCGTGAAAGGAGTGTCGATGAATATTTTGTCCTAAATTATTGAATATCACCGAATTAGTTAGCAACCATGTGTACTACAATGTCGACTAATTTAATGAGTGGGAAGTGGACACGAAGAAGAGTTATTTAACTTTGAATTTTTGTTTCGAACATGATTCTGATTCTAAAGAATTCACCATACATGTTTACATAGGATTTGCTTCGAATAAGGATTGTAATTGGAGAATGCAGAATTGCCCACTGGTCTATTCATTTCGGAAAGTACAACGACTAGGCAAATGCAATGATTTTGCGCATTGACCTAAGCAGCTGAATTGTTTGGTCAGGAATCACGTTATTGAATATCATAAAGCATGTTATCTTCCTAATTTGTATTTATTGGCTTTGGTCAATTTTATGTGAAGACTGTTGATAGCTTTTCATAGATTGCGAAATATGGTTTAATTATAATTTATTTGCGAATTTACTTTTATTAAAACAAACACTCTTGATACGTCAAATAAACGTTTCGTTAATACATTATTCATGTATAAATCGAAACATTACAAATAATTGAGATGATTGACTTCGTTGTCGTCATTCAGCATTGTCACTTCCTGTGAACTGGTGAGGTAACGACATGTAAGTATGGCACACTACAAAATAAACAGTGAATTTGCCTACTTTTATATTATACGTATGCAAACTTTTATACTTTCTATACGTATCAGTTAAATTGGCGCATTATATCAGCTTATACGTTATGGGGACATATAGATGTCCTGCACAATTGACTGTCAATGGTTTTGGAGGGCCAAATGGGATGTTCGCAAACCAGCCAGAGTAGAAAAATGGGATTAACAATGTCAAGGTTCGTTAGACCAGAGTATCAACGGCGCAAAACGGTGCTTAATTCTGAATATGAAACAAACTTCTCAAGTTTATGAATTACTCCGTCTTCGGAAAGACGATACAAATCTGATCAGGATTTTAAGTGATTGAGAGCAAGGAAGGAACAGTGCGCAAAGATTAGAGACATAGCATTTCATTGATAGAAAATCTTTGACCACATACCCACTGAGGGCATTTTTCAAAGTCAACATAAAGCTTAAGCGCCCCATCAATACGGAACGGGCAATACTTGACTTGACCAAACAGCCTTTGCATATCTTCTACTGCAATGAGATGAAAGGCATATGGAGTGCTTGCGTAATATATTGACACTGATAATCTGCCTCAGAGCATTGCGGCTGTCGATGTGGAAGACAATATTATCGAATACGTTCACCTATGTGACATAAGCGACGAGCAGGACCCACTCTACAAAACGACGAACATAAAAGGACATCAGCAATGTTTAGTATAAGTGTTAGAGAAAGCCCGTCGCCATGTTCGTCAGTCCTCAGCCGCATGAAGTATTCTATATCTGCATCAATAAGAAAATCTTTAGTACCTTGGACACGTTTGGTTTATTATCCTGGATGGTATCATGACGCCGGAAAAGTGCCACAATAACACACGACAAGAGTAACAATCCCGAGCGGAAGATAACCTCAAAGAGCTCTTAACTCGATACGAATACCATTGTAGGGATACATGTGTGCCTTTGTTCGCACTCCATTCTGCTGCTCTTCATATATATATATATATATATATATATATATATATATATATATATATATATATATATATATATATATATATATATATATATATATATATATATATATATATATATATATATATATATATATATATTTCCAATAAACTGACAACGAACAGCGGGAAACTAATATCTAACTAGCCTTAACGATCTCGACTCTGTAATGAATATTTTTCAAAGGCAAATACAAAATATACATATGATAAACAAATGCAACAGGAAAACAGTTATGTTTGCAGAACTTTACATGGCTGTTTCTACAGGAAGTAAACCTTTAAATTGAATAGGCTTCAACTAGCTTTTTTTCAACTTGTTGCGGATACTGGATATTTTTTTATTGACCTAAAAATTTAGTGGAATATCTTGAGCGACCACAAATGGTCTTTGGCGCTGTATTGTCTGCTTTACTGTTCTCCTGGCGGATATATTTACCTCACCAGTGTGTCTGGCTACATGATTTGATTATATAGACAAATCGGTATCGTTACTGATTCTAGAAAACATCGGTTATGCGCATCTTGCTGCTCATGCAGACGTAGCATATATGTTATGCATTTGTCTCGTGCTTCATCTTTTAGTAACGCCACACTAGCTAGCTAACATAATCTACTCATTGCAAGCCACTCTTATAGTCTCCCTCTTCGTAAGCAAAACATATTGTTCATTATTTTACCTTAATAGCCACTCGGCCTGCGTACCGATGAAATTGCAAGCCTCACTTCGCCTTGAGTCCCTAGGTATCTGACCTTGAATTGCGACTCTGCGCCCATGTTCTTATATCAACGGATGAACCTGTATCCTCTCTGGTGTCCTTATAGCTGTACTTTACAGAACTCAATTAATCAAGACATTTTAATTATTTTACAGTGAGCGGATAAGTTGGGAATCGATTCCTATGTAACCTCATTTGAACTAGATGTTAGATAATGAACAGGATCATTAATCTTTACAAAGGTATCTTTGTAACTATACAGTTTTCAAACTGTTTCAAGGAAGACCCAGTTAAGCTTCTTTATTTTTCCTTGTGAAATAACAATATATTTAATGTTTCCAAGGGTAGTTGGAAAGTAGACGATTGTATTGTCATCAGTGACCTTTTTACCGTAATTTAAATCATAGAAGCAGAAAACACCCTTTCAAACCAATATACGTACACTTACCAGTTCCCCATAAAATATTGCATCTGCATTTGGTGTTTTCCGGTTATATAGATACAAATCATCCATGTTATTATTCACAATACCATTTCGTTTTCTATCATTTATGTTACATTTATGAACTCTTCAAGTAGAACTACAGGGTTAGGTAGCTGCTTATTGAGGTTTTCCGATTCATATGGTTTTATGTCTGTGTTTGGATTTTCAGCGGAAAGCCTTAAAGTGATTTATATGCAAAGTAACAGGATATGCACCTGCTTTCAAGCAACCGGTCGGACATAATATCGAAATCGCAAAATGCTGGAGATTTTTTTGTGATGTGCAGTCACACTGCTCAATAGCCGACTTCAATAATAGTGTTTTACTTCGTTTGTTCCAAAATGAGTGCATCTGTTTCCAATTAGCATATGACAGTCACAAATGCAGCTCGTGGAAGTCAGTCAACGATGATGTATCTTTGTATTACAACCCTCATGACAATCTTTGGCACGTTGATATATGCTAACATAAAAGGTGTCATTTTAAATATTTCAACATTATAATGTATCTAGATGACATTTTGAAATGTATCAATAAGTATTATAATCTAATAGCACAATTAAAATAATGCACAATACAACGAAACTCTAGAACATTGACATATGCCGAGAACAGAAACTACGATGCGGTTTGTGTGTGCTTACGAAAATGCCCAAGATAACGAACTACTTAGCGACCTTGTTAAATATATTACAAAACAATACTCCCGAAGTAGAAAAATAAAAGGCAAAATAATATTGCAAGTTCATTCTGCGACAATACCGTGAGTATGTTTGTTCGATGTGAGTGAATGATGTATATAAAACTCAGTATTTTTACGTGACGTGAAGTTTTTCATCCACGAAAATAAATCTATCTGTTTTTTAATCAGTGCAAGCAAATGTTCTTTTTCATGCTGTCGTAATTGTCTATCAAAATGTATGTCAGATTGGTGTAGCAGACTTCACAACATCAGCTGTTAGCCGTTTATGTTTTCTTGGGTTAAGGTAAGGTATAAAACCGCATAAAACATAATTAGTTTGTTTTTTTTTAAATTGAAGAATAAGTATTTGCCTCTCACCGGTTTGAAATTGATTCGTCTGTGAGCAAGGCGGTGGTATCTAGAAGTAGACCATGCCATATATCATATCCATTATCGAAATGCAGTGTATCCAAATGATGCCGTAACTATCACCAGCTGGAACCAACTATCACTGAATGTTTCAGCCTTTATTCAGGAACACCTCCCTTATAGGGTGGAAGGGGGAAATGACAATGATGATCAGTCTCTATATGTTGGTAGTAGGTAGCCAGCTCTTATCCGTGCGTTGTATCCATAGCCAGCATCAATGCTCTATTCAACAGCTTTGTCTATTGCATGAACCTTCACTTTTCAGTTGTTATCTGTTATCCCTAGAGAATGAACAAGTTCCAGACCGATTGAGCAGGAAACCTACAACTTCTCACCTCTAAGGCAAAACCTATTTACTATATCCTTTCTCTTAAATGTCTCCAGCTGTGCTATATACTTTCCAAGTGTCTTTAATGAGACTCGTCACACTTCTCCTCCCAATATACATCCAACTTGATAGCCACCAGCATCTGTAATGACTCTAAGAAACTCTAGACGTACAGACGTATGGACAATAAAGAAAAACACAATTGTTTCTGACATCCACACTTGAGTCCTAATTATGTGTCATTGGTGATTCCCATCCTCTGTGGCAATGTTTTACTGGTTCTTTCCTCTTTGACAGATTGGATAAATCTTGTCCTGGTGATTTATGCTGGTCTTTTCTTCTTTCTTTCCCTCTTCAGAGGACCTTGTCATGTCTTCTTTAGACTCGGATTTATATTAGTGACTTATGGTATGTTGATATGACGCAAAGAGGATATTCGGGATTTGTGTTGACTCCCCATCGGTGCATTTTGTGTGACTGCAGAATGCCATACACTAGTCTCGCCGCATGGGATAGTATTGCAATTGCAATGCTGTCAATGCCCATCATGCCAGAATATGTGAAACAGTGGTGACTGTTAATTCATCCATGAATCTCCCATTGGCTCATTGTGTGTTTTCTCTATATTATCCCTTTCTGTTGCTTTGAGTATGCGTTTAAAGCTCACGTGAAACAGAATACCAGAGATGGTACAACTTGCAAAGATCCCTCGTTTCAGAGTGAACTATGATGTGACGACATTTGTTCTGTAAAATGTAACATTATATTTCTCTTATAATTTGTGATTGACTCTGACACATTCTCTGGTTTATGGTAATGGTGGTCAAGAGCTGATTCAACCAGTTTACGTGCTATTCAACTATATGTATTGATACGATAAAACCATACAATTGTCAAATTCCAACCTGAATCCCGCCGTATTTGATTTGCTGAAGTTTGGTACATCTGTGCTTAATACACCCACTAAAGTCTGAGACTAATCCGGTCTACACTGATTTATCGTTATTGTTCTTACTGATCATGTACATGGTTAATCGTTCTTCTACGACAGACAAGAATATATGTTATCCTACGCTACGTAACTATATCCTGAAAGATTAATATCTTTGGAGTTTTTTATAATGGTTCAGAGCATCCCAGTGTCCTGGCAACAATTAAGGATCCTCGTTTCGTTTTCCACCTTATACCTCTCATCAGTCCGCACATGTATCAATGTAACTTAGGACAAACTTTGTACACTTTGGACAGGACTAACTCTAGCCCCCACTGCAACTTCACTTACATATTTCCAGGTAAAAACTCCCTTTTATGTCGTACAAGATATTAATTCAACATATAGGATCCTTGGACACTCTGTCGGTTCATCTTATCTCTAGTGTAGAATGTAATTGTTTCTAGAACTCTTCTGGTTGAAATCTGCTACACTACATATGGCCTGACGGATCTTCTCCCAAAAGAGGCAAATAACGTTTCTAGGATTGCGATAAAGACCGCTCCCTTGCCCGGCTCTTTTCTCCTACTCATGCGCAGCTCTTCGCCATTCGTAACATTAATCAACCTTTCTCTCAGTACCTCACTCAATTTTCGCGGTCCCCGCCTTATATACATATACAGCGTCCATAACCTTGTATTTATAATCACCAGAGTTCTGTCAGGATCTTGTTTAATTTGACCTGTTGTCTATTGGGGCATGTGCTATGGATAACAAGCCTCTCCATTATGATGTAAAAGCTATCGTAGAAAGGAATTAGGTCACCCTTCCTGTAATGTTATTTGTTATTTAAGACTAACTGTAGAAGGCGTTCTATAGTATTTATTATATACAAGACATCAATACAGCTTGGAAGGGGAGCAAAGTCTGCCCTGAGTGTATATTTCCCATGGAACTTAAACCCTAGTGAATGTATAACATAAACCAGCTGTTGGTGTGTATCAGTTCTAGTCCAGTGTGGAATGTCTGATTACTTTTACTGTCAAGTGATATTTCAAAGCTAATTAGATTAAGGCTTACACTACACTTCCCACATTCTCCTGCAGATCTGCATTTAGGATGTTCTCCGATCATTCTCAAACTTCTCCCATGCATTTTATTGTCAATCTTTCGACCCCCTTCTTTCTCCCACCTACGTCTGTGAATTTATTGCTGCTGATCTTGGAGTTCAATGACGAGGTGTCATAGCTAGAAACAATAGGTGCTCACTCGTCGCATGGTGCGAAGAGTGAGTTAGACTCTCTTCAGTCCTAACGATAATGTACTGAGTATGCATCGCATCCACTCGGACCGCTTGAGTACCTGAAGGTAAATTGCTGCGTAGATAACTTCGAAAATGCGTATTGAAACGGTTTATTTTATGCTAGGTTGTGGAGTATTGGATTTACAAGAGAAATAATTTCATAAATTGCTAGAGTGAAATACGTGACATATGTTATGACCACCGTGTCGAAAACATTATGTTTTGCACAACTACACACCTACTACACGAAAAGACAAGGAACAACCTAATAGCCTACCGAGAGATGAAGGCTCGAAACCATGGACTGAACGGCAAATAAACATGCAGTTGAATGGAAAGTGACAGGCTTGGTAGTGGAGTCTTGATGACATTATTGAAAACTATACAATACTTTAGGGGTATGAAAATATACCAGAAGCTTGAACAAATATGATGCAACTCTTAGAATATGATTCGATAAGACCATGAAAGATGTCACACAGCGTTTTTATTTATTCAGGATTAAACGTAGTAACTTTAATGTGTATTGTTTATAACGTAGAACTGTAGAAAGAATTTGGACATAGAAAGCAAGGCCACGTTTTCGACAATCCAATATTAATATAGTCTTGTCTGCGAAAAGATTATGTGCTTCATATTTCTTTTAAACCTTATATATGCCCATGTGAAAAACTATATAAGGGATCTGGGTGTAGAATAAAAACAATTCTGAGAATACATGTTCGCCACTACTTGCAAATAAAACTGGACTGACTTTTAGTCATTATATGTGATTAGAGAGGTCACATAAGGAATATATAACGATAAGAGACCATACTGTCTCAAAGTATAAGTGGACTGGATATAAAATAGCATGCGAACTCGAAAGACTATATCGGCATTAGCATTCGTTTTCATTCATATAATTAATCCTTACCAAGTGGTAGTAATAACATTTGAGAAATTTGATTTAACTGCCACAATTAATTACTACTACTGCTACTGCTGCTACTACTACTACTCAGAAAGTGATGGTTCATTCGACATATACATCAGATACTACAACTAGATCCTCACTTTTAAAGTTTGCGCTGTTAAGGAAAAGTTCAGACTCAGTGTTCAAGTTTGTGATGTTTCCCTTGGGGTTTTGCAACGTGATAAAGCTATTTGTCAGCAAGTAACTGACCAAAGATGCACTGCGACTGAGTGAGAAAAAACAAATGGTAAGTGTAACATGGTGTAAATTCCAAAAGGAATAATTTCACAATTTTGGTATATAGTTCAGTTTCACGTTCATTTTGGTGATTGTTGTCGTGAAACTTCATATGAGCTAATTTGAGCAAACTAAAAGCGAAGTAACTCAAACATATATAAAATGTATAAAACAATACAAATTCGTCGATTTTAAAAAAAGTTGAATTTTATGAAGATGGATATTTCGTACACAGTGTGAAAAGATGGTACATGTGTCGTTGATCATTATCGTTTTTAGATGGGCCTCAGAATTGATAAAATTAAACAAATAAGTTCTTCACACATCACCATCATGTACTAGCATTGCCGTTTTTTCTCACATTGTCCAAATAGGCATTGGCTGGTGACACAAAACATGTGTGCGAATTCTGCGTTTCTGTAGTTTCACTTTCAACTGCACGTTAACTAAACCCATGCTGCATGCATTGAATTGAAACAAATATTAACCTACCATGTGTATTATGCACTTACCCTGTCTTATATCGATAATACCTACATATGTTTATTTACGTATCTTTGCTTACACAGTTATCATTATCATAATTATCATAGTATCATTAGTAATATAATTATTATTATTACTATTATTCGTTTATATATTATTATATTATTATTATTATTATTATTATTATTATTATTATTATTATTATTTAGTAAATTTGAGCAGATATGCAGCCAGTTCGTACATCAAAGATAACAATACAGGCCATTACTACAAATTCGACAGTGCACTGTTGACATGGACAAACGCATTTGACATCTGCAGGGAAGACGGTGGCATGCTGATCGTCATTGAAACAGCTGAGGAGCAGAAGTTTATACAAGGTACATATTTCATCGTAATTAGTTTTCCTCTTAGTCTTTATACCACATTATGTCATATCTCTCTCACTATCTCTCTCTCTCTCTCTCTCTCTCTCTCTCTCTCTCTCTCTCTCTCTCTCTCTCTCTATATATATATATATATATATATATATATATATATATATATATATATATATATATATATATTAGAAGAGGATATAAAAGAGGTGGAGTATTCAGAATAAGTAACCTTAACTATCAATCCAACATAAATTAAATGCAAAACGTTTCATTAACCCTCGGAATTGCTTTTCCAGGTCACCGATATTTGTAGGTGTATAATGAAGGAATGGGATATATTATGTTATTTACTGTATTGAACGGCTTCGTATTAAAATATATTCAATGATATGTCTCCATCATATAAGGTTTGGTGAGATCATTTTCGCACAGTCTTAAACTCTTAATTTATAATCTAAAATGGATTATGAAACTCAAAGCATCATTTAATTTATATCTTTCATTGATCAAACAGGACACTAAATTGAATATACTTTATCGGATAGTTTCAAGGACAGACATATAATTTACATAATGGGCACCAATTATAGCATTAGCAATTGAATTGATACAAGCCCTAGGACAATCAAGTAACGCCATTTGTAAACAATAAACATTTGTGTGCTGGGGCTCATAATTCCTCAGTAGAATGTTATTTTATCTGCATGCATATTGTCCAAATGTCTAATACAGAATATAATAATCTTTCTATCTAAAGTATGACCTAAAGCTTTGAAAAAAATTAATTTGCCTTGCAGGCATAGTGTCGAAGATAAAGTCTACATTGTGGATAGGTTCAGAAAAGTTGCATCCGGAACATAAACGTACATGGGCTAACGGAAAGCAATTCACATATGTCAACTGGGCAAAAGGTATATACATATTGTAACGCTATTTATTGAAGTTTCTTTCAAGTCATGCATTGGATCATGGCGGTCACATTTCCTTAATATAATGCTATTGTAAATGCCTGGATCTTGTTTAAGCACAGTGGTCCTGTAGATGGAGGTATGTATATTATTTTCGGATAATATGTACTTTGGGATTTTATTACATTTACCCATTTTTATTCATCTGCATATGTGCAATACTTTAACAGAAAATCACGTTAGGTAGATGATTAAGTTTTTTGTAGCAAAGGAGCCATTAGTAAAAGCATTTTTCAAAATGTCATTTCTAGTATCTGAGAAAGATGCAAACAGCAACATATATGTACTAAATTGCATTTTGCAGATTTCGTTGGAAAATATATAACAAACTAAGAACACTGCTAGAGTTATTTACTTAATGACACAAACATTAAAGACAGTTCAAGCACCATTAGGATATTACTTATATTAAATGGGTGTGAAGAAACGAATTTGAAATAAAATCTTTTTCAAATAATATTTTACTGGATAAAATGATGGACAAAAAGAAACCTTGTTGTTGTTGTTGTTGTTGTTGTTGTTGATGCTGTTGTTGTTGTATGGTTTAACGCCATTTTTCAGCACACGATAGGCTAAACATGGCGGCCAGTATTAGTGGTGGAGGAAGATCCCGGGAAAACCCTGGAAAGAACAACCGACCCACGAGAAACGAAACTAAGCAATTAATAGTCTATCAAATTTGTACCTTAAGTGATGATCTCAAAAACTGTTGTATGTATATTTTACTTTCAAAAGAAGCATTCATATTGCAAAATAATATTTTATACAAAATGTTAATATTAAAATGCCACTGTTTTACGCAGATTTAGTCATGTATAAATTCTATAAATGTACGAGTACTTTTAATTGTATGGAGGTCCCAATAGCACCGGAAGAGAGACTGTCATCTTTGTTTGCAGTTTTGTACTTTGTACATTATCTTTAACGATTCGTTTTACTAATTCAAGGTGAGCCTGGCAATACTGCTTACATCGAGAACTGTGCGGAAGTTGTTACTTCTAATAAAATGTGGAACGACTACGATTGTTCAAAACTCAGAGGGTATATCTGTGAGAAAACACGTACGTACACAATTAATCAGAGAAATAATCTCAGCATCACTTTGATAGAAATGTCATATTTTGCTATTTTTTAAAAATATTTTACAACAATATTTTTGGATCAATGAGGGTTTCATCGTCGTTATGTTCATTATACATGTATGATAAACATATTTTTTAGAGCAGCTTAAATATTGTGCCTGAAGAATCCATCTTAGCAATAACTTTCAAATATTCGCAGTAGCGGCTCCAACTGAGCGCCCAATTTCTGCATTGCGGAAAGCAATGCTTTGCAATACAAGTCCTTGCCTAACACTGACCAATTCCAGACGAAGAGTAGAGAAAGACAACAACAACGGTTTTATTCGATTCAGCCCTTGCAAGTTATGTTAACTGTCCTGTGTGTAGGCATACTGTTGTTAAAGTGCTGCGGTCAGCCTATCTTTCACCAACACCACGCTCTTGTTGATTTTACCTTGTTAGTTAGAATGTGCACTTGATAGTATATAAAATGTATATCAATATTTAAGAAGAGTATTCAGCCTGACACAGCGCTGATTTGGATCTGATCAGGTGTGTCAAAAAAGCGGATTTGTCTACATTTACTAGTCGGGGTGCTGCTGATATCAGCTGGATTAGCAACACGTGCATTAAAGTACATGACTACGACGGACCAACTAAATATCTCCAGGTGATTTAAAGAAAAATATAATATTGGACACAACGTACCAACTTCGTGCCGGGTGAACTGCAGACGTTTGGCAATGTTTTGATGATGGTGTATGAACCACCACAATTTGTGACATGCACGTATATCTATCCATCTATCTATCCATCTATGTATCTATCTATCTATCTATCTATCTATATATATATATGCTTAGTATTAAAGGAAACATATCTGTTCAGGTTATGCTTATACATTTGATTTTATAGACTTGGTATCTGTAAACTGATACACACAAAGTGCCCCTAACTTGCCAATGACATACTTGATGGTCCAGAGGGTTGAACGTCCCAAAGATTTAAGGGTATCTCGTTTTGAAATTTGTAACAACTTTATGGTCAGAAACTGAGTAATAGAAATAAGCAAAACCGACATGTTTTGTATACACTAACAAAGAATTTATTTATCAAAGTTATAAATGAAAATGGAACTTACAGTATTATGAAGTGAATCCAAAATAATCCTTACAGAGGTCTATTAAAGTCGTAATTTAATGAAAATTTCCTTATAAATTCCTAAACCGGAAATGCACTGGTCCGCAAAAAACCGTGACGTTGGCAAGATGGCGTTGTCTATCATTCCTACGAATAATTTATCACAGGTCCAGATGAATGTTATGGTCTCAATAATGAGCACCATCCTTTTCTACTGAACATTCCAAACATGTGATTTTACTCTCGACTTATATCTAAGTGCAACATAAAACAAAAGGAAAACAAGCAGTGAGAATGATTCCAATCTCTGAAGAAACTGACTGTCAATTCTCTCTTTATATAAACCATCTTTTTCGACTATATGTCGCAATAGACGCAACGTGAATTATCTTACTTCTCATTTTGCGTTGAACTTTCCTATTCATGTTCCTAGACCAACGAATTAGAAGCTACTGTAATCTTCCACACACATTGAAACTCAGTCATATAGCGAGAAAGTAAGCCAAAAGAACCATTAATTCTTAGTATTAAGATTATTATTAATAACTATCAACACCTACTTAAACAAATATTTATAGAGCCTATGTTACTAACACGCTCTTGCTAGACTCAAGTCAAGAAGCAAACTTTAACTAAAGACTTTCTGCATTTTACAGCTATAAATAAAAGTTGCAAACATTAAATAAAATCATGTACCAGGAGTTACAAGAAATATAGATGTACATAACCAAATTGACATCGATCTTGCACAAGTATACTGGCTTGTTTTGCCTACCAACTGACAGTTCTGCGGTTCTCCTATTACGGTATTAAGAAACAGATTGTTTCCAGTCAGTTAGACTCTAACCGATACTATTCCTATCAGCAGTATATCGCTATTACTATATTTGCCACTGCAAAGCCTTCAAAAGTAAATCAAAAAAAGCCCATACTTTCTTGAACTTAAGAGGGTGATGTGAAAACATTGCGTGTGCAATGCCCCTAAAATAAGCCAGTATGAAAGCGAATTTAATTAATATTTCGTGATTTATTATTTGCATACCCATAAATGATTACTTTTATTGGTAAACATGCATAGTATTTTAATTATGTGTAGATCCCTCAAATACTTGCTAACCTTTTGACCAGATTAGAAATTGAATAGCTTTTGTAAAGGCGATTGTGGCTCTTGTATAAGGATAATACTTGTGCTCTGAGATATTGGTCCGGAATATTATAACCATATCTTGATTAAATGTGTTTTTCCATTGAGCATCGCTCAATAAGTGTATAATTTAATATAATATTGTACAAGAGGCACTTGCTAGATTACATAAAGAGAGAGACCTAACAAGCAAATGCAAATGCCGATCCACCCACAACATTGCAATTGTATTCACGGTCAACACTATATGTAAAGACTAAGTCAGTGTCCTTCGTTTCCAAACATTGTAGTCATGTTAACCATGTATATAATCGTGCGGCCTAATAACTTGCGATGTTAATGGGCGTGTACATAGTAGTAATGAGATACTGGTTACGTTATTTTCTTATCAGGTGACTTCCTTCTAATGCATGTGACTCTATTCCCTCAGAAATTCCTGTGGGTAACGTTCGCGCTTGTGTATGTGTTCGTCATATGAGTGTCAAGGTGGAGGGGTAGAAGGCTCTAACGTAAATACGCAAGACAAATACCTTGTGATTTCCCAATATCAGCTGTATTAATTAAGAATATGACTACAAAATTTTCGTTTCAGAAGGAGCATGCAAATTGCTGCTGTCAATATCAGGTTTCCGTCCTTGCCAAATATATTTGTGTAGCTCCTGCCTCTGGTCCTTTCATCGCCGGGCCCTTATATCCCGCTTCGTATTGTTAGAAATTAGGTGTTACGCTGAAAAATATCTGCCATGCGGACGATTCAGTTCTTTGTTGTGTTTTATATTAATTTTGAAGTTTCTCTCACAATCGTACAAAACGGTTGACTTGACTTAAACTTGCAGTTACTCATTTTAAAACAGTGTTGTTGTTTGATGCTCAATATATTGTATATTTATTTCCTGTCCAGTCAGTTCTTTACATGTGTACAATTAGGATTAAGATGCATAAGTTATACGCATCAAGCAACGTTTTGGTTCTACATACATTCATGCAAGGTCTGCATGAAAATGCCTTATTCTAGTAATTACTAAGCCTTTATATTGTAATGAAAGATAATGGTAAAACGACTCTAAACTGTAAAATAAAAACACATTAATAAATTGATTGCCGCAATGGCTGCATGTCTTATTCCAAACAAGTTCATTAACAGCTATGCTGGAATAATTTGTCCAAATCTACTGATATCAGCAACCTATCGAGAAAATTCTAGATTACCAACCTCAAGTTCACCCAGGTGGAATTTATATTTTGAGGTTGATACCTATTATCGGTAGCAGGGTGCAATGGAGACAAGAGCGCCCATTCAAAACATTGATTGCTCTGCCCTTTTATATTTACCACGAATCGGTTTAGACGGGGAAATATATAGATGAACTAACATTTCACACATACTGGCTCATTAATGAATCTTGATATGATACTGTACTAGGATGTCGCGAAACGTTGTTTGACAGTTAATCGTTTCCCATCTGGAAAAACCACAATATTACAAGTATGTCAGCTTTATTCATATCTCTAGGTATACGTATCACTACAGATGCCGCAGCTGAAGTACAGTCGGCATATGAATACATCTACATTTAATTGAGACATTTTTATTATTGTTTTGCTTTAGAAGGCGCTGTAACTGATCTCGCTTCTATCGTAGCTTTTATTTTATTAGCTTATGTGTCTATACCCTCAACGGGGTCGTCACACTCTTGTTGATTTTACCTAGTCACGTAGAAAGTGCACTTGGTATTATATAGCATGTCTAATAATATTTGCGGAAGTTACTCAGCCCAATGAGGCAATCAAGTATGATCATAATGATTATGATGAAATATCTAACATATCGATCTTTAGAATCACAGTGGGAATTATCTGTATTATGAATCGCAAATTCTGGGCACTATGGGTTTGGTCGTTACCCCGAATGTTATTGCCAGTTATAATCATATCCATGAGGAGAAAAGCTGATTACTGATTCATTTCGCCGTAACTTCGATCGATTTACAAATACCTTGACCGAGTCCTTGCCACGATAGATAAATGGTGTCTCAATTGTTCCGTCTCATATTGGCAAAGAATATTAAAACCCAAACGGACTCATTCGGCGTCTTGGATTGTGTTTGACTGTGGAACGTTCAAGCATTTGAAGTCCGCGTAGATGATACCTGGTAAATTCATCCTTCGTTGTTCGAAATATATTTTCAGAAAGTGTTTATCAGTTTTTAACATGATAGTGCTCTACGGCTCTTGGCAGCTTCCTCTATAGTAAAAGTCATATTATTCAAGTAGCTATTTGGCATAACTTAAATGCATGTAATGTCTGCATGGGCATTTCTTACACTTGTACAAACTATGCCTGCATATTATTCGCCAACAATGTGTGATCCTAACATAACTGTATACCGATTAAGGGCTGTGCAGCATTAGCAAATCAAATTATTCTGTTTGAATATATGTATTGATTGCTGAAAAAGTGGCATGCCCTTAATACATTAATAACTATGCCACTTCCTTTATGTCAGTAAACTGTACAGGTGGTTCGAGATTACCAAAATCAAGTTCATCCAAGCGTGATTAATGTGTTTACGTTGGTCTGTTGGTCATCGCTTACATCGTTAATTCAAAACATCGATTATCACGATTTTTAAATTTATTACAGCACGTAGCTGAATGCATAATTGCGTCGAAATATAACTCGATCCACGAATCGGATTATACTGGAAAAACGTCTTTCTACGCTAATATTTTTGTTTTTTGTCTGCGCGCTCGATAATATTCGCGAACAGATCAGATTGTTCGGCTAAGTTGCTTATCCTCCTTCACTCCAATACCACATCAAGATATGGCCGAGCAGTGAGAGCATCATGTAGAGATAACAAATGTGATTTACAGTCTTCACAATGGGATGTTCCGCTGCATATTAAATATTTTACATATTTACCTATATTGTGTTATGATGTCTTTGAACGGTTTATGTATATGAAAGTTTATCTAACAGTGTTATGTGTTCATAAATAATAATCTGCAAAACTGAGAAGAGTTTCCTAAAGAAGTAAGCAAGCAGTCAGATAAATCAGTAGCTTACGAATCTTCAAAATTCTTTCTTGTAGCTCCAGGAAAACCAAATACATTACAACCACAGGTCTTTGTCATAGGTGTTGCTGTGGGGTCAGCATTGGTACTTCTTGTTGGCATTATTTTACTCTACTGCTTCATACAGAGAAGGTAATGATATTAGAAATAGTCTTATGAAGCTTGCTGCTATTATAGCTGCTACTACATTGTCTTTGAAAATGTATGAATAATGTCTGGTGTTCTGGTACGGGAACCTTTGATATTTAGTTCTGATGTTAAAGTTTGAAACTAGAAGGTCTTTACTTACTGCATATCGATAATTTGATAACTTGCTCATTACAAGAATTTCTGCATCTGACATTAAGTCTAAATATTTACATATATATATGCATTTGAATGAGATTGAATCAAGCATGCTTCCATTCCTATTTAATGCTTACATTTTATTTCGATGTTTAGGTACATGTTTGAAATAACAGTTGTTAGTATTCTCTGTAATGATAAAATATATCCCTAGCTATTTGCAAACCGTGGCTGGGCACCTAGCTGGTTTATTTGGTTTATAGTTCACCAATAGTGCACAAGTGAACAGGGTATATCAGTCAGCGATGTGTATTCTCTTTATATGTTAATCGTTAATTTTGCCTCTTGAGATCTCACTTTATAAAACTTACAATTTTAGAAAGAAACACGAGGAGAAGAGAAATGAAGCCTACGAAGAAGGACACAATATAAGAATGAACAACATCGAGAACGTGTACAATCAAATTGTTAAACCACATGACTCATACTGTACCATTGATGACTTGTCAGGGCGAAAAGAAATGTGTTGAAATTAGGGACTGTAAATAATGAATGATCGGACCATAATTCCTCTATAAAGAGTGTTGTCGTGCGTAAATGTAATTCTAATTCTTAAATGCGCCATCCCAGCAAGAATGAACCCCCTCTGCCCCAAAAATCAAAAAATTGAAAAAAATTAAGCAGAAAAGAATGATGTTTAACCCATATAATGTCACGACGACATTTTAAATTACAACATTTTTCTAAATCAAACGCTTTATTGTTTTTCTTCGATAAAATGTACCTAGTTACATATATTTATAAATTATACTTTTTTAATTTGAACATTGTGATTAGAATCACAGTGTGAATAATCTGTATTGTACATGAAAAATCGAGTGATAGCTTAGCCAGCTTCGATATTTTCATTTAAAACTTAGTCCTTCATGCAGGTTACAATGATGCAAGTATTAGACGAGGAACTTTGTAGGAATTTTCTCAGTCTTTTTATTCGACAGCATGATAACCAGTTCGATTTACTTTTCATTTCTATTTTTAAGCTTACAAACCTCTGAATACCTCGAATATCTACAAAAATATCTAGGTCTATGAATTATTAAGATATAATTCGCTTCACCCATTGTATCACTGTTTGATTCTTCATTGTGTCATTGGTCTGTTTTGGAAATTATATAAACATAAAAGCATCCAGTTGAAATATAAGACAATGCATAGTGATATACGAAACTTAAAATTAAGAGAAATATGAAGCCTATTTATTCAAGTTGAAAAATTGCAAACCACATCATTAATTCAAGCATACTATACATAAAGGCAGCTGAGACTTCAAACAATCGATTTATCACTGTCAATAAGGCGTTCTGAATATTTTTCATTCGACATGTATATTTACAGTTGATATGTATTTTTGGTTTGTTTCTACAAATTGCAATGTATACAGATGCAACTGATTCTGCAATATAAAATCAATTAAAATGACTACTATACATCACCTGAGATGTTTCAAGTCTCTTGAAAAGGAATTAAGAATGACGATGTATACATTTCATATAATGTTTGTTCCTAAAATTATATGAACATGAGATTCTGTATTTATTGCAAGGGTTATTCCTTAAATTTTAACAATAGAGGAAAATCACTACTAACTCTCGAGTGTGCTTAATATAAAGGAGAGAGGGGTGTTAGAGTTCCTTAATTATATATATGCAATAACTATATGTTCCTTTGGAGAATATTGACTATTTTCCAACTTGAGGATTTACTGAGAAGGGGCACAAAATATATCTTCCATTTAATTTTAGGAGAATAAAATTTTAAAAGTGCTAAAATAAAGCATAGCACCTGGGTTGCGGCATCCAATCAATTCAGCGTGAAACACCTTAATCCACATATGCGCATTGAATACACGCTTAATGGAAATATGTTAAGAGTGGAACAGAAAAGAGACTAAACATTATCTTTTAGTGGTGTTCACAATGATAGAAACGTGGTTCAGGTGACTCAGTCTTGATATGTGAAATACATGTGGTTTTCATATGCCCTCTTAGAGAAAGCTGACGCATAGTATAATTATTTTGTCAACATGTGTAGCAGTGTAAAACAAACGAAGCCGTGTTTATCTATTTACTGCTTTTTTTACATTAGTCTGAATTTTTGTATAGTGAAAATAACAGCTAACTCAAAAAGGTTTCATAGCGTTTTGTTGCCAAAAAAGTGAGTATATTCTTTGGTGTGTATAACATACACGTCGTCTCGGCAGTCAGTTTGTGAATATATCACTAATATTAGTTTTCACTGTGTGAATGCGATGGGGGAGAATACATACGTTTGAGATATTCAAGATCACCATCACTTTGCAAACGAAAGCAATCTAATCGTTCTTGTGTTGGGTTTCTTTCACCTTCTCTAATTGTTTTGCAAACCACTAGCACGTCAATGTGTTACTTGTGTTGCGGATTGTACATACATCAAATATTTGAGAAATATTTACTGTCCTACCTTAGTCACGGATAACTTAGAAAAGACATAGCATTTGCTGATGTGTTTAAATTCTTAAACAGCGTTGTACTACAACATTGCCATACCGTTTACATGCGATTTGGAAGAGATTAAGGTGGTGCAATGAAAAAAAAAATAGTTCATTACCTGCATATTTATATTTTCGATATAATATAATTGCTTTTCTGACTACTATCGAATGTTTTAACAATTAGTTAACTCTAAAACAATTATGTCAGAAATTTTCCATCATATTCATATTGGGTCGAATTGTATTTAAGTGCAATTATGGACAAATATATGGCACATGTTGATTTTAATTGAACTGCAAAAGTAACTTGATGTGAGTGGGTGACAAATTTACAATGAAGAACTAATTAATGATGACAATGAACCTTGCCTTAACCACATAGTCACTGAACTAAATGATGTACTCGTGTAACAACACAAGTGACTGCTATGATTATAAAATCGGCTTTTTTCATTCGTAATGGTAAACTGATCATTTGTTTACACAACAAAGTTATGCAAATAACGGAAATATTAAATCTGGCTTTCATTTTTAAAACTGGTCAATATTGAATTTAAATTATTCACCTCCATTGCATGCTGGCATAATACCGTAATTGTAAAAATATTATACTATCTAGTATGACATATATATTATATATACCCATTCACCTTACTCGAATCGGCTGAGTTTTGATTGCAAAATATGTAAAGAGTTTTTTTTTTTTAAATATTAATACCTTTAATCAGTACATGTGTCCAACTGATGTACAATTTCATTTCATATGCTTTTTCTTTAAACAAGCACACACAATTATTATTGGCAACTCCTGAGATGCATTAACATACTAAGAGATTTTACATATCTTTCTCACTGTTTTAAACATCTAAATAAGTTTATCCTCTTTATAAATGTTATTTTGTATTTTATATTTATTTATATATGCAAATAAATACGCTTGACGATTGTTTAGTCTCAAAGTCATATTTGTACAATTTGAAAGCATTGCATTATTTTATCCTTTACCAGTGACGGAGACGAATGCCTCTTAATTTATTAATTAAAATCATTATAGCATTCGAATAAACATGGTAGAAGAATTTATTTTTCTTTGCCAATGGAAATGTGTTTTAATATTACTTTTGTTTTGTTTTGTATGATACGAATTACAATTTAATCACATTTGAAGCTTTTGTGGCTTATCTCAACAGCAGATATGTTTTCAATAACAATTAATTAGATAACATTTCTAAGCGTATGGATTCAATGATAAGCTATTTAAAGACTGTGTTGCTGTATGCATTTAGATCGATATATGCTATTTAAATTATGGACACCATATTCTGTTTTCACTGAAATTTACAGTCTGAAGTTTAGTGTCCTCAACATGCATAGGCTAGTGACAATGTTTCTAGCAAAACCGTCTTGGATGAGTGCATGAATTAAATTTGTAAGAACTATTTTAATATATCAAATATACGCACAGGTTGTTGCGTAAGAATTAGCCGCATCAACTGGTCAAAAATGAAACGTTTTCGGATGACCATGTCATCGTTACGCTGTATGCCGTGGGCGTAAAATAATAATAATCTCCGCAGCAGCTATAACGTGCGATGGTATGCAAATTACAAATAATAGCTGCCTCAGTTGCCAAAATAAAATTTTCTGTCATATGCAACTATAATGCTTACCTTTTCAATGGTTAAAATACTATCTTGGAGCACAATTACAATTTCAGATATATCGAGCTACTGGCACATAAACTATAGTATTACGATATCGCCTTTCTTTTAGAGACCAATGCTACCTTTGCTACTTTGCACGTGCACTATAGGCTTTGTGTCTCTCTTCGTATGTGAAAATTGTTGCATGATTACGATATTGTTTTAAATGATGACATCAGTAAATGTAACAACAATAACGAATATAAACAAGCGAAATGACAATGCACATCATATCGTCACTGCTATCATCATCACTGTTTAATTTTTAAATTTCGTCATACTATCCTGAAATCCACAACGCATAATTCGTTGTCAGCTTTATAAACTATATCACTGAATACAATAATCAGAGTAGAAGCCGGGATAATATACACTTTAAAATGGGGCAAGGCCAGTCAAGCATTCCTTTTCGACTGAATCATGATTTATATGGTGCTTGTTAAGTTTCTAAGGATAAAAATACACAGGATAATCCACACCATATTTATGTTTGAAGCAATGCTCCACCACGCCGCGATCACTAGTAACAACATACATTTTAAACAGTTGCAATTATGAGCTCAAACAGCTTTTTACATATGGAATATAAAATGGTTACAGATCCATGACATTTCTCAGAACACCGAGATTTGTATTTCCTACTCAGATTTAGCAATTGTCGAACAATTTGAACAAAAGTTCCGGTATTCCGATAATATTAGGTCATACCCCAAATCTTATCAGATACTATTTACTAATAGGCTGTGGCAATCCAGAGATAGCCTTGAACTTAACATCTTGAGGCTTAAGGTGAGCATGTTCCACAATGCATTCTGAAATTGTGACGAAACCACGGCAAACACACCTTTACATAAATTAATTTTCATATTTCCATCACTAAGTTAATCAAGACTTTCCAAATTAGTTGAAAGTGATATTATATATGTACCGTTTTGGATGTTTTATCTCGATGTTGGCTTCACAATTATCTGGTACGTGTGCTATCATATCAATTAAATGTTGAACTCTCGATGGAGAGTATTGTATACCAAACGGCATCATTTTATGTTAATAATGTCCATAATGCGATGCAAATGCCTACCTTATTTTAATATTTGTGTTAGTGAAATTTGCAATAATCCCTTCCAAAGGTTACATTTGTTGTCATATTTACATTTCCAATTACATAAATGCAGTCAATTATGCATGGCTTTCATAACTAATTCATTGTTGTGACACGTTTCACATTTATATAATCAGTGCATATAAAGAATATATTATCAAGTTTAGGTACAGTGATACAAAATTAACTCCACTTACTTTTGCTTGGTTCTACAAAATCATTTTCCAACAAATACTGATAGAAAATATCCATGTGGGAGTCCATTACAGTGACGACACCACGAAATGCAGAGCTCTCAGATGTGTAAGCAGAAGAGCTTGCCGCTAAGGAATAGCTCTATACTTTCAACTATCAGCGAAGCAACCCTCTCAATTACAGCCCTGAATACCAGATCGTGTCATATGCCTCCTTCAGATCAAGAGAAACACCTCCACTTGTTCGTTTCTTCTGAAAACCGTTTTCAACAAAGGTAGTCAGAGTAAGGTTTGATTACAGGTGTTGAGGCCATGCCTGAAACCTACCTATTAAACAGGTATGATGTTTTCCAAGTCCGGACCGATTCTTTGGACAATAAGGCGTGCCAGTAATTTTAAACCGACTGACAGCAAGAAGACTGGGCGATAGCAAACTGCATCATGGGGATCATTGTCACATTTAGGGATCTCAATAACTTTTGCCTGTCACTACAAGGCTGCATCCACTTTTCTCGTACAACCATGATACCATGATGTTCAATGCGACGATCCATACCTCTGCCTTCGGGCGAAGGTGTTTCAGGAAATTAGGCAGGACTTTCATATCCTCCTGCCTTGTCTGATTTGATGTTGCAGAGCGCTTGGAGTATTTTGATCTAGTTCATCTAAATCGACGGTAGTATTGTTTCCACTCATTACGTACTTGATGTTGGTGTTGTTTCTTCATGGGCGCTTTTGCCACTTGTAGTAAATGACCAGCAGCTGCATTTGGTTTGACAATTGAGATGATTAAACTAGTGGTTGGTTAGCGGTACCAAGTCAGCAAATCAAATTACAGCCTACAGAAGACAATATTCATATAAATAGAGTGTATATACTGGAAGACGGACACGAGGGACACACTGAGTGGCTGCCTTGAAAATGGCTCTTTCAAAGCGGTGGTACGATTCCTTGATTGGGATGCAGCGAGATGTTATAATGACTATGCTACGCTCCAATATGTCACTGTACTTCACTCAAACTGATTTGAGGAAGTAACAACGCCACTGCGGCAGCTGTGCATAGTTGGCATTTGAGGTCCAATACGATACGAATTGGTCTATGCTGACTTTCTGGGAAGTCATTTAGAACTGCTTGGCTTACTGGCCGAGGATGGTCATCAATGGAGCTGACACAGAAGTCCTGTGAGCTGTCATTATGCCATCTTGCAGAACAAAAGGACCACGTTGCTTGGTGTCGAGGGGCAGAAGGTAGTTATGTTTAAATGCACACTCTATCAAATGTTCGCCGTCTTCATCGAATTACGAGTGGCCCGAGTCAGGGTGATGATCGTTGAAGTCGCCAATATAGACAGCTGGGTGTTAGAAGCATATTATTGTCCCAACTGGCACTGGACAGTTTGCAGACATTACCAATCTTGTACCCTCAAACTTGGATCATATCATATAATCTGGTGGAGGAAACTGGACAGGAATCAGAAATGTATGTGTTGCATGGCCTTATTTGGTGCATGACATTGATGAGATGAGGTTAAATCTTCCAATGATGTGGGTCAGCAGCAGAGAGGGCGAGCAGACTCTAATTGGTTCACTCGTATTTCGTCAAAATAAGCCTTCCTGGAAAATCGCAAAAAAAAAAATATAAAAAAAATAAACGCGATATCAACCGTAAGACAACCCTGTCAACGACGAATTGGCTTACCCGTCTAACACTGGTAGGTTTTTCTAATCGCGATACATCGAAGGAAAATGCACGATCGTGTCGGTGCCAGTTTGGAGGCGGGCCCTCGCTGCCGCTATTATCCAAAAATCGTATCAAGACCGAGTCGGCATCGTGTTCGAGGATCATGTAAATTTATCGTGATAAATCCACATGGGCTTAACTGAGCCCGACTAAATACATTTGTGAACTTAATTATGTCCATATCTTCGCTGCACCAAGTCTGATGAATATTTCGTAACGAGTGAGTATCAACTCCGTTAAACACAGCAAGAATATTACAATTATCCCTGATCACTTGAGGAATTTGTGTATATCGCTGGGTTACATGAATCACATTAGTGTTTTTGTGTCTGCCTATTCAGCATTACATCATCGTACACGATTAAATTGTTAATAGATCCATCAATATCATCTACAGACGGTGCTTCGCTAATATCAGTGATAAACTCGATAACATCATCACCGCGCTCATTTAACGATCTTGCGTTTTCATTAAAATCTTTAAGTACATCATAACATCGTTAATCATCAACTGATGGTGCTACCAAATAAAATTTATCCCATTTTAATCATCTCATAATCAAATTAAGTAACAGTTGTGTTTTAGCACTTCCAGATGGTCCTATAATAATCATACGGACAGAATTTGGTACCGCTGCATGATGCTTGACCGGTTCTTGCTTTCTTGTCGCAGAAAAATCAATCACATTCATGGTATATAAAAAGAATATGGATTTATATTGTGTGAAATGCAGGATGCGTACCTCAACAAGTGATCTAACAACCATTACAACAAAAAATAACAGATCAGAGGTTACGGGTAAGTTTGAACGATGCGGTACAAAGAAATTTAAATTTATTCCCTCACAGTCAAAGTCAAATAACTTTATAAAAAAACGAGGAGGTGATATTGCAGCAAAATTAACAAAATTACCGGGAGCTCCGTGTGCTAAATACCCAGGAGAAAAACATCTTCCAAGATATAATTACTGTGGTCCTGGAACCCGACTTGATATCAGACTTGACAACCAAGACCAACCAAAACCAGGTGAGTATCCAATAAACGCTATTGATAAAGCGTGTCATGCTCATGATGTAGCTTATAAAAGCAAAGATCTACAGGATAAGCATATCGCAGATGTGAAATTAATTCACGCGCTAAATTCCATTACGAATAAATCTTTCAAGGAATCACTGGCTAATTGTTTAGTAAAATCCGCAATGAAAGGTAAATTAGCGCTAGGTGCTGCTAATTAATTATAATGGAATCGATTTATTATTCCCCAATAGGATATTGGAAAGGTAACGCGGCGATTAGTAAACTCGCCGAAGTGCAAAAGTTATACGTGTTACTGCTAAAAAATGGTTATCCCGACAGGCAATATGGCAAATTAACTACCGCTAATTAAACAAATTCACTTTGCACATTTTGATGTTAGTGTTCCTAATGAAGTTCATCAGGCTGATATATTATTTTTACCACATGATACTATTAAAATTGGTAGACGTCAAATAACGCGTTAACTGTCGTTGATGTTGCAAGTAGATATAAAGGAGAGCCGATGTCAACAAAGACAGCAACTGAAGTTGCTTCTTCGTTTGAGCGAATTTATCAACGAGGACCTTTCAATGGCCACAGCTGTTACAAGTTGATCCTGGCAAAGAATTTCAGGGTGCAGTATCATCGCTTATGAAGCAACGACATACTGCACTTCATCGTGATCAGGCAATTGTTGAACGATTTAATCGAACACTTACTGAGCGGTTATTTGGATATCAATACGCAAAGGAATTCATTCAAGACAAGAGATCACGCGAATGGGTTGCAAGATTACCAAATGAGATAACCGCGTTAAATAATGAGATTACACGAACAACCAAAATGAAACCCATTAGCGCAGTCACAAAGAAACATATACGACGTGATTTTTCAACACAGCCAGTTCTGGGCAATGCCACTGTAAGATATTTATATGAGCCCGGTGTACTTGAAGGCGGTAAAAAAAGAGCGACTGATCCTATTTGGAGCATCACGACACACAAGATATCGAACATAACAAGATCCACGGGTAGACCCGCAATCTACAGACTGGATTCAACTGCTCATCAACGTGGATGTACACGTGAACAATTACAAGTAATTCCCGAAGACAAACAATTACCACCGCGATCACTTAACTAGCGCCCCTACGTCGATTACATGCAAGACAGGTCAACATCGTTGTTTCTCGTGTATGACCGCGTCTGTAATGTTTTCTATCTACGGTAAATTGTCTTGGATTATTACTCGAGTACTGCCATAACATTATACAATTACAACTTGCACAGTGATTATTCTTCTGCTGCTTTAGTGCGTTGTTAAATTCAGCGTCAAGATCAGAATCGCGTTTTTTTTGTCACTTTGTTTATAACCATCCAATTGTTTTCTTATTATATCGTTGTCAATATCATCATTGATCACTGACTATTCTCCGCAGTTGAGATATTTTTCTAACTCTAGACATTGCAAGATAAACTAAGTTCGACCATTCGATACGATCATCAACGATCCAAACAACTGTATCAGTAATAGTTAATCCTTGAGATGAGTGAATCGTCATTGCGTATCCTAGAGTCCACCGAGATTGGTCAGCGTGAAGAGCATCCTCAACAACACTGACTTCAACTGCGACAATACCATTCAACACAAGATTCTGTTTCCTTGACTCTGATAAGTGTCCTGGTATATCAACGTCAATATTCTGCCGTCGCGTATCAGCTGGTCGATAACACAGCGGCATTGGCAGTGTTGAAAATTTTTCTTTATGTAACTGAAACAACCGCTGTTGAAGTGTATCTCTATCTTTCTACTTGACACTATTAAATCGTTTGGTCTCCATGTTTCCCAAAAGTATTTCATAGTTGTTTCTGAAATTATTTTACGCGCTATTTCACATTGAATTTTGTTCGGTTGTAGTCTGATTAATACTTTAAATTCCTTTAATTCTGCATCAAGAAATTTGTGATCATCAGTTATCTCCAAGTAATAATCAACACAATTTTTCAACCAATCGTGTGGAGATGGTCGAACAAACGGTGGTGGTTGGCCGTGATCGCCGCACATTATCACAGCTGTATTTGTCAATAACAACCAATCGAGAAATGTTTCTAATATTTCCAACGACACTGTGCACACCTCATCCCAAATGATGATCTTTGGAATATATTTCTCTCCCATTCGATCTGGAGTCTATGTGCCACCACTGTATTTGAAAAATCCGTGAAAAGTACAAAAATTAACTCCCCGTTGTTTCATCTCCTTGGTAAGTCTGTGTGTTGGTGTTAGCACAATCATATCATCGTGTTTCTGTCGAAATAATTCGATTACCCGAGTTGTCTTACCAGAACATCCCGGCCCGTTCAAATAAACCGTATTGTGTCTGGATACTGGATCATACACGGATGGTTCAGACGATAATTCTGATATCTTATAGCTGCGATAATTATCTTTAACCGCAACATCAGCGGATTTAAAATAGCAATGTAACATTTCCTTTCTTATTCTCCACGAACCCCATCGTTCATTAGTGCTTGTGAAACGAGCCAGTAATTCTGAATATTTTTTATTCAAGTAAAATGAATCCGTTGCAACTCTAACTGCAGTGTCAGGAAATCTATTTATCATCTATAGCAAATTTATAGAAACATAAGCGAGCATTGAAGATCTTAAATGTGTATACTGAAGAGATTCTCCATCAGTGTAACTAACAATTGTGCCCAACCGTGTTCTGTCAGACAAGTAAGCGTCTTCTCGATTACAAAATATATTTGTCGCAGCGGCATCGGCAATTATAAAGTCTAATTCAACACCATCTATAATCAGTCGTGAGTGATGCCGTTTATGATCATATGCACCACCTTGAGTAAATGTACCAATTACTTTTCTACTGAGATCTTTTGCTGTTTTTTCACTGTTGTTGAGTTTAATCCTGATATTATTAGGAGCATTATCGACGATGACATCAACAGGAGTATTTGGACATCCTCGCTTATATTCTTCGATGACCTCATCTACACTGATACGCTCCGGTGTTGGTAACCAAAGCGTGGTCTGCGTCCGATATGATATAACTGCTTCACTGACTTTCAAAGATATTGATACGCGGTTGTCAAGCATATATCGTAATAACCCTATTGGTGCCCAGCGTCGCTCCGAGAAGTGTCTACCAAACCAAACATAACAACGCGGATGAAGATTCTTAGCGAATTCAAACGACACTATACTAGCGAATCTTGTCAGGTCAAAATCGGGTAATGGACCATTAATCGCCACCCGTGTCATCTCGTTTTTAGGATGTCCGAATCTTTTAAAATATCCAGCATACTCACCCATCCCGAGAAAACTTCCCGGATAACATGCGACCATATCCACCGAATGACATCCTTGTGGTTATATTCGGTATTCCACAAACCGCCATGTCCATATTCAATACAACTTAACTGAACATCTTCGACGAGCCCAGCGCGTGCTGGTCTCCATGAAATTCTCTCTCTTGCGGCTTGGGCAGCAACTGACGAAACTGTAAAACAATTAGTTAATAATTGCTCAGTATTTTCTGAATATCTTTCTGACGAGTAATATCTCACGACAAGATCTCGTGGAAATATTGTTACCGCGAATGTACAATCATGAGCGTTATGATCAATAATTTCAATTGGTGCCACTCTCGATTTCTTCGGCGATTCATATAAAACCTCTCCGGTTAATGTTTTAACTACCATTGGAAATATTAATTTACCTGATAACTCAGCGACATCGTTTATTGTCGCTCCTGTATCCTTCACCGATTCAGCCCACTTCGCTATTTTGTCACGTCGCAGATAAGTTAAACTGTTTCCACGCTTCGCATTTGTAAAATATTTCATTACTCGCTCGGCTACACAATTCAATGATGAAAATCTCATCGGGGCAAGATCATTAATGTTAGGTCTATCATTTAGCTGATAAATTGTATAAATAACCGCGGTCACAGGATACGATCGAGCGTAATATGGTCTGTCAATACCAGTTAACATTCCTGGTTTGGAATCTTTCCTTAATACAACAGTTTTTCCATTAGCAAGGACAGGATCTTATTTGTCACGGATAATCCATGTATCAGAATCTGCTTGCACAATAAATTTTATTCTGAGAAGGTGTTTCTGATGATCGTAATCGATAATCGTTTTCGCTCGTGTTTCGTTCATTGTAGCATCAATAACTTCGTCGTCGCGTGTAATTTTAAATGTAGACCACACGTGAGATGCTCCATCATCACGAAAGTCTTTTTTGGCATCCCTGATAATATCAATCAGATCAGTCAGAGCTAGCCTCCGCGAGTCAGGGGTTAGTCTGTCAAGATCGAATCTAGAAGCTTTCCAGGGCTTCATTGCAGATAATCTGTCAAACTCATCCATATATAATTAAGACAAACATTTAAATAAAAAATATTATATATAATGAATCAGTGTAAATGGTTTATGGTAGGATGTGTAACTCCATGTGGCAAATCATGTGTAAAAGAATTTTGCGGGCAACATTCACAATATGCTCGTAATGGTAGTTTAGGACCAATACCATGTCTCAGATGTGGTGTCGGAGTCCGGGGGAAGAACAGTTGTGCACTCGTTGCGATGGTAAGCGATACAGGGAACTTAAAAGATATTATGACAAGACAAATAATGACAGTGACAAAGTTATAAAACGTGAAGAGGATTATTTAAATAAGTTTTCAGACAAATTATAATTTAAACAAATGATATTATTATATAAATGAACCAAGATTTTGTCAAACATCCCACCATTAAGAATTATGAAGCAAATCGTAATGGAGTAGTTAGAACGTTAAGGCTGAAGAAACCAGTTGGTGTTGTTAATAATTTTGGTTATCTTACATTCACCGTTTGGAAAAAATGTATCGCTGTCATCGATTTGTATTTGAGGTTTATCACGGAGAGATCAAATATGGTCTTGTGGTCGATCATATTGACGGAGATAAACTTAATAACTCTTTACAGAATCTTCAGGATATTACACAAAGGGAGAATTCTGTACGAGGGAATGTTAATCGGTTTAGGAGCGTTAAAAAAATATGTCAATGTTAAAACAGGCGAAGAGATAATATTTCAGTCAATATGCGCAGCTGGCAAATATTTCCGTATTCATCAGATTTCAGTCCAACGTTGTGCAAATAATATAATGAGATCATCGTTTTCATATCGGTTTGGAAACTGGATTTCCTTTTCCTATATCCCATTAGTGTTAGATAGAAATAACGAAGATAACTCAGCTGGAGATACGTCATGCGATGAGTTACCTCCCTTGACTTACAGAAGGTTGCGCAATACGCACACATCATTTCCTAATATCCAGAAAATAAATAAATTTCGAGTTGTATTTTTTTTTGTAATTCAAAAGAACAAGGTTGGTGATTCTCTCTATTGTGTACACACTAGTTTCTCAACGTGAATGTAAACAATTCCCTGTCCACGCTTGTAATGTTAATACGGAAGTAAATATATCCGATTACTCCCTTAATTTTACAAATGCAGAAATACCTTCAGATCTGAATTTGTGTGTTCAGATCCAACCTAGTGTTTTAAGTGTGTTTAGAATGAAAATTGAACTGGGAATGTTAACTGTTAGCGATATAATTCGTTGGTGGTTAACTACATAATAATTTTTAAATCCTATATCAGTAGATTAGAGCCATGGTGCAGTGGTAGATAAGCTGATTCCTGTTTTGAAGTCAGCGGTTCGAATCTCGTAACAGGCATATTGTCCACCGTACCGATTTATAGGTTTTTTATATAATTCGGCGCCAGCAGCCCATGTACACCTCTCTCATCTCGTCAAGCAACGTGATGAGTCCGTTTTACTCACCTCGGGGTTTGATCTTGGGGAGGTGTACATAAAATTGAAGTGCACAGACAGCCTTCTGAATATTCTAACATTTCGTTTCGCTTAGAAAATTCGCTGGAGGTATGTTTGTGACGCCCCAAAATAAACAGTAGCGTGGATGTATAAGCCCCACAAAAATAACATTCAGAAAGAATGTTTGGTTAAAAGAAATGGTCATGAGATTTCGAGAAGACCATAAGAAAGGTCTCAAACAAAGACAAAGAGCCTTAAACAAAGACAAAGTCTCAAACAAGGATCTCATGAAAGACACACAGGCCAGTGCAGGGACCCATGAATGATAACCGCTCATCATAGCTACTGTTTATTTTTGGTCTAAAATATTTTTCTTTTAAATGTATGATATTATATATATATAATGAATTACGAAAATATTAATGATGTAATTGTTGCTATTAAAAAATTAGAACATGACGGTATAAATGTATCTGATGAACTAAATCCTGAAAAAATTGTTTCTGAATTTGAAACACTGCAGGACGCTACACACGAAGGAATATATATTCTGCCATCACAATATAGATTTATGAAGAAAATTCAGCCGGCTATGTGTCAATCACTAGCCACAGTAGAAGAAACGCGAATAAAGGAATTTGTTTCGTTGTCTCGTGCAATTGAAAAAATTAGGTCGAAATTATCTCTTGAATATGAAGCAAACATGATAATTAGTACTAATTAAGAAACATGAAGCGATCGAAAACGAAATTTAGACTCGTTGATTGTATCAAGTAGGTACCTGGAAATCAAGTAGGTACGTGGAAATGAAATCGAAAGTAAAAAATAAATTTCTGATTATAGTATAATATTATTTTTTATTTTTTTGTTTTTCACTGACAATATTATATTTATTTTTTGTTTTTCTCTGAAATTTGCTGGATTTGCACGATTTTTACTAGTAAATACCTATCAGAGTTAACAAATCGAATGATTTGCACGATTTTTACTAGTAAATACCCTATCAGAATTAGCAAATCAGTGGAGTGCTTTGCACTCTATGCACAAAATATGTATAAATAAAATATTTTGCTGTTCCCCGTGCACAAAAATAAAATTAGTATACATGCTTGTGAAATCAGTCGATGCACACGATTTTGACTACATTAATACTATTCGGAATTGAGAAATTTGACAGATTTTCAGTAAAAAAGAAATTTCTTATAATTCTGAGCGACAGTCAGTAAAAAAATATCCAACTTGACTGTCAGGAGAATTTTTATTTTTTTCTTGAATCATAGATTTAAAACTGTTATCAGTTTCACGATTTCAAAAGTAAATATTTACCGTTTTATTTCTCAGATCCAATAAGTGGCCTGATTGGTCTATAAGATTGAAATTTATTCTTGATAGTGGATTATGGCATCGTAGATAGACCGGATTAATCGGCTTTTGCACAATCAAAAGTCCAGGCGGATCTTTTGGTGTGAATGAATAAAGAATGCATCCCTACTGCGCTTGATTTGACATTGTTGTGTCCGTGCTGTAGCTGTTATCAATTACATCACACACAAGGCTGACCGCGACTACAGTAGTTATATTTGTGATTTCCGGGGATATATGTCGTCCTTGCCCCACTGGGTCATTATTGTGCCGGAGAATAGTTGCCGCCGGCGGTGTTTCTTTGTACCGTGGAAGTATATCATAGAAGTAATCATCGATTATATCATCTATGTATTTTTTAATACGTCTGAACGATCAGTAAGAAATTTAAAATATAGTAGATCCTCTTTTTTATATTGTAATGAACGAGAAAAAATTGCTTAGCTTTATCATCCTTAGTGCTAATTACCGCTTGTTTGCTTTTTTGAATCATGAGTTCGTAACGAAGTATGAGCTGATTTAAAAAACTTAACGTGGAAATGATTTCTCCGCGATCTGGTGGTATCATCGTGAAATACTTATGTAGTTCCTTTTGAGCTATCTTGTAATTGTGTTCTATATCGGCTAGTATTTTTTTCCATGATAGCTACCGTATAAAACTCTCCGCCACAGACCCATACTGGTATTCTAGCCTTACGTAGGTTTCGAATTGCCCACTAGGCGACGGCCTACTACCAAGTTCATCAGGAATTTTAAATTCAAACCCATCTGTGAATATTAAATCAAATCTCGTACCAGAGAAGATGAGTCAAATGATAGAATGTTCAATATTTGCATTATAATTTTTATCAATCGTGGTATAATCAGACCTTTTCGGTTCAGGTAGTGTCGGTATTTCAGGCGGTGAAATTTCAGGCCATCCGAACACTGTTCTGATCGAACTCTGATGTATATCCACGGCGTGTCAGGAGAGTTTATCTCGATTGCAGAAGACAGAGTTGGTTCGTAAGCGGTTATTTTTTTATTTTTTTTTTTGGATTTTTTTCCTGTGATATTTTGTATTCGACGCTGTATAGATTTCTTAGATTTGATAATACCCGATTGATATTCCAACAACGTTCCAGTCGGGTGTACCATCTGGCTTATTTTTATTTGCAAACACAGACTAATTATTCGCTGGTAATCCACCACATGATTTTGATCTGATATTGAGCCAGCTGTGATATACTCGCAACTGTCCTAACGCGATCTCGCTTACCGAAATCGCAGTTGGAATATTAATACTGAATTCAGGCTTGGTTGAGCTTACTGTTATCATCGTGGTCCTTGCTGTAGTTGTATTTGCGGCTGTCTGCTGAAGTAATTCTGTCATTGTTATATATTTTATTTTCCTTCAAAACGTGGACTTCATTGTATGTCCTTGTCATCGTCGTAAATTCGGAATCTGATATTGTTTCGTCGTTGAAACTTGATGATAGCAGCGACGATAATTTTGAGTATGCTGCTGATGCTGTGTTTAATGGTGTATCATATTCGTGTAGTTTTGTGTTCGTGCACGTTGATATCATTTTCGCGATTATATTAAATGCACCAGCCCCGGCCGCTGATGATGAAACGCATATTGTTACTGCGATTGCAGTTGTTACCGGGGTCAACACCGATAATACTACTCAGGTGGATGCAACTAACGCGGATAACGAGTATACTGCAATGTCAAGAACAACTGCTCGTCCTTATATTTTTCTACTTTTAGAGTATGCTCGTCAAAAATAGTTTTTAACTCTGACTGCCATTCACGTACTTGATCGTATCTGTATTGATGAACATTTAATGTTGTTTTTGACGCTGTCATTGACTTCGTCGGGTCCATTTATTATTTTGCGCAGTAACCAATTGAGGTGTTTCAGCTGCAAATTCCAAACACCACCAGTAAGATGTTGCGGTTAATTTTTTATCAGCTCTTTCCATCATAAACTTTTCTTCGTTTCCGCTATTTAATATGATAGACACATCCCCGGAAAACTTGTTGGTGGAATGACGCCATGGATACGATGTAAATATCTCAAATTTTGCAGCACTGAACACAGACATTTTATACACACAAGTAACTGTTGCGGTATATTTGATAGCATTATTTTGTTTTGACCATGTTGCGAATCCAGATGATCCTGTGCATACTATGTTGTTAATATGCCCGGGAATAACTCCAGGTGGGACTTTAATCAGACTAATTTTGTTAACGATATCAGGGATTCCACTTACAATATCTTGTTATGTTTTCTTGATTTTTTCAATGTTAGTTTTGATATCAGAAAGCATTGCGTCAGCGGTGAGCGGAGTACCAAAGAATTATGTGGTTTCATTAATTTTTCTAAAGTTTCTACGGAGATTTGTAAACGCGTTTACGTGAACGTCATACTCGGCCCGCCACGGGGATAATTTACCATCAACGGTGCTGTAGTTAACGTCAACGTATTTTTTGTTGCTGCGTCTTCGTCGGCTGTTGGATCCGATAACACCACTATTTTATTTCCATTTATGTTGAGTTCACCTCTCGTTGTGTCTCCGGTCTTTTTTAAGCGATCCGCTTCAACTTTATGCATATTGTCTCTGAAAGTTGCAACTGATAACTCGAGTCTCTTATTCTACCGCCGTCACTAAATACAGGGCTGTTATCCGATTTAGCTCCAAGAACCCTGCGAACTATATCATTCCATTCGATATTGCTGGTTTTTAGCTTGCCATGCCGGTCCTGAAAAATAACAACCTCACCTGGGTCTATCCCGGATAGGTCTAAATGATTATCAATCTCATCTTTGGTCGCATATTTTGATAAATCCACATCCTCGTGTTTTTTACGCCTGATATGATCACGAGATCTTCCGTAAATGCCAACCATTATTCTTTAGGGATTGTTTAATTTATCCGTGGTATACTCGTGCACGACCTTGTGAGGTGGCTTGATTGATTTTGATAACGCGTCAAGTACATTAAATACTTCACTGCCGCACATTGGTGGATCGCTTAATGTTTGTGTTGGTAGCGTTGAGTAACTAAACCGGAATGGGAGTGCTTTGCACGTATTTTAGGAATTAAACCAGTGGTGCTAACCCATAACAATAAAAATAAAAAATTCCACGTGGATGCATCGCGTAAGCAACCCAGTGAGTTCCTGGACCATCGCTGTTTTCGAGATTAATAATTCCAGTTTCTGGATTATTCGGTTCACGCGGTAACTGATCTCTCATAAAAACACCTCTGAATTTTTTTATATTTAATTGTTTAGTGGCATCGAGCAAATCAAAATTTGACATCGGTGCAAGACGCGCTGCGTCTGTTGTTAAAAGCGTTTTGGGTGCCATGAAGGCGGAGTTCCTGGAAGTATTAGACCCGCTCCAGATTGTTCCACTGGTAATCTTAGACGACCCGGCTGAGGCATATTTTCCATTTTTTTAAACACCTTGTTGGTTTTTGTGTCCGTGATGATCTCTTTTTTAAGCTTTCCTTGTGTAAACTTCCCTTTCCAGTTGCTTTCTTTAAAGCCATTCCAGCATCGGTTCCAACAGCACCAAACGCGGCCGCTTTTGTGTCAGATGGTGCAGCAGCAGCTATCAGCGCTGGTATTGCTGCGAGAAGTGAAAATATACCACCGGTTTTAATCATGCTGCTGATAGCTCTTGGAGCGAAATCAAGTTGAACTCCGTTTTTTGCTTGCTTCGCTTTATTGAAATGTTTTAGTTGAGTTTCAGTCAACGATAACTTGTTTCGGCCACCATCAGCAATTTGATCTTGCTTTAGTGTTATCGTTGCCTCGTTTGCGCTCGCGTTTTTTGATTGTAATTTTCTCGCCTGACCGGGAGTCAGAGTGACATTCACGTGACTATATGACATTTTTATAATTAACGCGATTGGTCTAATTGTCTACATGTTTTCCACTGGGGCATCAATGACTCTCATTCGCCCACCAGCACCTTCAAATAACAATGTTGTATCGCTGAGTATAACAGCAATTGCTCTATAATTAACGCCATCTGAATTTACGTTAGCTCGAAAATGTATATCAACGACAGATTGCTTAACTAAATCAAGATGTTCCAGCAAAAAGTAATAAATTATGTACAGTGTTGTAAAATCTAACTGCGATATTTGTAAACCACTGTCAATATTTTGGTCACGTCCCAAAAATGTCATCAAATGAAGATATGCACGTGACACATCATATTCGTCAAAATTCAATACTATATTCTCGGATGGTTCTTGATGTCCGCTTATTCTTAAAGATACTTCAGATACAACAAGTTTGTCAAATACCATTGGGTTTCTTTCTTGATTGTTTAATCGTGCAGCATCTTGAAAAACAACAAACATATGTCTTGGTGCAGAAACACCTAGCTGTGATGATATATGCCAAGGAAATGAACTGTCGACGGGATTTTGATTACTGTCGGTAGTTGTTGTTAACCACGATAATATTGATTTGCCCCGTTCATCCATAGAAGAAAGTAGACGCTGTTCTTCAGCGAGCGATGGAGACATTACCGGCATCCACAATGAGTGTTTAAATAATATTACTTTACCATCAGCAGCACCATTTTCTCGCCAAATAACATTAGTATCTTCTTTTCGATGAAGAACAACTGCCTGTTTAGCTCCAAAAATAACCTTTCTGACATTTCTGCAAAATCCACAGATATGGCACAGTGGGATTGCACAGGAAAATCTTCTACGATCACCTTTTAACATTAATTGTCGCGTTCTAAATCCTAAATTGTAATTTGGATTGCTATGAACCACCAGCCATACATCAGCGTCAGCGTTATCGGCAAAGTGTCTTGTTCGTCTTTCAATATCAGGCCTCCCATCGGGATGTTCAGAATTATCCTTAGCGAACATCATACTTGGACCAGCTGATCTAGTATAATCATCTGGATATCTTGCTAGGCCTATAATCGTTGTAGCAACGTCAACATTAACCTGGATTGTCTCAATTTCTTTTCCATCAATCATATATATATAGCACTTTTGAATAACGCTATGATGCCATTATTAACAAATCCAACTCTGACATTAGCTCCGTATGGTGTATAAGCGAAGACTTTTGTTACAAGTTCACCTGTGACTTCAATAAATGCTTCAGAGGGCAAGAAATACCTACTTGTATCATGCACTCGTAATTCAATTTTCTTCCACGTTGATTTGGCGATACTGCTTCATAAGAATAATACTGATAATCAGACACGGACTCTTCCTTGAGTACTGGTGCATCCATGTCAAACGCTGGGTCAGATGTAAATTTAAACATTTTATTATAATTTATTATCTTCTAAAACGAAGTCCACTTCCTGATATCAGACTCGTATTTATTTGTTCAGCTCCTTGATTCATCAGCGCTGCTAGTTTTTGAATTGCGGCTTGATTTATTACTTTACTGACATTTGCAGGCATCACTTCAGTGCTTGGTAATTTGACTGGCTGTGGTAGTCTGCGTATTAATCGTGCTATTCTGTCCTTGATTGCTAAGAACGTTTTACTGGCAACGTTACCAATAGCACCAGGAGCGTTATCACGGACAACGTCAAGAGCTTTCCTTGATGATTGTTTTGCGATCGGTACTGCTTTGGGAGCTATCCTTCTAAATAAACCCTGAACATCATCACCGAGTCCATCTCAGTAAGTTGCTTTATAAGTTGGTAATCGCGAGTTTATCACCCTAACTGGTACGGGTCCACGATGAGCATTATGTATAATCATCTTACTTGTTATTCATTTATCTAACAACTAGTCACTATGATAGTCACCAACAATTTCATCAATGAGCTCCCGATAAACATTATTGTCCATGATACCGCCTTGAAATAATCGTCGACAGATATCAGTTGCTTCATTAATTATTTCTGGTGAGTTATTTCCAGCTCTTTCACCTCCTATGAGAGCTTCTGACCGTTGTACATTATTGAGAATATTATCAGGACAAGCAATAAAACCACTTCCCAAAAAACTGCAAGTAGCAACAGGCAAATCTTCTAGAGATTGTAGTAGTCTCTTGCTTTCTACATCTTGTTTAAATTTCATATACCCGGGATCCTTTAGATTAACACGCGAATTTTATAAGTAAAATAATATGCAGGAAGCCAACTTTTAAGTTCTACTTTTTTAATAAATTCGGGTTTCAGATATTGTTCTCTAGAATCGTATCCATGTGTAGCAATATTGATTAAGTTATCTCGGTCAGCAAGAGTACCACGAGCATCATCGGTAAACATTTTTGCAGGTTGTGGTGGTAATCTCTCGGGTTGATTTTCGGGTTGAGATTTTTGTCGTTCTATTTGTTGCTGAGGCAGAGAAGGTGGATAAGACTCGTGCTCAGGCGGCGAATAGTGGTTGTTGAGGCTGTGATGTGTATTCTTTATAAAGTATTTGTATTTCACCAACAAAATTCACAAATCTTGGATCATCATTTCTAGCCTGTTTTTGTCGTAATACACGCGATATCCCCATTTTATAAAATTGTTATCGTTTACGGTAGCATATTTTGGGTTTAAAATTTGTTTTCTCCGATTTAGACTCGCTAGTGTTTCAGCGGGCAAATTCTCTTATTTTATTTCTTTAAGTTGCTTAATAACACCTTCGTTAAATTTTGCAATCAGTTCAGGATTTTCCTTTACTGGTTTGGGTTCAGGCGCAGGCTCTCTCCTTTTCAAGTCGGCGACTTCAGTACGAATTTTGATGATGCCTTCAAGTATTTCTTCAATCGACGGGTAGAGGTTGAGCTGCAGCTATATCAGTTGGAAGATCTCGTAAAATCTTTTTTGTTTTTTCCTAGTTCTCGTTGATATTTTTTTTCAGTCTGCTCAGCGGATTGTTTTAATACTGGAAGAATACCCTTCTTTCTCTCCTCCTCATCCCTAATATCTCCCCATATAGCTCTTTCAGTAGTCGGTGCAAATTTTTCAGTAGCTGTTGTAATGGGTTTAAATAACTGTTCTGTACCCATAGCAAATTCAGCTTGTGCTTGTTGACGTTCTTGAAGTTTTTGTCTTACAGAATCACGAACAGGAAGAAATGTTTTGATTGCTTCTAGTCGCTCTCGTGCTAATCTAGCGGAATGTGCTTCTCCGATATTTGCCATTATTGATATAATGATGATTTAATTTATAGCAGCAGAGAGGGCTCGCCTCCACATTGGCACCGACACGATCACGTATTTGCCTTCGATGTATCGCGATTAGAAAAGCTACCAGCGATAGACGGGTAAGCCAATTCGTCGTTGACAGGGTTGTCTTACGCTGGATATCGCGTTTTTTTTGGTGGTTTTCCTTGCGATTTTCCAGGAAGGTTTATTTTGACGACATACGAGTGAACCAATTAGAGTCTGTTCTCCCTCTCTGCTGCTGAGTCCTGCTCTCTCATCTGCTACGTGAGTCTCCTGCAGCTAGGTTATATAAACATTATGACGTTGGTTCGTTTGGCTTCTCAGAGACCCTCGACGTTAAGTTATTAAACTTGTGGGGTTGGTCCAATGGCTTCAAAGTTAGAACAAAGGCACGTAGAGGGCTGCTCTTGGCAGTAGCAAAAACCGGGATTCAATGCTGAAATCTGTTTGCAAGTCCGATCCACTGCTTCCCCTGCCTCTGAGAGAGCTTTTTGTTGAGTACTGACGGGTAGCGCGATACTATCATTATCAATACGCACGGGTCATACGTGTCCACGTATGACCGTCGTTATATCAAGTATCAAGGCGATCTTAAATGTACAGTTGTACCGTCATTGTTATTCCTTGAAGATCTACAAGTTTAAATGTGTCAACCAATTATTCTGTCTTGAAATATAGAGCCGGCGTAATTGATATTAAAACACCAGGGTCCACAGTTGGTGAACACTCTAGAAATACATAACCCTGAACAACTTCGCACATTGTTTTAGACATGATTTCATAACTATCACTGACAGGTAACGATTTGGGTTGTATTTACAACAACCTGTTGCATCGCAGCATAGAGTTCGAGCAAAACTGCTCTAGAACGCAGCATCGTTCTCATAATGTACATTACATCTCGGCAAGACCATGCAGCTAGGCGTGATAATTGTTTCTGTCCATGATATTATTGCTGAGCAACGGCTGAAAAATCGATAGGGCTTCATTAATGATTTATGGTAGGTTGTTTCCATCACAAACTCATCCCACCGGTGTTTCCAATCGATACATGAGGACCTTTGGATGACATAGTGAACAACGGTATTCTGCTGTGAATTTAGTTGTATTTACTGCTTTTCAAGAGTTCTTGTTTCTTATATTGATGTAATTGTTTCGCTCTTTCAATTGCTATTTTTCTGGTGTTTTCGTAGAAGGTAATACCTGATTTTGGTTGGTGTTTCTTCACGAATTATATCTGCTACTTTTGGTATATTTTGGAACCTGCAGACCTCTGTGACTGGAAAAGGGCACCCGTTTCTTTCTTCGAGTCCTTGTTCTTGCAATTTACATATTTCTCTTCGCACCGGAATCGCAAAACGCATAGAAATTGAGAACAATACTCAGTCACGGCTTCCGCAAGTGTTCTTTATCAATCTGTGACGGCATCCTGGTCTGGCATGACCTGCACGCATGCTTGCTAAACCCTCTATATTTGGATAAAATCATCCGTTAATTGGTTTCTTGCAGCCTAAATTTATTCCTGTGACCGCTAGCAAGTATGTATGGGGTCTGGATTAGGAACGGCGGAAAATCACAGATCAAGCTCCAAACCTTTCAGTTTTACATGCAGTGATTAAAGGCCGTTTATTCCAAGAGCTAACACTTTCGATTATGCCAGGCCTGTCCTGACCATACAGGACATAATGGGACTAGTTTCATAACATATAGGTTCATGCAGGGTTAGTCAGGACGTGCCAAGCTCACTCGGTCGTATTACTGATAAGGGAGTAAATCAAAGATTGGCAGACAGAGACCCACAGAAGAACATTTTGTTGACTCAGATACACCGAGGTCTGGATGCTTTCATTCCTTCGAGACTCAACAATCACGATTTCTCGATGTAGGTCCTAGTGCCTTGTAAATCAAAACGAGTCTTCGAGTCGGAGCACTCACAGCGACACGTCTATGCGATCAATAACCTGAAACTGGATTACGGTTGGACGCTTGTCTTGATGCTTGCAGTTGCGTGCCACAATTTTGCGAAAGCCCTTCTGCTTAACAGGACACCCTGGTTAAAATAAAATAAAAATGTTGTTGCGCTTTCTGCGGTAATGATAAACTACACACACAGATTTCCGCGAAGAAATCGGAGACGGTTTACGTCGAAGCTTTTGTCGACGACCAGTTCCTTGCGCGAGATCTTCTCAAGAGAACCTGTTGTGTCGAGCGGCGTGAAATCGCGATTCTGAATTAGTTTATCGCTGCTTGCTGTTAAGGATTTATGAGAGACATATACTGTAATTCTGTTTCACCTGATGCAAGGTGGGAATCTTAACAATGAATGGTGTGTCAAGCATGTTCATCACAATGGCTGTAATCTTGGAAGCGTCGGGGAGTTTCGCACTGAATACATCAGTGAGCGGGAATAAGTCCTTTTTAGCTTGCGTGAAGCTCACAGGCATAAGGAAGGGCGGTGTCAATGTCCCATAAGATTCAGGATGTCACTTATGCCGAGTAGTACTCGTTACGTGCACGGTGACATTTGATCAAATTAATACGTTACATGCCGTTTTTTAGCTGTACTTGTTGGACGCATGACTGCAATTTGTTGATATATTGGATAATTCCCGCTGAGTATCTAAAGAACGTTTGTATTTTTTAATTAAAAATCCCTTACCTGATTATGATGTTTATTACAAAATGAAGATTTACAAGATATTATGTGGCTCAGAATGGTATCATTCTCTAATATGACATAGGTTTCATGAAAGTATTAGTTCATGGAAAGCAATGATAAAAATTCTTAAATAAGCATTAGTAAGTGGACATAAATTAAGACTCAGCTCTTTCAACTTCTTGCTATTATGTTCAAAATGTTACAAAAAGAAAGAAAAAAAAAACAGTTCTTCCCCCCACATGCCAAGAAATAGGTTTAATCTTCTGGGAAATGGTAAGCAATAAGAGACCTGGTCTCGTTGAAAGAGACATTCGTTGCAACAAATTCCAAAAACAATTTATCGAGTTAATAAGATTATGAAAAAAGGTCATTTGTCAGTGTGATGACTAGATTTCTTCATATTTCAGGTAAGCGTTGACAGTTGCAATGTTTGATAGAGTTGCGTATGCCGCATTGACGTCTGTTTATGGTTCCAGAGGACATATCTAGATATGCTTTTAGATAGAGATTAATTTCTTTGCAGTTTCGCTTTTACAAAATTGGGAAAAATGCCTTCTCTCGGTAAGAGCGGCCCTTTAAAGATTTTACCAGATACTAGCAAAAGAGAAATGTAACGGAACCAAGGCAGATATATTTTGAACGAGCTGATGATGATCCACCGTTATCTCCGGTGAAAACGCAAAGACAGAGAAGTACTGACTGAACAGTAAGACGACCGTTTTCTGCCATTCAGCATGTTATCTATGAAAATAGACTGATTTTAAGCTATTGGAAATAAGTCGATAGTATCCATTTGATGTATGATTTTGACATTTTGTGGAAGGTGTTTAAGATAAAGGATATGCCAGCATAACTTCTAACGAATGTTCCGAATTGTTAAATAATGGCACAACAATACTACACATCCTTTCAGCATCATGCGGAGTTCTATAGGTTTCGAATAATATCACCATTTGATAATAACATTGTGTCATTTCAAGGAACACTAACACAAATTGCGGGTAAGATTGGTGTGCAGGATGTGTTTTAGCCAACATTGGAACAATACAATCAAAACTTTAATATTTACAGATACATATTCACAAACAATGATTACAGTTTGTGATCATTGTCATATTACACATGTGTGAAATATAGGACAAGTCGATGAAAAAGTCGTATAATATCAATCATGCTAACACAATTTACAGTATTGAAAAAATGTTGGCTAGTAATCAACGTCGAAAACTTTTGCATGATTGCTGATTTGCTATTAGTTTTGGTATCTTGATTTGGTGACAGAAACATTGGTATTCTTGAAGTTGCGATCGTTGGCGTTATTAGAACGTACACGGACATATTCTAATTTGTTTTCCATGGCATTATGTGCCCTTTATGCCCTATCTCTTCAGAAGGTCCTAGATGAATCAATTTGTGGTTCGAACCCGGATAATTTCCAGGTAATATTCCTTTCTACTTCTCACAGCAAATACATGATATTCAAGAAACGCTGAATAATTGGAAAGAGAAGGATTCACACATTAAAAACGAAATTAACTCATTTGTTTAGCAACATAACTTCGTTGAACCTTCTTTAATAACTGCATACGTTCACGTGTGGCTTTTAGTGAGTGCGTGTATTAAGAGCCAAAGATTATATATTAACTCAGTAGTATCGAAACATTAAATTCTTTAGTAGCTCATACTATATACGACCGATATTTTCTGGCGATATATATGTTGATGCTTTCACATATTACTACATCCAGCTGAAAACTATATCTCTTTGGTTTCCATCGATGAATTTCATCTACTGCTTATTTCATTCACATGCCTGAGACACATGCCAAAATTAATTTGAAGACTGATACATTTGTGCTAGCTAAAATTATATAAAGGCATTGCGCAGAATATATTAATTTATTCGATTTTGCACTTTTATTCAAACCAGTATTCATGCGATTTATCCCGGGCCATGTAGGTTAAATTGTGAAGCCTTAATATCACTTTCAGGCCATTTTGCTTGTCCAATTTGTTATTTATCATATTGTAATTTCCTTACCGTTCGATGTTTCGTATTCTCGTTCAATTTTAACCCTGTATTAATTAGATGTTTTCAATTACATTGATATTTGTTTTTATGTAGTATGATAAACTATTCCTCACATACGACGTGTCCTTATGAAATACATAATGAATAAAGTATTTCAGATCATCAGTACATAAGAGATTTTAAAACATGATTTATTTTGTTAAGTCTCTATGATTGACATGAAACAGTGTTGAATAATATATTCATCTGTGTCCATGGATATAACATGATAATAGCTTTACCACATTTATAGAAAAGAATCCGTATGTACTGTGTATCTATACTTACATAAGTTTAGTTTGTTTTGGGTCTATACCATACCTATTGTCTTCTTGAATCTGTTTTGAAAGCATTTGGGCCTATGAATCCCGACCTCTACTAGTCTGTTTATTTATCCAATGTGAATGACTTGGTTAGTTTCAGCGTCTTAGACATTATTACCAGCATTCATATAGCTTAAGAGTGCATCTTTTCAATAATTGGATCAAGATCTGTTAGGCAAAACTATCTCGCTCTGATCTGTATTTGATTGCATGAAACAATAAGTTCAGCTGGTTTTTAGAACAAGGTTGGTGTTAATTCTCACGATATATAAATCCTTCATGAAATATCAATACCAACAATAAAAAACCTCGCGTGGATCAGTCGATGATTTAACCCAATGGATAGCAGAGAATTCACTGGACGCTAACTTGATTATTTGTCTTTCAAGTGCATGTCGCAATTCATCACGCATAAAAACTTCTCTGAAAGAGTTGGTTCGTTTCTTCCATGCCATATCAGGTAAATTAAAATTCGACAAAAACATATGTATTTTCTAGCTACTATTAATCCTTCGTCAGCTATGTGTGGTTTTCGGCAAATCGTTGTCCCCGGCTGACAATATTGGCTTTCTTCTGCATACTTGGATGTATTGTTTCTGTGATCCAGATCCGTTTTCCAGTGCTAGTCAGGTAGCGGTTCCAGCGACATAAAACGTGAAAACCTTTCTACATTTGGTGTTGTAGCGGCAACCATGCCCGTTATTGCAGCAAGAATTGGGAGTCATCATCATCATCATTGGCGACTCGGTCTCGAAAGACCATGCGAATAGCGCCCTTGGGGTGTTGCCTGTCTCTGTTTGCAACGTCTGCTGTGGGTGTGCAGGCCTATACGTGAGTGACAGTCCCTACTGCAGTTGGTGCAGACATACTGGGAAGTCTGCATTACTGTGGTTGCTGTTGCGTTCTTCTTTCTCTTACGTTTGTCTGCCACCAACTGGCCTCTCCTCGCATCAGCGACTGATATGCCATTGTTTACCAACAGTCTCCAGGTCCCTCGGTCCTCAGCCAGCTCTTCCCAGCCATCGGGTGAAATGTTGCATGCCTTCATGTCCCTCTTGCACACATCTTTGAAACGGAGCGAGGGGCGTCCGACTCTTCTCATGCCAGTGGCCAGCTGTCCATATAAGATGTCCTTTGGCAGCCTTCCATCCTCCATGCGTCGGACGTGACCCAGCCATCGAAGGCGGCCTTTAATTAGCAGGGAGTACATGCTGGGGGTACTTGCACGCTGCAGGATCTCGCTGTGTGGAACACGGTCTTGCCAGCTGATTTTCAGGATGCGTTTCAGGCACCGTATATGGAAGGAGTTGAGCCGGCGTTCTTGCCTCATGTAGGTACTCCACGTCTCACTTCCATATAGAAGGGTGCTGAGAACGCAGGCCTGGTAGACTCGGACCTTGGTGTGCTCTGTCAGCGCGTTGTTTTCCCAAACCCTCTTTGTTAATCGAGCCATGATCGTGTTTGCCTTTCCAAGCCTTCTATCCAGCTCCATATCAATCGAGAGAGTGTTGCTGATGGTTGACCCTAGGTAGGTAAAGTTGTTGACTGCTTCCAGGGTGACACCGTTGATTTTCATTGAAGGGGCAATGGTGGTATCTTGCACGCTGACATTTGTTTTTTCCAAGCTGATTGTGAGACCAAAGTGCTTGCAGGCAACAGCAAAACGGTCTCCCAGTCTCTGGAGGGCTTCCTCGGTGTGGGCCACAAGAGATGCGTCATCTGCAAAAAGCATCATCCTGATGAGCGCAGCTCTCACCTTGGTCTTTGAGCGCAGTCGTGCCAGGTTGAACAGGCTCCCATCAGACCTGGTGTGTAGATATATGCCATCCGTGGACGTGTCGAAGGCGTAGGACAGGAGCAAGGGTAAGAAGATCCCAAAAAGTGTTGGTGCCAGCACGCAGCCCTGCTTCACACCACTGTTAATTGGGAAGGAAGTTGAGGATGATCCATCATACAGGACTGTTCCCTTCATATCTGCAAGGAAAGAGATTATCATGCTGAGGAGTTTTGGGGGGCAACCGATCTTACTCAGAAGTTCAAAAAGGCCCTTCCTGCTGACCAAGTCAAAGGCCTTGGTGAGGTCGATGAACATCATGTAGAGTGGTTGACCTTGCTCTCTGCTCTTCTCTTGGAGTTGTCGTAGGGAGAATATCATGTCTGTCGTCGACCTGCCTGCTCTGAAGCCGCACTGTGATTCCGGGTACACACGGTCTGCCAGCAACTGCAGCCTGTTGAGTATGATGCGGGCGTACACTTTACCAACAATACTCAAGAGCGAGATCCCTCTGTAATTATTACAGTCACTGCGGTCGCCCTTGTTTTTGTAAAGGGTCACAATTGTGGCATCACGCATGTCTTGGGGGACTACTCCTTCCTCCCAGCAGCGGTAAAGTAGCTCGTACAGTGGTTTAATCAATGCTGGTTTTCCACGTTTGATAGCTTCGGGCGGGATGCTGTCACTACCTGGTGCTTTGTCGTTTGGAAGGCAGTCGATTTCTTTGCTGAGCTCCTCTAAGGTTGGCACTTTGTCGAGCTCTTCCATGGTGGGCAGATTCTTTATGCTGCTGAGGGCTGCATCAGTGACTGACGTTTCTCTGGAGTATAGTTCTGAGTAGTGCTCCACCCATCTGGCCATCTGTTGCCCACGGTCTGTGATCTTCTCTCCCGTCAGGGATTTCAGGGGAGCGACCCCTTTCACTGTAGGGCCTAGAGCCTTCTTGATGCCACTGTACATGCCTTGGATGTGTCCGGACTCGGCACTGCGCTGGATCCCTTCACACAGTTGTTGCCAGTACTCGTTCGCACACTGTCTAGCAATGCGTTGGGTGTTACTTCGGGCACTTCTGAGAGCAGCAAGCGTCCGTTCATTAGGGCATTTTTTGTAAGCTATGAAGGCTTTTCGTTTCTCCTCGATTTCTGGTTCCATCCTTGATAGGTGTGTATTGAACCAGTCCTGGCTGGGTCGTTCCTTCTTGCCAAACGTTGACATAGCTGTACTGTAGATGGCACCCTTCATGGCGTTCCACTTGGCTGTAGCGTCATACTCAGGCAGGTCCTGGAGAGCCTTGTTCAGGGCAGACACATACTCCTCCACCTTGACAGGGACTGACATCTGTGCAGTGTTTATGCGAGGACATCCTTTTGGTTTTGTGCGGTGTAGCACGTGTGGCTGTAGTCGCACTCTGCTGCTCACAAGGGCATGGTCGGAGTCACAGTCTGCACTGTGGTAGGTTCTGGTGGAGAGGACGCTGTTAAGGGCAGAGCGCCTGGTGATGGCCAAGTCGAGTTGGTGCCAGTGATGAGATCTGGGGTGTTTCCATGACACTTTGTGTTGTGGCTTACACTTGAAGAAGGTGTTTGTGATGCACAGGCCATGGTAGGTGCATAGCTCCAGCAGTCTCTGGCCGTTTTCGTTGGTCTTTCAAGTGCCATGATATCCGAGGCAGGTAGGCCAGGACTCGTGGTCCGCACCTACTCTGGCATTAAAGTCGCCGAGGAGGAATAGTGGTTCATTTTTGGGGCATCCTTTGATCTGTTCGTCCAGCTGCCCATAGAACTGATCCTTCACGTCTTCTGATGACGTGAGGGTTGGGGCGTAGCCACTGATGATGTTGACAGGACCTGAAGTAGTGGTGAGGCGGATGGACAAGAGACGCTCAGTGCCCCCTGTTGGAGGTTCAACCGAGGCCAGGAGATTGTTTTTGATGGCAAAGCCCACTCCGTGCTGACGGGGCTCCTCAGGTTCTCGACCCTTCCAGAAGAAGGTGTAGTTTTCCTCTCTGAGGGAGCCACTAGAGGCGAGCCTGGTTTCCTGGAGGGCAGCTATGCTGATATTTAGTCTGGTGAGTTCTCTATCGATGATGGCCGTCTTTCTGGTGTCGTCCACTTCTCTGAGGTCGTCGGAGATGCCTGTACACATGGTGCGCACATTCCAGCTTGCAAATCGAAGAGCTGGAGTCTTCTTTATTGGTTTCTTGTTTATTTTGTCTGGTGTGGAATTACCGTCTGCTTGTCATGCTGAACAACACACTGAGCTCCAGACACCCACTGGAGCAGGCAGACGATGGCGGGTCAACACCTTATTGACCGGGGGCTGCCCGGCTTGAGGCGGGCGATAGTTGGCCAGTGGGACACGATGATCCCTCCCACCGTCAAAGCTGACCCGTCGCGCCCCTTCCCTACGCCAATCGGGTGGGACTTATAACCCGTAAACTGTCAGCTTCCGTGTTGTTTCCTCACTCAGTAGCGAGACTGGAGTGTCCTCTCCAGGGAGCAAGCCTGGGCGTGGAATATGGAGATCCTGGGCTGCCCAGACGTCAGGATCCCCCTCTCGTCCTTGCTGGTGGGGTCCAAAGGAATGCTGAGCATGACATTTGGCACCAGTTTGGATGCAGGAGCTGCCGGAAGGAGGTCGTAGTCGACCCCCAGCCGCCTTAGGGGCTCCACTCCTGATTTTCTGTCTGGGTTTACTCCCGTAGCCTTTCCTTCTCCCGAAGATATCCACAAGGCAGTGGAGCCATAATCCAATGGATGGGACTTGGTTGGTTTTGAATCAGAGTTTCCTTCTCCTAGATGAACTGCCTGACAAGGCTAACGAGCTTCATCTGCCCGGGTTTGGGGTCAGAGTTTCCCTTCTCTTAGACTGGTTGCCTGCCAAGGCTAATGAGCCCAGTCTGCCCACCCAGTTATACCGCCGGGTACTCGGTCACGCCACACAGCAGACTCTGTTAAAACAGGGTGCACCGCGTGAAGGTGCTGCTGTGGACACAATAGTGTAGGAGAGGCCATATGCAAGTAACCTCCTGCCCCGCAGAGCGAGACAGTGGTCCTGCGGCGATCACTACACCTGGGAAGGAGAGGCTATGAGAGACGTTTCACTTTCCTTTGGCAAGCGGGACGTCAGGCCCATGCCACGCACCACCCAAGAATTGGGAGTATTCCACCAGTTTTGACCATATCGGTGACCTATGTGGACGACATTGTTATTTCCATTGCAGTGTCTTTAGACACCGCTTTATTGAAATGAATCATCTTTCGCTCGGTTAGCGATAGTTTTTTGATAAACCATGCAACTGGGATTCGTTAATCGTACTGTAACTCCACAGATGTCTTTGGAGTCCAATCGTATTTTGTAATTTGATTTTAACTCAACGTCACATCCACTTGGTTGTATCTCGTGTTTTATTTTAACGCATATGATCAATTGCGTTTAAATGCTCAGACAAAATTTATGTTTTTCACAGGGGCGTCAACAAAGAACATTTTTTGACCGGCCCCTGCTAGCATCACAGTTTTATCAGGCAAGATCATGGCGCTTACTATTTAATTGGCCATAGCGGCTGACTTTTCCACACGAGTTCAAACATGCATGTCAACAACGGTCTGTCGGAATAAACATAGATATCCAATGAAAAGTAGTAGTTTGGATAAAATGGTGTAACATATGGCTGATATATTTGTACCTAGTGCCTACATTTTTGACAAGTAATTCCATAAGGAAATGCACATGCAATTACTTAAACATACAATTGCAATTCCGTAAAAACCTAAAAAAAGATCTGATATTTTCTGCTCGCCAAAAACTTAATTACAAAAAATAATTTGTCCTGAAAACCTTTATTCTCCGCTGTTTTTCTACATCAGGTTCATTTTAATAACAATTTGGTCATTACAGCATTATGCAGAAAATAAATGTTTCTGGTTTATCATATTATTTTAAGATGTTGTTTTATTAATCTGAAGATTTTATCCAAAAATTCCTCCCAGTACGAAATACCAGTATACTGTGTATGTTTGGGGAGACTATCATATATATAATGATTTGGGTAGTTTCCTTACTCGCAATGGATTATTTAAGCCCATTATTTGTTACTTTATCAACGTGATGTTTCTTTCACCGCCCTTAAAATATTTGTTATGATAATTATATTTTTAGCTTGGTGTTTTATAATGCCACGAATAACATACTTAACACCTTAAGATGAAAAAAGAATAATTCAACTGCGTAATTATATAACCGCTGGTGTAATTGCAAGTCAGTATCGTATTTGGTTTGGCGAGGCTTAATTAGATCTGGAGAACGCATGAGGTTATAACTAATATGAGCAGAATCTGTAATGATCCACGAAACAAGAAACACGATTTTGATGTACCTAAATTTAATATCGATATTATTGAAGTGAGACGTCCGCCAGTAAATTATTTAAGGCGTTTTAGTCAGTCAAGATCTAGAGACAATAAAGAGCTACAAAACTTAAAATCTGAAAATGATAACATTTTTGCTGAAAATAGCAATTATCATGATGAAATAACAAATTTAAGATCGGAATGTAACAAGGCTAAAACAGAAAATATACGTTTAAAATCAGAGAATGAAAAGTTCAAGGCGATGATGAAGTCTGAAGAGCTTACGTTCTTGAACGATGATATCTCATTTGTTGAGAAAAATATAAATAAGCTTGAAAAGAAGCTAGAAAAAAGAATAAAGAAATACGACAACTTGGTCATTTAGTTACAGCATAATGAGAAAGAAGAAAAAATATTACAGAATAAGGTCGATGAAAAATTATATCGTAGTGTAGATAAGTGGGAAAAAAAGTTGGAAAAAATAATCTAGAAAACAAACTACTCGGTACTACAGACCAGTAATAAATTTAAGAAAGTAAAAAAAAAAAAACAACAAAGTTGATTTAGCCTTTTTTCTTCTTAGGACGACCCGGTCGACCCTTATCGTCATTATTTTACTGATTTATCTGGCTCCTTATTTTCTTAGGATTTATTTAAAGCAAATATCTCGTCAGCAATTAGTTTAGCTCTCATTTCTTTGTCATTTAACGGCCTCTGAAGAAAATCTTCAATTTCATTTATCGGTAAAGACAGTAAATTAATACGCTGATTAAATTCCTATAAAAACTCCTCGCCAATTCTGGACCGCGAAAACTCTGTTAAATCGGTTGATTTACTAATAATTGCTGTCATCTCTCCTTTATTAATTTTGAATGATATTAATGAATCTCGCTGTGAAATAAAATATTCTTCACCGTTCAGTCCATGAAGCACTTTATCATGAAAGTAGTTTTCAGCTTTATCATAAAACCCAAGAACGTTGAGAGCAATATAATCACTCACAGAATAAATTTTATTAATAATTTGATTTTAATTCGAATAACATAACAAATAATGACTACAAGTTGCGATAGCGGAAGTGTTATATATATATTTAATTATACATTTAATTTTTCAGCGTATTTCTTTTATAATCGTTCTCTAGTTATTTCATCCCGAGTTTTAAATTTGACTGATTGAAATGTTTGAGAGAATCCTGAATAAAACGCGTCCGATAATTTCATATTAGTCAATCCATCTTTCGACGTTTTATACTTGATTCTGCAGCCAGGAAAAAGTTTGTCACAAATAGTAAATTGTGATTTCATTATAATTATATTGCAAATTCAATTGCTTATGAATTATAATTAAAACAAAATTAAAAATAAACTAAATCAATATTATTCGACTTTAGCCTGATTATTAGTTAGATGAATTTTTAGAAACTCCTCAATCGTTGGGTGGTTCTCTTTTTACAAGATATTTTTGGAGTTCTTGCGTTGTAATAGGCCATTAATGAACGATATTCAGCACAACCGCAGCTTGTACAAATCTGATATGGGCCTTGCACTCTCTTTCCACAACTTAGACAATTCTGGCAACAAGATTGTTAAATAAATATCATGACTTACAGGAAAAACCGCCAAATACCCAAAGTCAAATGCTGAATTAAATCGTCTTAATGATGTTGACAAAGCAGCCGTAGAAAAATAAAAAAACTCGCTTCAAACAAGTACTTCAAGGAATAAAGAAACCTCATAAATTAAGACTAACGACTGCAAGAACTAAAAACACAAGATACGAGTTAGTAAAAAATCGAATAGATGAGTTTAAGCAACTATCTGGAAAAAACATTAAATATCTTAAATCAAATTTTGATATTGAAAATCTAAAGAAGAAAGTCGAGTTAAATCTAGTACTATTAGGTTCATCATTCGAGGGTTTTGACAAAACCTACGAAAGGACTGCTCAATAAGATATCAAAACTAATATGAAACCTATCATCAGATCAATTTTGTATAACAGCCCAAGTGTTAAAATGATAATTGAATTTCTTGCAGTGTTTCAGCATCCTGTTGATCTTGAAAAATTCAGCAGGACGTACTTATCACAAAAACCACGTGTCGTCTTGTTAAATGGCAACATTAGCCTACGCGATGATTAAATCATTCAGGAAAATACTATAAAATATTGACGAATACACGTCATTTGGTATGGGTTGGATTTTAATCAAAATAGAAATGTTGGTGACCATATTTACGAATACGACCCTCTACGTGTTGGTGAATTTGTAGAGCTACCAGAAAAGATTAAAAATTCACAGTTTTGTATAAATATTGCATCAGACGATAATAAGTGTATTAAGTGGAGTATCTTAGCAACATTATTTCCTGCTAGCATAAATCCCAGTCGTGGATCAAATTATAAAGAATATGAATCAAACCTAAATTTAGCTAAAATACAACTTATAACGCCAATCAAACAAATTGAAAATAGAAAAAAAAAAACAACACTTAATTATCACCAGGTGGAGTCAATGATTTTGGTGTTGATAATGATTATAAAATCTTTCCCGGAAGACTATCGAAGAAACCACACAGCAAAACAATTAACATCTTAATTTTAAAGAAACATCATTCGTTAATACAAAATTTCAACGGATTGGCCGGCAAACAGTTTAGCAAACACAAGAAAAAGAAATATTTCTGCTATCGTTGTTTGTGGAGTTTTTCAGATGAAACGCTTCTCCTCAAACGTAACAACTATTGCTTCTATCAACAGCAATTAGCATTACCAAATGAGAACGAAAAGATCTTAAAATTTAGAAATCACAGAAAAAAGTTCGTGATACCATTCACGATCATGTACGATTTCGAGTCAATTCAGGAGCTAATTCCAGAAGAAATTGATAATTCAGGATCGCGAACAACTATACACGCCGACAAACGTGCCGGTGTCCGCTGCTTCCAAAATTACCTGTGCCATTGATCCTTCGTTATCAGAACCCGTTAGGTTATATCAACGTACCAGTAAAACCGAAGAAGGGCCAACTGTTTCGTTATTAAAAGATCTTTTCATGGAAGCAAAAAAAATCTTCAAACGCCTTTCAAATCCATCTCCAATGAACACTCTGACATCGGAACAGAGACAAGATTACGAAACAGCAACATGTTGTCACATTTGTGAAAAACCGTTTCTTCCAGATGATGTTAATGAACTGTCTAAAGTTCGCGACCACTGTTATATAACAGGAGACTACAGAGGAGCAGTTCATAATACGTATCATCTTAAATTTCATGCAGTACAATGTATTCCTTGTGTAGCACATACTTTTCGTAGTTATGATGATCATTTTATCATAACAGTCCTTGGTCATCCTGATATCACTAAATTATGTAACGATCGTAAAGTAGATGGCATTACAACTAATTCTGAAAAATGTATGTCTTTCACAGTCGGTAAATTGCGTTTCATTAACAGTTTGCAGTTTACGAGCTCGTTCCTTGTTTAACTCGCCAAAAAGTTAAAGATTTTCTATCACTAACGGCACATTTTTGTATCAGGACAGAGTTGATGAAAAAGAACAGTATGTTCCCTTACGAGTATCTAGACAGCTTCCAGCGCCTTAGGGAAACATCACTACCAAACCATGAGAAAGTTTACTCGTCAGGGGCAGTTGAAAAAGTAACTAATGAAGAATTCGCTCACACACATCGCGTCTGGAACGAATTAGACTGTAGAACAATTGGTGACTACCTTGATTTATACTTGACACAGAACGTATTACTGCTCTATGATATATTTCAAAATTTTCGCAGAAACAGTATCGATATGTACAAACTTGACCCTTACTGGTATTTCTCATCGCCTGGTTTGCGTTGGTTGCAATATTTAAGCTTTCTAAAGCGGAATTGGAGTTGGTAATCCACCCTAACATGTACTACTTTATTGAGAATATAATTCGCGGTGGAATCGGTGTTGTGATAAAAAAAAACACGCCAGAACTAACAAATAATATATACCTGACTACGATTCAACTAAACCAACTAAATGCATTCCGTACGTTTATAACTTGTCAGAAGGAATGCCGACTGGTTGTATTGGTTGGGAATCACCCGACGACTTTCTTACCTCAACAGGAAATTTGACTAAAGATCTTTCTGATTCAGATTCTATTTCGTTGAAGTTGATGCTGAATACTCGAAATCGAGTATTTACATAATGATTACCCATTCATGGCCGAAAAAATGACCAGATTCCTTAATATCCAACGAGCAGCTATCAAATCGCAAAGGAAAACATTGCTCAGCAGATTAATTAGTACCGAATTTGAGGAGCAAGCAAAATTATGTTTGCCATTACAGATTGCTCAAACAAGCATTCGACAATGGTTTAAACATTGCAAAAATACACCGAGCTCTGAAATTAAAACAATCATGCTGGATGGCTGATTATATCAAATTTAATACTGATATGAGAACCATATAAAAAACAGATTTTGAAAAAGATTTGTTGAAGGTCATGAACAATTCGGTGTTTGGTAAAATGATGGAGAATATTCAAAACCTAGTCGATATTGAGCTAGTTAACACCCTAAAGCGATAGAGTAAATTAATTGCTTCAGAAAAAATTGCTGGAAGCTTTCCGACCTGTAAATATCTTGTAATGGTTAAAAATACAAAACAAATTTAGTTCTTAATAAACCAATCTACGTTGGTGAGTCTGTACTGGAAACCTCAAAATGGCTGATGTACGATTTTCACTGCTATTTTGTAAAGAATAAATGGCCAAACGCAAAATTGTTGTTTACTGATACTGATTCTCTCGCAGATGGATCTGGTTGCGTTCATAATGATGTATATGAAGATATTTATAATAGCAAAGAAGAATTTCATTTATCAGATGTAAAAGAAACAGGATTTGATGACCCAACAAATAAAAATGATTTCGGTAAGATGAAAGACGAATTATGTTTCGAGCCTATTATCGAATTTGTGGGATTACGTACAAGATGTACTATGTGTTGTCCTTATACATTAAAAAGAGCATGATGCAGGCTAGGATGTTAACAATGCCGTTATGAAGAAATATTTAACCCATTATGTAATCAAACAGGTTCTATTAGGTGAAGAAAAAAAATCATATTTGCTGAGATGACTACAATAAGGTCAGAACAACAGCAAATCAAAACAGACAAAAGTTACAAACAAGGCCTGGATAAATTCGATGATAAAAGATCTTTTACTGATGGTATCAACACGTTGGCATTAGGTCATTATAAAACCATCAAACATAATTAATTTTAGACGAGTTTATAAGCAATATCGTTTGTAGAACGTAGCTATTGTCGCAACCGTACAATTCAGATGGAAAATAAAATAAAAATGTGCTCATAGCAAACAATCAAATTTTATTTTTAGCTGCTTTGTTAATTAAGCACTGAAATAATTGTTTTCTTTTCTTCTCTGAAAGGCTGTTGGCGGCATTTTCAAATATATCGATAAATGGATCGGTTACCCATTCCTCCAGTCGTTTATCACCTGTTCTGTACGCTAACCGAAACTTGCCATCAGATATTTACAAATAACCAGTGCCATCAAATGTTTCATTAATTTTATCTATTTTGATACCAAGCAGATTTGCTGCTGTTTTCATCGCATTATATTTTGCAATTTATCTTTTTGTTATATTTATACACATCGTTCTAACCGTGTTTTTCGAATATAAACTAAAACTTGGTATTCTCGTTTAAAGCAACGATCCTGATGAAAGTCTATTATAACAGTTTCTCGAACATTCTTTTTTCAGTAATTGCAAATTTCATATATTTCTCGTCGTAGTTTGTCATTATTCAATACTTTATTTAAATTATAATTCATTCATTTTTCTGATGTAGGTTTTTAAAGGCCAAAGCAATGTTGGTTTACAAACAGACAGGCATTTTGATTTGTGGTTAGCAATAAAAAAATTGTTTATATAAGTGTTTTCACTTGCAATAAATACTATCTTTCTACGCAACTCATGGTTGCAGGTAGCACACTAAAACATCAAGATGCAAGTGTTTGCAAGCAAAAGCAAATGTTTCTAGGATGGAAAATATAGAATTGTGCTCATAGCCTCATAAAAACTTGCTACTATCGTCAATGCTATTATTTATTGCACTGTTAAACAATATCATCACACCGTCGATGACAAAACCAGTTCGATCACATTGTCCATAAGCTATTACAATTTGCTTACGGACGTATTTATAATTGTACTGACACTGGCTGGCATTTCTTTTAATTTGGCAGTGGCAGCGGTAGACCACTGGTAGTCAGCGGGAAATTAGTTCTTCAGGAAACAAATTTTGATAATCTATCTTTTATCATACATAAACCATTTGCGCCAAGAATAGTCGCAGACCATGAGAGCACTCCAACAACATTATCTTTTATAAACCATATGGGTTTCTCGTTTAAGTTTTTAGGAAGAGAAATACCATGTCTACGGACCATGTGCCTGGGCTACTTTACAAAATGACCTCTTAACAATATATCCAATCTAATATCTGTAATATATGCTGTATTATGCAGTGCGTCGATGTATGACCAATATTTTACACTGATCCAATGAATGAGATAAATTAATTGTACCAATGTTATCTCTTCGATTTAAATCGCCTTTCTGATGAACAAAATAACGAAAAATATATCTCTACGTAGGTCACGATAATGACCATCTTAATCTGTCTACTTAAATGTGGTCATACTTCATATGTTATAGTATCAACATAAACACCGGTTCCGTAGGCACAACCGTTACAAGATCGCCCGGATACCCATTAGGGGAAAAATATATAGTATATGTCATTGGTTTTCAACGATACTGATATCGTGGGCTGGGGAGTATGTTAACTGCCGCAGTCAGCATCACTTCTAAGATTTAACGCGATGGTCGATGTCATATTAACTATGCCAGGGGCCACATCACGCCTACCGCGTTCTAGAGGATTATCTACGATTACACTTCCAACGTCGTCACCACCCTACCAAATCATCGTCTTGACGATGCGAGAATGACTTGCAATATGGTTAATAACAACAACGATGAAAGGCAAACCATTAGTGCGACAAATGAATTGTTCGGGTAATACAGTATTATAATAGAGTCAATATATGACAGTGCCATTGCTTACTGGAAGGCGATCAGCAAATTAGAGAGCGTTGATACAATATATTGCGAAGGATTTGGTGGCGCAACGAGCACTATGGCAGATTTATTTACCAGCACCAAAATAAATTCCATGTGGATGGATTTGATCTCAGAACACCCAACGATGTTCGTAGGCTGATATTATGTTTCTGAAACGCGACAATTTTGTAAACAAGGCAAAGTCGCTTACATGTTGACCTTCGTCGATATAGCCAATCGTTACAAGCAAGATCAAGCAATGACAAAGGAAACGCTCAACGATATCGCAAAGGCATCAATACCCATATACGATCGTGGAAGAATAACATGTCCACGGTTGCTACAGGTTGTTGTGGGTCGAGAATTTCTCAGAGAAACCATTTGGATTGATTTTATTTCGGATCATATCTATTAATATTGTACTATTTCAATTCAGTTGGAGAGCATCATGTTGTCCTGGTTCCTATATTGTTTGTTTCGACAAGGGATGTGTCCTACAGGACAAAATATTTCCCCGGTAACTGCTTAGTGCTTGTGTGCCTGAATGTATCGTAATCGTAAGCAGTTTACCGTAAAATACATCTTTTCTAGCAGGATCCACCCTTCTGTTAAAGGTGACCGTCAAATCCACTTCCCAGCTACTCATGTATGTGGTTATGCTAGTACCACTGATACAAATCTGGAATGTGTTTTATTATAAATAATACATTTAGCAGAAAAGGTAGAAATGTTGGTACAGATTAAATTATATTAGTCTTTCTGAGTAACAAACACAAAATAATGTATTAATTCCATAATTGTAAGACTAATAATACTTTCCTCCATTCTTTTTGACCAATAACTTACAGAGATTTTAAAAGATTTATGTTACCTTGTTCAGAAGAAATACAGTTTTGTTTACATGTTAATTTCGGGTTTATCTCTCGTAAACGATGCACTCATGTCGACACATAATAGTTTTGATAGATGCATTCAGGTTTAGCGCCTAACATGAGCAAACGTCTTCATATCCTTTCTTATGCTTTAAACAATGTTAAAAGATTATAGAAGCATTGATTCAACTACGGTGCCAAACACATTCCTGACTAGTATTGTATGCATATATATATATATATATATATATATATATATATATATATATATATATATATATATATATATATATATATATATATATATATATATATATATATATATATATATATATATATATATATATATATATATATACATGGATTTTTCAGATACCCCTTGCAAAGTAACAGTGTTTACGATGTTGTGGTAAGGTTCAATTTCCAGTCCACCTTTATTATTATTTCTCCTCAGCCAATAAGTCACATAGACTAAGGCGGGTTCTTTCAAAACAAACCCAAAACAATGGTGTGTGTTTGTTTTCTTTTGTAATTTCCTCGTAATAGGTTGATGGCTTGGACGGGGAACGCTATTCCAAGGTCACCTTACAATTAAAGATATCTGGTTATCACATGATCTATGGACAGTAAAAATAATGCCCATAAAATGTAAATCCAAACACAAGCATGGACACATGCAAATATCACACGATATTTTGTTGACACAAACATTGGATAGACTGACACATATAGAGTGCACAGATGACAAAGATTTCGCAATATTACAATATTTGTACCTGTCAACTGCATTGGACATATTACATGTTTATGACTAAGGATGTTTTCTGAAGAAATTATGATTCTTTTTTAACTTAATGTATTTTTGTCAATTGTCTTATCAGATTCAATGATTTGCTGAAAAGCTTGATACATCTGCGCGTTTAAAAATAATATCTCGCCAAAATTAGCTAGTGATTACACAAAATGTATAATTATTCACTTCTTGAATTGAGTTCCTCTTTGGACAAATGTACAATTTTTGGACAACAATGTGCAACATGTTGAATAAAATGGTAGAAAAACTTTGAAGTAATATTGCAATCATATAAAAGATGTTCAATATTTTCGTTCTCATTCTTACAGAAAGTGTCTTTGTCGCCATCTAACATGTTATTTTGATTTTCAAAACATTATTGTTATTTTGATTTTGAAAACATTATAAGTGACAATTATTCTGGAAATTAATTTAAAATTAAAATATATCAACTTTGTTTCATTAGGACAATGTTATGCCCATATATAAATCTTGAACCACTGCTCACTACTTAAATTTTCTTTAATGATTGTACCCAAGTTTTCTTCATTAGCAGTATGCTTTAAACGCGTTGTAAATAAACTTCCTAGATGTATATGTCCGCAGGTACATTATTGAATCATCTGATTGTCTAACCTTTTGTTAGCCATGTAGTTTTGATTGCATCTTTCCAAGATTTTTAAATTTGGGATAGTATTGCAAAGTATTTCAAAAAGTCGACGCATCCAGCTTTTCGTTTTATCATTTCAAAAGTTATTATTGTGATCATCAATTAAATTGTTACGCACTTCAATGCGGGCATCTTCCTAGCATTAGTATTACTGGAACTGTCTAGGTGGATCATAATTTAAAACACTCAGGAATAAATACTCATTTAGATTTTGCGGATCTTCTTCCCAATTTGTTACTGAATAAATTATATCACTCCAAAAGCTGTTTCTAACGAGCTTACCAGTTGCTTCTAATTTGTGCCTCCCTACATTCCAACTCTCCTTGATATTTCTGAATATAGTTGTATTGACTAGGTTCTGGCACGCTCCATCCTCGTTTTCGAACAATCTTTGAACCTTTTTTGTACTAATATACCTAATAAATGTATGCATGTGTATTACATTTGAACCTGCCTCGTTCTCCAGGGTATCTAGTAGATCACGTTTAATTCTCTCCACTTTTCGACTCCATACAAAGTTAACTACAGTACAATTTAGGTTTGCTTCGTTTGCTTCTGATTGATTTGAAAGTGTTGAAAACGATGTAAGAATATGGGAGGAATACGAGATTTTATAACAATTATTTTAATTACTAACGAAAGAAGAATTTGACTTCATTGGAATTATGTTTTCCCTTTGTATTTTCTTCGTATACTTATTTTCCACCTTTTTTGTAAATCTATAGAAAAGTCAATGACAATGAGTGTAATGTTGGAAAATCAGTTTACTTTCATATCGTGACATATTTCTTCATTGGAAAGTTTCTTGTTTCCAATCCAAATAGCATTTGGTTTAATGTTGTATTTTAGTCAAAATAAAATGAAAAGTCTTGCAAGATATTCATTGTTACTTTAAGAGAATGTTAAGATCCGTCGAGAAGAATAAAAACGTAATCGGCAAACTGACCCGATTTATACAAACTGATATCAAAGATGAGACAACGTACATACGCATTTTGTTTAAATTTATAGAAAAAATCGCAACTCCAATAATAAGCAAACAAGTCTCCAGATGATCCCGTTGATAACATCCTCTTTTGAGTCTAAAACGAAAACATAATTGCATTAGCAGCAGAGGGGGTGAACAGACCGAAACTAAAAGAGTACTGAATAGACAAAAACAGTTTCGGTTTATTTCCGTGGCGCGGACGCGCAGGGGCTAAGACATACAAAAACAGTTTACACACCGAGGCATCGCAGACAAAAAAAAACAGTTTCGCGCGCGTCGCGTCCATGGTCGGTCCAACCCCCGCTGTAAGAAACTCTTCGAGTTTCCAAGGAAACATTTTTATGTTAACCATACAATGTATCAAGTCCGATACGGTATCGTGTCCGCGGGTCGTGTAAATTTATTGTCACAAATCCGTGCGCGATAATTAAATCGCAGGTTATCAAATAATGGCAAATATCGGAGAAGCACTCACAACTAGATTGGCACGACAACGACTAGCGCGATTAAAAAATTTCTTCCGGTTCGTGATTCCGTCAAAGAAAAATTAAAAGCAAGACAAGAAGCGCGAGTTGAGTTTGCAACATCTGCGGAGGAATTATTTAAGCCTATTACAGCAGCTACTGGTGAAGTTAAAACTGCAATTGTAGGAAAACCTGATCCTGCCGACCCTACCAAAACAAAACGAGGGTTACTTCAAGCAATAGAAGAACTTAAACAGCAACAGGCAGATGATGCAGGTGCCGCAGCTGATGCAGGTGCCGCTGGCGTAGTGACAGTTGCTAAGGAAACATTTATTAATAAATTTACCGAAGATGGTATTACTAAAATAAAAAATATTCCGCTTACTAACATAGATGAGCTTAAGGAGTTTTCTGCTTGGATTGTCTCAAATTATCCTAACCGGCAAGAATTTCTAAAACCAGGAGCTGGCTCGGGTATGACTCAGGGTGAGTGGCGGGATTATGTTTATAAAGTAAACCGAGGCATTTCTCGAATATCTAGCATTGATGATACCTATAATTTTATAAAAACTGGCGTAATTGGGGTTAATAAGGAACTAAGAGACCAACGAATGAAGGCAAGGGAAAAGGAAAGGCAGGCAAAAATGCAGAAAATGGAAATGAAAAGGCAGGCAAAAATACCGGCGAAGAAAACACAAGCTCTAAAACAGACCCTGCAAATGACACTGCCCGATCCAGTGCCTGAATTTTTATCGCGTGAACCCGTGGGCGCTAGCGCTCCCGATGACGATGATGATTTTTCCACTCCTGTTTTGTCGCCCATTCCGCCGCCCAAACCAACACTAGAAGAATTACTCATGAAAAAAGATAACCTGTTGAGGGAAAAGTCCGATCTTTCAAAAAATAAACAAAAAACAGAGAAACTGAACCAAAGCAATCCGAAAAATAAGGCTAAGCACGAAGCCGCAATTGCTGCATATGATAGAAATAAAAAAGAAATTAACGCAATATACGAAAAAATTTATGAATTAGAACAACAAGAAAAAAAGAAAACAGGCAGCGGATATAATAACCACATCTGTCCTGATAGCGTCGTCAACGATGTGTCCAGACTAGAAGTTCTCATCGGAGGAAGACGTGCCGGAAACAACTCTCCGGAAATTATAAATGAAGCCGCAGATATCTGTCAGAGACTATTTCAGCGTGGCATTATGGATATCGGCATCTACCGGGGGCTCATTGATGAACTCGCGGATGGTTACTACAGCGACTAGCAAATTTAGTTAGAGAAACAATAATTAAATAAAATGATCGTGCACAATTCTCAACCTAGACACGCTAGTGTGTTACCAGTCCGCGTAGTGAACTCGCGATTACCAGTCTACAGAGCAACCTACGGAGATGGTCTCGGTGATACAGTTACTGGTTTGTTTTCAAGAATAGCCCCTAAAGCGATTCCAATTGCAAAACAATTGTCGATGAAAGCTATTGATGTTGTCAAGGATAAAGCCCTTGGATCTGTTGGTGATCTCGCCGGGAAGGCATTCGCGTCAATCAAGGATAGACTGTTACGGTTAACTCGTAGATCAAAAAAACCACCACCGGTGAAACTGGCCAGTACTGAACTTATGCCCGCGGACGTCAGTAAAGTAATAAATCAGGCTGCCAATCAAAAACTTGCAGAGCTTGTAACCCAAACACCCGAACAAATAAATACAAGCCTGATATCAGGAAGCGGATTTCGTTTTAGAAGACAATAATTTTATATAATGTTCAAACGTGTATCTGACCCAGCGTTCGACATGGATGCACCAATACTCAAAGATGAGTCTGTGCGTGATTATCAGTATTATTCTTATGAAGCAAGATCAGCCAATCAACGGGGGCGAATTGAATTACAAGTACATGATACAAGTAGATATTTCTTACCCGCTGAAGCATTTCTTGAAGTCACGGGGGAAATTGTAACAGATGTCCCTATTGATACACCATACGACGCTAATATCCAAGTTGGTTTTGTTAATAACGGCATCATGGCGCTATTCAGAAGTGCTTCATATAGCATCGATGGAAAGGAAATTGAAACGATTCAGGATAACGTTGATGTTGCCACAACAATCGTGGGATTAGCACGATACTCAGACGATTACACTAGATCAGCTGGTCCGACTATGATGTTTGCTAAGGATAATTACGATGAACCAGATGGTAGACCTAGCATTGTGAGAACACCAAAAGACCGTGCTGCTCCTCCTGCTGATGCCGCCGTGGAAGATTTATCATTTCCCAACCCTAATTATAATTTAGGATTTAAGACACGTCAATTAATGTTATTGGATGTACGTAGGAGATTTTCATGCGCAATTCCGCTGTCTCACATCTTTGGGTTCTGCAGAAATGTCAGAAAGGTTATTTTTGGAGCCAAGCATACAGTTGTACTTGTTAGAAAGGGTGACGACAACGACGCTATCTGGCGAGACGATGATGCTGGTGTCGCTGCCGGTAAAGTAATATTATTCAAGCTTGCGTTGTGGATGCCAGTGATGTCCCCATCGATCACTGAGGAGCAACGGTTACTCTCTTTCATGGACTCAGGTGGTAAATCACTGATATCGTGGCTGACAACATCTACAGACTCCATTCAGGGTGCCGGTGTTGGGCAATTCACGTGGCACATAGCATCACAGCAGGGTGTGTCAGCACCACGACATATTTTCGTGGCACTCCAGACTAACGCAAGAGTAAATAGTCAAACACGATCGCATATGATATTTGACAAACTTAATGTTTCTGAGGTTTCGCTGCGAATAAACGGACATCAAGAACCATCCGAGGATATAACGATAGATTTTGGAAATAATCAAGTTGCGCGTGCGTATCATCGTCTGATGACATTTATGGGACGTGATCAAAATATTGATACCGGCTTGCAGATATCACAGTTGGATTTCACAACGTTGTATCCGATTTATTGCTTTTCGCTGGAACATCTTGATCTAACCAAACAATCGGTCGTTGATATACACTTCAAGGCTAACGTGGGCGAGTTTCCCGCTGGTGGTTTCAGAGCTGTCGCGGTTATACTCTCCGATAAAGCAATGCTGCTTGAAGGTGTTGGCGGACGAATGAGAGTTATTGACGCTCCAGTAGAAAATATGTAACAATTAGATTAGTTTCTGAAATATAATGTCATACAGTCACGTTAATGTCACCTTGACTTCCGGTCAGACAAAGAAATTGCAATCGAAACGCGCAAGCACGTGCGGGACATCAATAACACTAAAACGAGATCAGATTACTGGTGGTCCAAACAAATTGTCGTTGACTAATACTCAGCTTAAGCATTTTAATAAGGCACTAACAGCAAAAACCGGTGTCCGACTTGATTTCTCTGCTGCAGCTATCAAGGACATGACCAAAACCGGTGGAATATTTCCTCTTCTCGCAGCAATACCAGCGTTGATTGCCGCGGCAGCACCAGCCGTAGCAAAAGCCGCAGCACTCGGTGCAGTTGGAACCGCAGCTGGAATGGCACTAAAGAAGGCAACCGGACACGGGTATAAGAAAAAAAAGGGGAGATCCGCTCGCGGATCAGGGCTAAGACTACCGGGAACTCCCGCATCATGGTATCCAAAAAATTTCTAACGCTAAAACACAAAGTGTCCCCGATGTTGAAGCTTCCAGCGGTGACGCTTCCAGCGTCCAATTTTGATTTACTCGATGCTGTTAAAAAATTGCGCATAAAACATTTCAGAGGAGTATTTATGCGAAATCAATTACCGACGCGGCCGAATAATCCAGAAACTGGTATTATCAATCTCGACAACAAAGACGGTCCTGGAACTCACTGGGTTGCTTACGCGATCGATCCACCCGGAATTATTTATTTTGATTCGTACGGTTTAGCACCGCCAACTGAGTTTTTCAAGTATGTCCGCAGATTTTTTAATATTCCAGTGTGGCAGTCGACGTTACCAACACAAACATTAGCTGACCCCCCCATTTGTGGAAACGAGGTTTTAAATGTTCTTGATGCAATCTCAAGAAATCCAGCAACTCCTCCTCATAAGGTAATGAGTGAATATACCGCATCGAGAAATGCTAGCATTTGAAAAACAGCAATAAGAATAATGGTTGATATTTACGGAAGACCTTTCGCACGAAGAGGTAAATCAAGCACAGATGTTGATCTCTCAAAATATGCGACCCGAGATGAAATCGATAATCTTTTGGATCTAGCCGGAGTTGACCCAGATGAAGTTGCTGTTTTTCAGGACAAGCAAGGGAAACTAAAAACTAGCAACATCAAGTGGAATGATTTAATCCGTAATGTTCGCACAGCTGTCTCTGGTAACTTTCCCGTTTTTACTGACCGTGGTAGCATCAGGGATTCAAGTATATCAAACAAAATCATCAAAGACATCAGCGATGAAATTAAAAATTATGTGAAAAAAACCGGCGACGTAATGACCGGAGAACTCAGCATGAGCGGCAACAAAATAACCGTTCTAAAAAATCCGGAAGGTCTCGAAGATGCCGCAAATAAACAATACGTCGACGCGCAGTACCAACACGTTTCTGGCCTAATCATCGACAGAGTAATAAAATCCGGCGACGTAATGACCGGCGAACTCAGCATGAGCGGCAACAAAATAACCGCGTTAGCGAATCCCGAATCCGACCAGGATGCGTCAAACAAACAATATGTGGACATCATCAACGGTAAACTAAATACGCTGCGGTCAGAGTATGATGTTCACGTGAACGGGTTTAAAAGACTCCAAAAAAACTTTCAAAAAACCAGTGAACCCGTGGATAAGTTCTTTGGGTCTCCTCCAGTCGTCGATGTAAAACTCGCTGATGTAAAGACCGACATTAACACGATCAAACAAACACAGCACGATATAGTATCGGGTATTCCTGATATCGTTAACAAAACCAGTTTGATTAAGGTCCCCGTTGGAGTTACTCCCGGGCATATCACCAACATCGTATTCACGGTATCATCGGGATTCGCAACATGGTCACGACAAAATAACACTATCAAATATACAGCAACAGCCACTGGTGTTTACAGGTTGTCTGTGTTTTCAGCCGATAAATTTGAAATCTTCACAACGTTTCCCTGGAGACATTCCACCGATAAGTATTCGGGGGTTTGCACTGTAATACTAAACAGCGGAACCGAGGAAACATTTATGCTTGAAGCCGCAGACGAAAAATTAACCGCAACATCTTACTGGTGGTGTTTGGAATTCGTCGCTGCAACGCCTCAATTGGTTACGTAATTGAAAATTACCAGTAGTTGAAAATTACCAGTAATTGAAAATCGCCAGCGATTTTAAATAATAATGTCAACGTTGAAATCCGAAACATTTCCAGATGCTCAACAATATCGGTATAATCAAGTCCGTGAGTGGCAATCTGAGTTAAAAACTGTCATTGAAGCAACCAGTCAAAAGGTAAAAAAATACAAGCGCCGCATAACAGTGTTAGACATTATGGTTTATTCAGTATCTGCCGTTGTTGCATCCGCGGGAGTAATACTATCAGCGGTCGCTCCGGTAATTGCAGTCGCGGTCACGATCTCTGTTTGTACGACCACTACCGCGGCAGGAGTTTTCGGCATCATAGCAAAAAAAATATCCTCGTGCGCGGTCACAAAATTACACGATTACACGACAAAATTAAATACAGCTACGACCGCATATCAGAAATTATCATCGCTGATATCATCATCGTTAGACGTGCAGGGTAGCGACGCCGCGTCGATATCAGATTCTGAATTCAAACTAATGTCAGATGCGTACAATGACTATTTGAAAACTAAACAAATAAATAATGTCAACAATGGCAACGCCACAGGAACTGCTTCAACAAATAGTCACAAACACAACACCGGTAAGGACCACAATGATCTCAATGTCCTCGACGACACCAGAATTCGGTATTAATTTTCGAACTCCAATTCCAGTGAGTGAAATCGCGTTAGCAAAGCTCAGTGTGTATCACAGCTGGCCCAATATCAGGTCGGCATCATTTGGCGGTCAGCAGCCGAATAATTCGTTTGTGTTCTCGTACAAAAACAAACCCAATGACACTCCAGAATGGGATACAATTACGCTACCCACTGGGAGTTATCAGATCGAAGAAATCAACAATGAGATACAACGCCAAATAAAACGAATCACCGGCAAGGAAGCCAAAATATCTCTGACCGCGCATGAACCAACGATGTCTACGGTCATTGAAATCTCAACACCTGGATACGCCGTTGATATTTATAACAGCTCTCTTCGAACAGTATTAGGATGGCCAAAGGCCCTCGAGGTTAAACCGGGTCCACCAAAACCTGAAAAATCGGATTTCGAGACCGTTAAGGAAGAACTGCACGACCTCGAGTACAATTATTATTTACTCCTTGCAGATCAATTACTAGCGGGAAAAAGTACTTTAATGCCCGATACTTGGAGTATAGAAGCTCCACGTGTTAAGGGGGGGGGGGCAGGAGCTCCGTGTTTACCGTCTAGATGATATAGAATCTGAATTATTTATTCCGATCAAACAAGCGCATGAACAACAGCTAGAACTGTTGCGAGTATATTTTCAAGATTATATTTCTGATTTAACAAGTCCTGGAACTGCAAGCAGTTCTCGCGATAAAATTATCACAGTCATAGAAAAACTAAACAAACTCGCATCCGCGATGGAAATTATAAATCAAAAAATAATTCAACATCTACTGGATTACAAAGATGATACCGATGATACCCATAGACAGATAGCCAGAGCAGATTTTGCAATTAAATATGGTATTCCCGTGAATGATATTTCAGATTTTAAGTTTCCCGGATATAACGCCCCCACGTTGAGAAAATCAGTCTCTGATCTTGTCGCGGAATCTTTCGAAGATATTCTTGCCGCGTACACGCGAACAAAACCAGAACCTGTTATTCTCAAGCACGACAACAGCAGAGCATCCGATGGCAGACACATCTCACCCGGGATCGTAAATATCACAGATGTTATCGCGGTCAATTTTGTATGTGACGTCATCGACGGTAGCTACACCGCGAGCGATGCTAGCACGAGAAACGCTAGCGTTTCCCGTGATAATACTACGGCCCAACAGGGGTTTATCCTGTATGCGTTCACACCAAAAGACCCCCCTGGTTTTCTGATTGTGCAAGAACCAATCAATCCGGTCTATCTGCGGTGTCATACCGTGTGGTTGTCAACGATAAATTTCAAACTCACCGACCAACGGGGAAATTTGTTGGACCTGCGCGGCGAGACAATCTCGGTACACTTACTAGTGAAGTCTTGAAACTCTTCGAGTTTGCAGAAACGTTAACGTTTCCATTACAGGCAAGTAAAAAATATATAATGTATTATCACTCAAGAGTCTTTATTTACAATAAAGAGATTCTCGAACAAGCAATCAGACAAGTTTTTAAACACCCCGTAAATCACCTCGTTGATATACTAATAGGCAGGCACGGTAATGAAGATTTTTTACTGACAGAAAGTCAATTACAGCAACTTCAGCGGGAACCTATTACTAGTATTGTGTGTGATCGATGTCAGATTCTTAATTACGCTCACTCGTGTCTGACACCGGCGCGATTACACGATCTACTTCAAGTTGACCCGTGACAGTATCTCGTTGACGGTTTTTGCTACTTGATACGCGAGAGTCCACGGTGAGTCTCTGGGACAGTCTTTGATTGTCTTGGGACAGTCTTTGATTGTCTTGGGACAGTCTTTGGATTTCCGCGGTGAGTTTTTGATTTTTCTCCGTAATTTTTTTTTTGCCGCTTTCCATTTCGTTAGGGTTTCGTCTGATCGATTTAACAATTTTTGACTGTTTTGGGACATCCTTTGGATTTCCGCGGTGAGTCTTTGATTGTCTTGGGACAATCTTTGGATTTCTGCAGGGGGGGGTCGTCGCGGCTTGTTGTATCGCATCAAGTCGTTGTTGTAGTTGGCGAATTATGACATCCTTCGATGAAACTTTATTTCGAACCGAGTTGGGATTATCCCGTCGCCAAATATCATAAATTCTGCCGTATCCGATGTGATACTGTCGTGCAATATCCGCGATCGGGATTAGTTCTCGCGCGAGTTTAATTTCTTGTATTTGGTCCTCAGTGAGAGTAATTTTTACCATAATACAATAGCGGAAAAATTTTGGCAAAAAAAAAATAAAATGACAGATTTTTATCTGTGGGGGAATTATTACCGTAATTGCGATAATTATTATGATAATAATTACGGTGATAATTACGGTGATAATTACTCCGTAATTATCTCTACTCGAGTAATTTATCAAGTTGAGCCGAAAGACCCTTTGACGCTTTTTCCCGTTCAAATATTTTTCCGATGTCTTCTAGGACATCTTTAATTTTTTTTGCCACTGGGACAAATACGGTAATGGGATCGTGGCTGATAATAACATCGGTTCGCAGTTGGTCGTCAAGAGTTTTTATTATCCGATATTCATTCTTGTGAGTTTTATAACCCTGCTGTCGGTGGTTCACAACAGACGCGTACTGTTCTTGCAACCACGTCGAGGTAAAAATTTTGTTCGAGTGAAGTTTTACAAGAGAGTCAAGTTCGTCACAAATATCGGCAACGTTAATGTCGTTCATATACTATAACATTTTGTTTAAATTGTGTGCTTGGGAATCAACTCAAAGAGTTTCCCCTCGAAGAGTTTCCCCTCGAAGAGTTTCCGGTTCGTGAAAGGATATTTTTTTTTGATATTTCGGCGAGTAAACAGTTTTTGTTACCCGATTAATATTTCTGTGAATCGAGGCGGGATTTATATCAAAATATTTAGCCGCGGAACTCATTGATTGAAATTCTATTTTGTCGTCGTGGGTGACAGCGATGACTGGTCGAGGGGTTTTGGGGGTCCGTGATGGTTTATTAATACTATTTTCTTGCTGAGTAACAATTCGCAAGTTTGTTACACGGTTATCTGTTTTATTTCGGTTAATATGATCTATAACTAATCCCTCGGGAATTAGTCCGTGATGACACTCAACAACAAACCTGTGTGCGTAATAAGTTTTATATTTACCGTCCTTGTAGACTGTTACCTTACAATACCCCGAGTTGGCCACTCGTCCCACTGACTTGCCTATTTTGCAGTTTCTGATTGTTCCATCGGCGGAGGATTCGTAGTTGTCGTACAAGGGATGTTTTCTGAATTCCATTCTATATATGATGTAATTTGTTTGTCTAAATGGTAGATTTGTTTGTTTGCTATATATTGTTGTACTGTGAGGATGTGATTGTGTTTACACAAGTAATATCTTGCAAGTTCTCGAAAACTTCTCCCTCCGTGACCAGAACATAACGTTGTTTTTCCTCGGACGGTGACGCCACAAATTGCGCAAGATACACCTCCGTGAGAACCTCTTTTCACACTTTGATTGTGTGCTGCACAAAATTCTCCGACGCATTTTTTTCCGCAATTTTTATTTGTTCTGAGTAGCTTCCACGCACAATAATTTTCAGGCATTATACAATTACGATAATTTTTAATTAGATGCTATTTTGGCCTTAAATATATAGAATGAATAACGCGCGACGACTTTTTGATTTTGACTGGTTGCGGACATTGATTCGTCTACGACCAAGACCGAAAAACCCGTTGTTGAATGACCAAATTAGAAAAGCTAAGAGAGAGTTTCGCGAGGAAGGGGCATCTCACGTTTGGTCAACGTACCGAATTATCTCTGACCGCGGTACTGTTGTTAACGGCGTTATGACCGATGTTATCGCGAGGATTATCATTGGGCGTCTCGGCGCGGCGCGGTATATCACACAGATAAAATTTATCACCAGGATCATCGATGAATCTGGTGAGGTCCAATGGGTTATTCGCGACAAGAGGGAGCCTGTACTTGACGCTAAAGGGAGAGTTGTTTTGCTAAGCGGGAATTCTAGACCGGGAATGTTAACGGGAATCGATACACCGTATTACGCTAGGTCCTACCCGGCATCCGCGGTCGTTTACGGAATATATCCCGTAATGGAAGGAGATATAAACAGACTACCCCCGATGAGAACATCAACGGTATTAAATTGTGTGGCCGAACGGGTGACGGAACATTTTAAAAACGCAACGCGGGGGAATGGTCTAACTGAGATCAGACAGAAAAAAATAACCGAATGGGGTAATCGAGTAGCGGGCACGGGGGCTACGATTAATGACGTTGCCGAGTTGGAAAAATCATTAAAATTTCCTATAACGGTATTATCACTAACCGGTGAGGAATTATACAAATCAAAATACAATAGCCGCGGAGCTTCGATAACAATTATTGACCATAACAGCCACGCCTGGACGGAATCAGTTAAAATATTTCCACGAGATCGTGTCGTAAGGTATTATTCCGGGGATATGTTCGATTGTATTTATCAAATGAGTAGAACCGATCCTGTGTCTGTGTGGTTATTTAAAAGTTCTGAAATTGGTAACTATGACCAGTTCGTGAAACCAAACGGAGAAATATATAGAACCGCGGAGTTACACACGGAGATGAACGCGCTCGCGGAAAGATATCCAACTGATGACGCCGACAAAAAATTGCTAACTAATTGTTTTACTATTCCAAGTGTTGTCGCACACACGGCACGACAAAAAAATAATTGGAAACCAACCCCGAGCCCGCTTCTCGAAGATGTCCGACAGAGTTGCGTTGAATATGGACACGGCGGTTTATGGAATAAGCCGTTTAATGTCGATAATATGGTATCGGTGGATATGATCGCGTGTTATCCCGGAAGTTTTCTTGGTTATGGCGAATGCGCTGAATACTTTAAGCGATTTGGACATCCCACAAATTTAATGACGAGGGTAGCTATTAACGGACCATTACCTGACTTCGACTTGACCGGATTTGCTCGCGTGGAATCATTCGAATTTGCAGCGCGGCTACATCCTATTAATTACGTTTGGTTTGGCAGACATTTTTCTGAAAAGAAATGGGCGCCGTTTCCATTACTGCGGTTTATGGTTGACAAAGAAATTTTAATATCCGTTGTAATCAGTGAAGCCATTATTTGCTACTCAAAACAAACTTCGGTTTGGCTACCAACCCCACAAGAACTTGGCCCGATTCCTGATGACTTAAAATTAACCTATCCCGATGCGTCCGAAAAAGAATTACACACACTAGCGTATAAACGCGATGAGCGCAACTGTAAAGATCTCGGCCGAAGATTAATAGGTAAATTTACTCAAGGCGGAGCGTTTGATTATAAACAACATCATAGCCGCTTGATTATGGACGAGGAAGAATTGAAGTTCATTATCGCTGATACCACTGCGAAAGATACGTTTTGTTTTCGCGAGGATATACTGCTGTCTGCGCCGGAGATGTTTGGGAAACGATTAGGCACAGTTGTTACTTATCTCGACGGTGATTCAGCCCAGTACACCCATTTGAGATCTTCTATGTTAGCTTATGTTTCCATAAATTTATTGTCTATGGTCAACAGAGTTCCCAACGCGGTGAGGGTTGCGACTGATTCGTTTTACATTAGCGGGGAAGATTTAATCGCGTTAGATTTACCAATATCGGATGAATGGGCGGCCTGGCGAGTAAAACGGGAGGAGTTGCACCCGTACTGTGAATCAGCTGATGTTGAAATCAAAGATGAATATCGTAAATCTTTACCCGCATCTTTGATAACTTTGTCGTTGCCTTCTGTGTACGATCCAATTGCTAGACACAGAACAGTTTATTTAAACGGGCAGGGAGGCTGCGGTAAGACAACTCGTGCAATCGAATTATTTCGCGGCTCTGACATGATTGTGCTAACACCGACACACAGACTTGCCAGAGAAATGACACAACGCGGTGTAAAAGCCTGTACCTACCACGGCTTTTTCAAATACAGTGGCGGTGCGTGGACTCCTACGCGAATGGGAACGAAGTATATCCCCGGGGTGGTCATATGGGATGAAATAGACACTGTGTCGCTGGATATATTACGACCATTCCTAGAGTGGTTGTTAACAAAAAATACCGCAGTTTTGATGTGCGGCGATCACGGTCAACCACCACCATTTGTCGGCGAATCTCCCCACGAGTGGTTACGAGGGTTTGTTGATTATTACGAGGAAATGTGTGATGACATCAGAGCGATTGATGACACATTAAAGAAATTTAAAAAGTCGATTAGACTGCAAACCAATAAAGTCCAGTGTGAAATAATGCGTAAGGTAATCCCTAAGACTTCGTTCGATAACTTTTTAACGGCGTGGAAACCAGATGATTTAATTGTCGCAAGTAGAAAATCAGTCAGGGATATACTTCAGCGGCGACTATTTCAGTTACATCGGCAGAAATTTCCAACGTTGGAAGTGCCGTTATGTTATAGACCAGATGATACACGATTGCAAAATATCGACGTTAATATTCCAGGACGCCTGACTCAGTCAGGGCCAGAGAAACAAAATTTAGTATTGAATGATATAGTAACAGTTAACGTCGATGCGGTCGAAGATGCATTAGTTATGAACAAATCACCGTGGACACTAGGATATGCCATGACGATTCATTCTGCACAAGGATTAACTATTTCTGATACAACTGTTTGGATCGTTGATGACCGCATCGAATGGTCAAATTTAGTTTACTTGGCCGTGTCCAGGGTAAGAAAGATGGCTCAGTTGCGAAGAATTGTATTAGATACGTCAACGAAGTCAGCCGTTGTTGAGTTAACGCAAAAAGATCAATTAGGAAAAAAATTAGACAGTTACCGACAAAGCGACAAAAAAAATAATAGAGAGTTTAACCTGGATGCTGAATTTGTGTTGTCGTTACGTGAGCGTCAGAATAATCACTGCGCGAGTTGTAATTGTTTATTATTATGGCAGTATCCAAAAAACGACCCAAGACAATTTACCGTAGATAGAATAGACAGCAATCTCGGTCACACACGTAAAAATGTAATGTTGACCTGTCTTGAGTGTAACCGACGCAGAGGTGCTGCTCACCGAAGTGATTTAGGTGGTAATTGCGTATCCTCCGGGATCACTTGAAGTTGCTCGCGTGTAAATCCACGCTGAGGAGCTGTCGAATCTAATCTGTAGATTATGGGCCTAGAAACCCTTGTGGGTTCACCGGTTAATTTAGTTATGCTACTAGATATCCTGTGTGTTGTAACACTCCATATGGGATCAGTTGCCCTTTTTTTCCCCCCTTCTAGTTCACCGGGTTCGTATAAATACCTAACGATGACATTACCCAGAAGTGGCTGAACTGGAACATTCTGCTGCTGCTGAGGTATATATTTTTTTGTGATTGCATTTACAGGTTTCATATTGATTGCTCTAGTAATTTCATTATTCAGTGCAGCTATCACACTTGACAATCGTGCAACCCACTCGCGAGATCTACCGTCCGCGTTATTTGACGCGGGAATAAACTCCTTCGCGTACTGATACCCAAACAATCTTTCAGCGAGTGTTCTATTGAATCGCTCAACAATTGCCTGATCTCTGTGAATTTTAATACGTCCTCGTCGTATGGTAACGTTATGTTGCTGCATCAGCGATGATACTGCACCTTGAAATTCTTTGCCAGGATCAACTTGTAATAGTCGTGGCCATTTCAACGGTCCACGTTGATAAATTCGTTCGAACGCAGAAGCAACCGCGGAGGCAGTCTTTGTTATTAACGGTTCTGCTTCCTTGTATCTACTTGCAACATCAACTACTGTTAGTGCGTATTTGTAGGTGGAAATGCTAGCATTTCTACGAACTGTATCATGCGGCAGGAATAGTATGTCAGCCTGATGAACTTCATTGGGGGTACTAACATCAAAATGTGCAAAGTTGATTTGTCGAGGTGGTGGTAAGTAGATTTGCCATATTGCTTGTTTTGACAGCCATTTTTTGGCAACCTCGCGTGTTACTGATGCCGCGTTGGCGAGTTTATTAATTGCTGAGTTACCTCTCCAGTATCCGATTGGGGAATAATAAATCGCTTGCATTTTTATTTAATTATCCAGCGCCTAATGCTAATTTAGATTTCATCGCTGATCTTATTAACCAATTAGCGAGTGACTCCTTAAATGATTTATTTTTTATGGCGCTTAGTGCATGAATTAATTTCACATCCGCGATATGCCGGTCTTGTAGATCTTTACTTCGATAAGCAACATCATGCATGTGACACGCTGCGTCGATAGCGTTTATCGGATACTCTCCCGGTTTTGGTTTAGATTGTTCATCAAGTCTGATATCTAGTCGTGTCCCTGGACCGCAGTAATTGTATCCTGGGAGATGCTTTTCTCCGGGATACTTTGCCCAAGGGGTACCTGGAAGTCGTCCGAGGGTGGCTGCGATGTCACCTCCGCTGACTTTGTCAGGCTTTTTTTTTGAAATCTAAATTTTTTTGTGCCACATCGCGTACACTTACCAGAAAGTGCTTGTCTGTTATTTTTTGTTGTAATGGTTGTTATGTCGCTTGTAGGGGTTCGTGCCCGGCACTTCACACAATATAGATCCATAATTATTATTCCTTATATACAAATGGAAATTACAGATTTTTCTGCGACGCGAAGAAAGGAGCCAATCAAGCATAATTCAGTGCTACCAAACTCTATCAGAATGATCATCATAGGACCGTCAGGATCGGGTAAAACGCAACTGCTGTTGAACATGATAATGAAGTGGATGAAGTGGGATAAGCTGTATTTGGTAGCACCATCTGTAGATGATCAGCGATGCTATAATGTTATAAAAGATTTTAATGAGAGTGCAAAAGCGCTGAGTGAAGACGGCGAGGAAGTAGTTGAATTTATCACTGATATCGAAGAAGCTCCCAGCGTTGAAGACCTCGACGGGGAAATAAATAACCTAGTAGTGTATGATGATGTGATGCTGGACAAGCAAAAAAATCCTGCAAGAATATTTTCCCGGGGTCGTCATAAAAACACCGATGTCATTTATGTTACTCAACGTTACACACAAATACCAAAAGTAATCAGGGATAACTGTAATCTTCTTGCTGTGTTTAATGGAGTTGATGTTCACACGTTGAGAAATATTCATCAAACCTGGTGTAGCGGCGATATGGATATTAATAAGTTTAAGAATTTCTTTAGTCGCGCTCAAAGAACCCCGCACGGATTTGTGACAATAAATTTACACGACCCGCGGACACGATACCGTATCGGACTTGATACATTGTATGGTTAACATAAAAATGTTTCCTTGGAAACTCGAAGAGTTTCTTACAGCGGGGGTTGGACCGACCATGGACGCGACGCGCGCGAAACTGTTTTTTTTTGTCTGCGATGCCTCGGTGTGTAAACTGTTTTTGTATGTCTTAGCCCCTGCGCGTCCGCGCCACGGAAATAAACCGAAACTGTTTTTGTCTATTCAGTACTCTTTTAGTTTCGGTCTGTTCACCCCCTCTGCTGCTGCATTATATATAAACCACATTTAAGAACTATTATAAAACAATTGATTGAAAAGCGTTATCCCCAAATTTACAGTTACCTGAGTCGAACGCTTTTTCGAAGCCTATTAACAAATAATAAAACATATATATAAATATATATATATATATATATATATATATATATATATATATATATATATATATATATATATATATATATATATATATATATATATATATATATATATATATGTATATTAGTCTGGTTTTGTCACCAATGAATCTACTTTCATAACTCCCTTATGACTGTCACTGATTATTAATGGAATACCTTTTTTTTAATCCTAGCTGCAATAGATCCGGAATTTATTTTATTGTCAATATTTAGGAGTGATATAGATCTAAATTTTTTCTCTCAAGATATTATGTCTTTGTCTTCCTTTGGAATATCCATAATATATCGATATGCATAGAGTTCACCCATTAGTATTCCAAAAGAAGGTATGGAACTCAGTTTTAAATCCATGTGAGAAAGGTTTCTCCCATTTTCCATCCGTTTTAGATACATTCTGTTTTCATGTGTGTACGTAGACGTTCGCATGATTCTTTTCCCTATTGATTAAGTTCAATATTACAATCAAAATTATATTTTAATTATATTTAAGGTCATTTACATCAAGCTGAGCAATCATACCTTTGTATAAATTCTAATAGACAATTTTTGGGTATTCTAAGATATCTATTGACTCTAACATTTAAAATATTTTTTACTTTTTTCTCCAACCGCATACCATCTGGTCTTTTTCCTTCTATGTATTTTTCCTAAATTCCTCTAGTTCTGTTCTTTTTTTTCTTCAAAATTTTCCATAGCTTCCCCGTCTATATGATCCGATTATCCCATTTGACCTTCGAATATTTTCCGTTCAGGTTTCTTTTATTTGTCCAGTTTCTCTGTTACTTTCCGAATATAATAATCTCTAGTTTCGGAAAGGGAAACATGAAGAAAGACATCTTTAATTCCCCCTACGTAAACTTTATTTACGTTGTCAACAATACACATTTTGACCAAACTAATATAAGTATTATCCCTCAACAGCTGAGTGTTAAGCTTCTAGTAGTACTTACCCTTGGGCACATTGAAAAAGCAACACTCAAACCAATACATGAATAATCCGTCATATGCCCTAGTAAGATAAGTATGCGCATCAGCTGTATTCATATAAATATCACCAGACACCAGAATGTACCCATATCCACTTTATAGAAAAGAAGATTTTTGCATCCTGGTATATATATATATATATATATATATATATATATATATATATATATATATATATATATATATATATATATATATATATATATATATATATATATATTTAAGTCTCGATTTCAATTTCTCCATTATTTCCAGGTAGCTGTTCCGGTCTAGGATTGCTGCTATTTTGTTGTTGTTGTTTGTGGTGTAAAATATTATAAGGATCCGAATCAAGGTTTGAACAGTATTCCAATCTCCCCATATTATAATTGATGAGTTCTCCAATATTTGAATTTTTTTCATTCAAATGAAATGTATATACCATCAATATTTAAAAGAAATATTTCCTCAACTGATTGCAATTTCACAGTGTTAACTAAACAAAACTGTACCGGTCACGTGCAAAAACCGCAATGCACAGTGAACATGTATGCATAATTTCGATAATATATTTATCCATACTGCAGATATCACATGCATGCCTATATACGGACGTACGTACATGCATACACGCACGCACGCACACACGCACACGCAAGAATGCATACAAGCACTTACGCGCGCACACACATACATACATTCATACATACATACATACATACATACATACATACATACATACATACATACATACACACATGCATGCATGGATGCATGCATGCATACATACATACATACATGCAACATACCTACATACATACATACATACATACCTAGATACCTACATACATACATGCAAACATACATACATACATACATACATACATACAAACATACCTGCATACATACCTACCTACATACATACATGCATACAAACGTACATACATATATGCATACATACATACATACAAACATGCCTACACACAGCGTTCTAAACTATTAATGTTTATAGTTACGGGAATTGACGTGAACGTCGTGTTTGAAAACTCCTGTTAAGTGTACAGATAACACGTCCTTTACGCATATTTCTACTATTATGGATTTTCTAAGCCATCAAGCATAGTCTTTGTATTTCGTAACGCCGTAGCGGATTAAGGATATTTGTATTGGTTAGTTTTGTAATAGGACGATTTGTCCGTTTAGTTACAAATTGACACTCCTCTACAATATACTGAAAATTGTGCTATTTTATCTCCGAAAGTGGTGGGGTTCAACGGAATCATGTTGACTCCAATGCTATGTAGGACTTATTGACCGCATAGTTTACTGGACATGCATCAAACTTTCATTTTTAAATGACAATGAAAATGATGTTGATGTAAGTTCAAGTTTGACTTTGACAATGATTTCATAGTTATAAAAAAGAAATATGGAATTACCTATAAGGTTATTCGTGCGTGTCATGTAGTTGATGATAAATGGTAGACGATGTGATCGACAGAAAAAGCACCACGAACGACTACGCATTTGAAGCTAATTAATGCCTTATGTGCCGCCATACTGCATAACGTTTGACCTGTGTTAAATCTCTTTCATTAACTCGACAAAACAGAACTCAGATTTACAGAAACAATAGCGAGGAGTAACAAAAATTAGGTAATTTAATTGATGATTCTATACTGATAGACTTAACGATAGAGAAAGTAAAACTTCGGAATAAGATTAAAGCAAGAAATATAAGTAAATCCTTGCATATGTTCGTTATATTCTTAATAATATAAGTGCATTCGTTATGCTGTTACTGTGTTGGTTATATAAATGGGATATTGATCGGTAATAAACTGCGTTAAATCAGTTGGAGAAATATTTTACAATTCTTTTTTAAATATATTTATGTTGCTATATTTAGATTTGACTGTCTATGGGAGTTCATTATCTCAAATCCTATTTTAGTATCGCTGTATGCTGAGTTTAACCACGTCCGCGAAGAGGAAAACCTGAATCATTTATCAACCATTGTTGTAGGAAAAGTTTGTTACAGGCTAATTGTTTACGAAACTGTTAAAATCAATGTATTTCCATATAATATACAAATTGCGAAAGGAAGTTATTATCTAAGCCTAGTTGTCTTTACTTTCTAACAAAGACAGATAACTCAGTTGTGTCTAATAAGGAAAGACGACAATTAATAGCGATCTTGAACAAACAGTGTTCACTTTATAAAGGAGTGTTCACTATTATGCACTCAGTATGTAGATTACAAAGAGAAGTTATTATCTAAGCCTAGTTTTCAGTACTTTCTTACAAAGACAGATAACTCAATTGAGTCAATGTGAAACAATGAAGTGCTGTATCAGGAAGCTTAGTAGGATTTATATATGTATAAATATCAAGTCTAATAAGGAAATATGACAATTAATAGTCATCGTGAACAATCAATGATCACTCTATAAAGGAGAGGTCACTTTTACGCACTCAACGTAATATATTTATGATAATATTTGCTTTGCAGGTACATTATATGAGCTGATGCCTAAAATGTTAAAGGATCATGCTGATAAATGTCCATTCGTCTGTGGATATTAGGTGAAACGCATACCTAAAATAATCTTGGAATACCATATATGTATCAGTACTGTGCGCTTAACTTTGATCCATGACAGTAGACCGTATTGTATAACCTGATTTGTAAGATGGTGAGAAAGGAGGTCCTTGTAAGAAATGGAAACACACCTGAGGTACCCACCGGTGATGAGTGGTCATGGAGTTATCAAGTTTAGTTGTAATGTTACATGGACAGAGCAGTATTAGTCTAGCCAATGAAAACCCTGGCTGGGGATTTAGGAACCAGTAAGAATTATCACAAGATCGTGAATGATTTGTATTGGCCTCAAGCTTAACTTGACGTTTTTTTAATAATTTATATATCGTCACACTTGGGAAATTCTAAGGACCCCAATCCGAAGGTACCCAAGGTTCGTCTGCAACCTATTTTTGCGCTTGCGCAACCATTTACTAGAATAATGGTACACTTTTTTGACCCTTTACATAAGACCAAGTCAGGCTAACACAAAATGTTGATCATAATGTGTTGTCCACGATATTTGAAGAGGCGATACCATGGAAGATTATTAAATCAAAATCCGTACTTAAAGGGATCAAGTGGTTTTCGTACATTTTTAGCCTTCCCAAATCTCTCCTGTCTGATCATGGACAAAATTTTATGTCTGGAGGTATGCAACAAGTTATGCACGAATTAGGCAACAAACCGTTGAAATCTTCTGTATATCACCAGGAGACAATCAATGCTCCCTAGACTATCAGCAAACCTTTGAAGACTATGGTTCATTCTTATGTTTTGATACAAGAAAACATTGAGTGAGGGTTACTTCGATTAAGACCATAGATTTGTAATATTTTATCAGTAATTAAGTACGTTACGGACTTAGAAACTACTGCATATATAAAGGGATGTAAGAATACTTTTTAAAAAATCTGCATTAACCACACAACGTATATATATCTCTATGATTATTAAATTCAGGTAGTTCGGGTAGTGAATTTGTCGTCTCTACTATTAAAACAAGAAGACTGCAACAATATCATTTGAAACTATTGGTACAATATATATATATATATATATATATATATATATATATATATATATATATATATATATATATATCTGTGTGTGTGTGTGTGTGTGTGTGTGTGTGTGTGTGTGTAATATGCAGTGTAGATTCGATTTTCGCGTCCTAACGGTTACCACTTATCAGCTGAAACTGTTGGGTATCATATAAAAATCCATCTATGTATAGAAGTAATACCCGCGGTTTCCTTGAACAAGGTTTGTCAGTTTCTAATTTTAGAGTCCTTAGTTTGCTCTCGGTATAACAATAAGGATATATACATGATAGTATGTGCTCAATAATGAAACCATATTGCAATATGACATGGGTTTAATGAAATAATTGTTTGGTGCAAAGTAAAGAAAAATAAACGTACTCTCAAAAATGCATTATCGAATGTTAATGCAATATACTAAGAGGATGTAAAATAAGGTAAACGCTTTTCGGTGGGAAATCTGCGAATGTGGGAATAAACTGTGAGAAGACGAAATGAAGTCATTATTTTTTTAAATAGCATAATTTCTTATAATCTTCGTTTATACTTGTATACATTCAGGCATGGCTTTTGGTGAAAGAAAGCGGATTACGTTCCAAAACAGTGTGGTACTAAACAAGTTTCGTTTGTATTAAGACCCCGAATTTATAATTAAATGTGAGCATTATCAGATCATTTAAGTAATTTTAGCACATACCATAGTTTACCTTATCCTTTCAGAATTCAATACAGTATGGTGTCAAATATGTCTCCGTTATTGGTTTATTATTTTTTTATTAGCAATTTCTTACATGCACATGCACGAGACTCAAGCGGAAAGACCACATCGTTGCTTCAGATTATACACACACACACACACACACACACACACACACACACATATATATATATACATATATGTGTGTGTGTATGTATGTATTTTAAACTTGTTTAATTTGGTCACTCTGCGCATTCAATCAAAGTAGTCATCCGGTGTTCATGCGATATAGCTCTGGCCATGTTATGTTGGTTTTATTTTGTAGCATTAAATACACTTTCAGGGCATCTTTCATGTCAAATTTGTTCTATATCACGTTGAGAGTTTTTGATTTTTTGTGTTCTCTGTCATGTTTCACCCTGTACTAATTATATGTTTTCAGTCGTATACATATTTGTTACTGCTTGTGGGATAAAATTTCCCACATATGCCTTTTCCGGGAATCTGTTGAGATACATAATCATCAACAGATGTGACATTCTGTAATACCCCATTCTCTCATCAGTATAAAACATATTTCAGAACATGAGCTAGTCGAGATTAAAAACATAATCTTCTGTGATTATAAATCAAGAGAGATAATGGTATTACCGCATTTATTGACAACTGTCGTCAGTTGCGTACTTCGTAAGTACTCTGTAGTTCAAAATTATAGCGTGGTCTGTGCGTGTACCATATGTGTTGTCTTTTTAATATACATACATACATATATAAACATATACACACATATACATATATATATATATATATATATATATATATATATATATATATTCCATTCCACTCGTTACACTCGTTATTCATGCTTGTAGATTTGTTTTACATTGTGCATGCTTTTAGTTCATATGCTACTAAAAAAATAACGTTTCATGGAATAGAGGTAAGGCATGATTTGTTTTTAGCTCTCCTAAATGGAAAATCTAAAACAATCATGTGTAGTTTAATAATACCTTACACTGATTGAAGTTTCACTCCTTTATATTTTGTAATGATACATATATTAATTTGTAACTGAATGAAAGCCAAGGGAGATAACCTTTAGATATATTAGGGTTAGAATATGATCAGGTAATTCACCGGTTTTAACATTTCTATTTTGGTAAATATGTATTTAGAACAAATGGCGAAGCCTCCGAAATTATAAAATACAAGATAGTGGCTTTTACACATGTGATCGCCATAGGGAAAACGTTATTAATGTGATGTTACATTTTCTACACACCAATGGTTATTGCAAAGAAAAAAAAAGTTCTTGTGGATTTTACGTCCCTGTAGTTTTATTTTTAAATATCTTATTGATGAAATATGAAGTGAAACCGAACTAGTCCTATAAAGGTGTATGATGAAAATTTTAAGTGAAATGTACTGGTTTTCCAATAACAGAGACGTTGTCAAGATGGCGGTTTCCTGTATTCCTTTGAATAATAGTTCCAGAATAATATTATATTTCCACTGATCAGTCACAATAAATGTTTTATACATCTCGAAAAATATCTGACTTCTACATAAATCACGTCTGCAGTCTTAGATCAGGAACACAATACATGCGAATGACTAAAATTTGGAATGAATCTGATGTATTAATTCTCTCATTATATACACCATATACTGGGACTATACTTTGCAATATACTCCACGTGAGAGGAACTGTCACAGAAGTTGATTTGGGAGCTTTGTCCTCAAAGTGGACATGATACCCTTATACTAGGTACGCGTGCCATCAAGGTCTACATACTTGCCCTCAAGGTCTACATGCGTGACCTTACGGTCTATATGCGGGCCTTCAAAGTGGGTATATTCATTTTCCCTCAAAGTAGACAATTTAAAATTTAGACGATTGTCACGATATTGAATTATGTGGGGTTTAATTTCATTGTTTTCCATTGTTTTGCGTTGTGACCCTGGTAAGTTTTTTTCTTTCCCATCCCTCAAGAAGTGAACAAAATCTTCAGGCAAATTGTCTGTTTTTAGAACTATTGAAGAGTTAATCTACATGTAGCATTGCATAGTCGCTATTAATCAATATTATAAACATAAGATAAATTAAGTTTTCTTAATAAACGTTTCTATTACAGAAAACAACTATGCTTTTAACCTAATAGTTTTTAAATAGCATGCTAAATTGTGCCAAGAAAGTAGTTTTACTGGACAGTCACTTGGACTTGGCAGCTGGACAGCCACTTGTCCTGTCATTTGTCATGTAATGCTTTCAATTTCCTTAACACTTAACTCATTATGCAATTTAAAACTAATCATAAAGATCAGTTGCGGTAGGGGAGGGGGGTCATCTCTCATTGCTGTCTGCGTCATCGTCACGGAGAAGTGTAACAAGTACATACTGTAAAAAAAAGGTGTAGTGGCTAACTGGTGGCTAAAAGGTATGGTGGCTAACTGGACAGACACTCATTCCTGCCATTTGTCACTGAATGTTTTATATGCTCGACATTTTCTTCTTTAGCAGAACTTGATATTCGTGATCTTAATTGTCTCTAGTTTCCCGATGCTAGACATATCGTTAAGGAAACTGAAGTTGATTCGCATATTTTTCAAAGTCACCAATAAACACCTGCAGTCATAATCGTCTTTGCAAATAATATCTGATTCAAAAGATCGGTTGTCTTTGTTGGGCGTGTTCTACCCGATGCCTACGTATGTCGGCATAACAGACGCAGAGAGGTGTAACAACCGAATTTTAAAAAATGCAAGGTGTGGTTCTAACTGGACCTTCACTAATTTTTTCACCTCTGCTGGATTGCATGATTTCAAATTTTCCGAGGCTCGATGGTACTTGTTTTTAATTTGATTTTGCCTGTCTCTACTTCGTTTCTTTCATTTTTGTATTTGTGATGGTTTCCCTGAACACCAGGAAGTTTGTATGGATGTATCCTCCCCCATCGGCGTTATCGTCGACAAGACTTGCAACAATAAAATTTGTAAAATAACGTTTATTCAATAAAATAAAGGCTGGCAATTCATTATCGGAAACTCAGTATCAATTGAGGATTTACAATTAAAAGTATAGTGTAAAGAATGCGATTTGAGTAATAACCATAATGTGATCTTTGGCATCAATAGCTAATAGCGACTTTGCTCTCGGTCAGGGTGTCGTAATTAGTCTAATACACCGAAGACTCAGACGGTTATTTTGATGACTTCTAATATCCGGCATCATCGGTCAAATAGTCCAATCAGAGCAGTTCCCATATTGTTATCTATTAAGTCTTTATTTAGCTTGCTTTTCTTGGCCCGAAGAACAGCCTTGATGTCAAGCAAAACACCACTGCTGCAGGAGACGGGGAATGATTCTGGTCTTCTTTTTGTCACGGACTGCGTTAGCAGCCAACCGCACCACATCAGCGGCCAATTACTCCAGTACAGAAGCGACGTACACGGGGGCATCTGCACCAATACGCTCTGAGTAATTTACTTTTGGCAAAAAAACGGTCGATTTGTTGCACGGGGAACAGAAGTCCTGCAAGGGATGATCGACTCCTAGCCGTTGCCTTCCCTTCTCCTCGCTTACCTCGCACATCATTGTTTCTTTTCTTGACGTTCGAGTAAACATATTCTTGTTTTTGATGTTTGTATGTTTTTGTTGCTGCGATAGTTATGCATCATCTTAAAACACAACTTCAGGGAATTAGAATGTGACATCCTTGCCCCTCAACGTCTTGCATATAGATGTGAACGCGTCCAACTAGTGTTCGACACTATCCATGTTCTCAACCCAAAATGTTTCGTTTTCTGATATGTTGTCAAATATGCTTTTCTTCTTGGGATAGAACTCATCTTCTGACTCATCAGATTCCATCCTGGAACCATTTTGTCGTATGAGGAAAGGAATAAATGACAGAATCGCCAGACTCAATAGATCACAGTGTAGTGGTTGCTCTGATTGTACAAATTCATTGAGCGTTCCGTGCATCTAAGTAGGAAACGCTGACAGAAGCTAAGTTCCATAGATGGACAACCATTAAAATGTGAAGGATACATATAATGGCATAAATGCCTTTAATCGCATTATTCACATTTTGCATATGTGCGACCTAGCTATCTGTCATGGTCACCACACATTGACATATTTAGACTTAGACTATGCGGTTTCTGGCGAATGCCATGCTTCCTACAAATAGTCTGGCGGATCTGCCATGTATGCCTTTAATCGCATTCTTCACATTTTAATTTTAATTTTAATATTCAATCCTCTATTTATCAAACGTATCAGTAGCTGACGCAAAGTCCTCCCATAGCTGTAACTGACGTAACGTTGTTATGTATATTTGATTTAATTATATTTGATTTAATTTAATTATTTTTAAGTTTTAAAATATTTCAAGTTTTCATTTACTTATATGTCAAATAAATATAATTTTGTTTACTAGAAATTTGATATATTCAAGAAAATTCAGTTTCATCTGACTCTTTTCATAAATACCTAATAATAGAAACACTGTCTCTATTTTTTATAAAGTGCCCAAACCTGATTCAGAAATCACTGAGACAAGTAAACCACTTTTTATTTTAATTTTATTCTTCGAGTAAAATAATTGGCTTTTATTAGGGTCATATTGGGAGTAAGTGACTTTAAGATGTAAACATGATAATTATTATTGACTGAGATATATATATTATAACCATTGTACTTAGATGGACGTACATAATGGTTATAATTGTAGTTAGGTACGCCACGTCCATCATTTGCATAATGTTGTATGATCGAAGGGTCCCTTTGCCATGGTCTTGTATTACGTTTGTGTCGACCGCTCCGGTGGCCTAGTGGTTAGAGCGTCCTCCTTTGATGCTGGAGTTCGTGTGTTCATACCAAAGACTTAAAAAAAAATTGTACTAACAACTGCCTCGCTTGGCACTCAGCATTAAGAGGTTAGTGTTAGGACTGGTCGGCCTGGAGTGAGGATAATGTAACTGGGTGGGACATCATGATACATGTCTGCGGCATGATGCCCCAGTGCTAGACATCAGTACAAACTGTCACACTGCAGACATCGTAGCGATATGACCGAAAAATTGTTAAAGCTACGTTAACAATCCAAAACACACACTTGTTTTTTCATTTTTACATTGTTTTTTCCAAGGAAATAAATTATTTGTTCAAGTTTTCAAAGCTTGTTGATTTCACTTTTTCTTTTGTTACTGTTTATTAGAGCCTAAACACATAATATAAGAATTGGGCGCTCGTCCTCGGATTTTTAAATTTGGCTAGAATATTTCAAAAAAAACTTAAATTTAAACTCCTCTAGATTTTGAAACATTACGTGAAATCGGCAAGCTTTTTCTAAAATGCTATCAAAAGTGGAAGGCTTTCTTTCAAGTCCTACTCAGGACCAATTAGACCTTTTCAAGAAAGATGAATTAATTCAACTTGCCAGAAAATATGATCTTTCTGAGGTAAGGGCTTCCTTAACGAAGCAAGGAATAAAAATAGTGTGGTACAGTACTTGGTAGAACATAATGTTTCAGATTAAAGTGCTTTGGTATCGATCAGTATGTCTTTATAAGATTATGGCATAAAAGTAAAAGAATTATAACTAAAATACGATACGGAATTGGAGTTAATCAGCTGAAGTTCAGAAAGATAAAGATATAAAAGAAATACAGTTGAAACTGGAGAAAGAAAAAGAACAAATGCATTTACAAGCGGAAGAAAAAGGGAAAGAAAGACAAATGCAGTTACAAGAAAAACTAATGCAGTTACACTATGGGAATGAGTAGAGATAGATATGGGAAAAAGAGGAAGAAAACAAATACAAATGCGATTATATAAGGAAGAAAGAGAGAAAGAGAGAAAAGCAAATGCAAAGAGAGAAGTTAGAGAGGGGATATTCAATTAGAATAAAATAAATGGCGCTGGCAAGTAAAAAGCACATTCCCACTTCAAATACAAAGTTAAGTTTCGATGTTCCAAAGACTATTAGGTTCGTGCCTCCTTTTAGAGAAATGATGAAGACAAATATTTTCCTTATTTTGAAAAAAGTTGTTAAAAATTTTAAATAGCCAATGGTGCATTGGACTCATTTATTACTATGTGTAATTATTGATAAAGCTAGTAATTTGTACCGTTCACTGTCATTTTACCAAAGTGGTGAGTATGATACGGTTAAGGAGTGCACCTTAAAGGGTTATGATTTAGTCCCTGAAGCTTATCGGCAAAAATTCAGAAACTATAAAAATGAAGCTAGACAAACTCGTGTCGAATTTGCTAGAGGACAAGAGCGGATATTTGATAGATGGTGCTTAGACAAGAAAGTTGAACAAGGTTATGAAAGTCTCAACTAACTTATATTACTTGAAGAGTTCAAGAACTGTGCCCATAGTGAAATTAAGACATATATTGACGAGCATCAGATCGAAACCTTGGCAAATGCTGCTCGTGCTGCTGATGAGTATTCTCCAACTCATACATTTCCTTTCTTAAATAAGACTTCCACTGAACAGTATTCTGGCAGAAAAAAAAATTGTTCAGCCTCATACAATCATTCTAAGTAATAAACTGGCGCAACTTCTAAAACTCAAACTTGACCAAAGATCCTTGTCTCTTCCTACGTGTATCTATTGCAACAAGAAAGGACACGTTTTTCTGATTGCTCCAAATTGAAAAATAGGCATCAGAATCAAGACAGACCTATTCCAAATGCTCTTAATTTTGAAAAGTCAAAGTCATGGCCATGAATTGAAAGCAATACATTTGTTGGGTCTAATAAACCCCAGTCTGATTTTAATATAGAGATTTATAAACCAGTTATAATGAAGGATTCTATATCACTCGTGGTTGATTCGGCAAATCCTATCCCTATTAACATTTTAAGGCTCACAGAAGCTTCACAGAGTGATTGATTCTTAGGCATTTCGCCTTTTTCTGAAATGTCTTCTTCAAATGAGAATATTCTTATTCAGGGAGTAGAGTGCGGCTTTGTTAATTATCCTCTCTATTGTGTAAATGTGTCATCAGACTTAGTCTCAGGACCCGTGACAGTCGGCATAGCATATGTTTTACCCGTTAAGGGAATTCATTTATTAGTAGGCAACGACCTAGCTGGAGTAAAGATTGTGGTTAATCGAAATGTAATTGACAAGCCTTGCTTGTATGAGAAACTCGATCCAATCGAAAGAAAATTCCCCGATTATTTCCAGCTTGTGCGGTTGCCAGAATAGTGGTAAAGAAAGCTTTTGAGAATGACTTAGATAAGGAAAGTATTCCTTTAGCTGACACGTGTATTGGTCAGGCTTTTGTTGTAACCCTCCCGATGTACCTTCTGGTGATGAGTGGTCGATGAACTATCAAACTGTAGTTCCAAAGTCTAACAGACAGGAAATACTTAGTCTGGCCCATGAAACTCATTTGGCTGGTCATGTAGGGATTAATAAAACATATCACAATATCTTGACTCATTTGTATTGACTAAATTTCAAAGGTGATGTTGGTAAATACTTTAGATCTTGTCATTCTTGATAAATGGTAGGAAAACCCAATCAGAAGATACATAATGCCCATCTACAAACGTATCCTACCTTTGACGTACACTTTAGTAGAATTATGGTCTCTTACCTAAGAGCAAGTCAGGTAATTAATACATGTTGACCATTATATGTGTGTCAACACGGTTTCCAGAGGCAACTCCTTTGAGTAATATTAAATCAAAAACAATAGTAAAAGCTTTGATAAAGTATTTTACTCAGTTTTGCTTTCACAAATCTGTCCAGTCTGATCAAGGCTCAACTTTGATGTCTGAACATTTCCAGCAAGCTATGTACGAATTAGGCACCCAGCAATTCAAACAGTCTACCTCTCGCCCTGAAAGCCATGCGGCATTAGAAATATTTCATCAGACTTTGAGAAATATGATTAGATCATATTGTTTTGATACTGGTAAAGATTAGGATGGATACATTAATTTACTATTGTTTGCTGTTAGAGAATAAGTTCAAGTATATTAAGGCTTCAGTCCCCTTCAAATGGCTTTTTGACAAAATGTGTGCGAACCATTGAAGTTGCTGAAAAAGAAACGTCTTTCTCCTGAAAATACTGAAATTAACCTTCTTGATTATGTTTCCATTTTTAAGTATAAGTTGTCAAATGTTTGTGAGGTCGCAATAACAAATCTGCACTCCACTAAATCAAACATGAAGTCAAAATATGACACAAACTCAAACGAAAGTAGTCCTGGCTCTCTTGCCCATGTCACAAAATCCATTTCAGGCCAAATAGTACGGTCTCTACACAATTGACAGAAAAATAAATGATTTAAATTACATCATAAATGTAGAATTGGAAGACTATATAAAAACAACATAAACATGCTAAAGGAGTATATTGAAAGAGATACTGGGTTAAACATGCAATTAATTTAGTTGTACCTGTCTCACTCAGTGAGGATTTAATTGAAGGAATATCATCGAATTCACTTGATATTGGAGTGTCAAATCTTTGGAATTCAGAAATTATGAAAGATCTGGACCAGAAACTTTCGCATTTGCAACAACAAGAAAGAAATGAACTTAATTATTATTTGATTATGAATACTTATTATAAATTTTCCAAAAAGAACCAGCAAAAATGTTCCATGATGTTGAAATTGCAAATTCTAAACCTGTGAAACAACATCCGTACAGGGATGAACCCTATCAAAAATGAATACCTGAAAAAAGGAATTCAGTATTTGCTAGAGAATGATTTTATAGGACACCGTAAAATTGACTGGTGTTAGCCATTCATACCTGTTCCAAAACTAGATAAAACCTTTCGTATGTGCACTGATTATAAAAAAGGTGAATCGTGTGACAAAAACAGATTCATTTCCATTACCAATAACCAACGAGTATGTTGACGACATCGGAAATGTGAAGCATGTCACCAAATTTGACCTTCTGAAATAATTTTGGCAAATCCACTAACGGAAAGAGTAAAGGAAATTTCTGCATTCCTGACTCCAGATGGACTTTATCAATATAAAGTAATGCCGATTGGGATGAAAAGATCGCCAATTACATATCAACGTCTCATGAATACGATTACCTCTGGTATAGACAATTGTGATGCTTACATCGATGATGTCGTCATATTAAACGGCACTTGGAAAAAAACATTTTGCAACAATTCGTAAATTCTTTGGCAGACTCACAGATGCTAGTTTTACAATTAATTTATCCAAAAGTGAGTTCTGCCATGCTAATGCAACGTTTATAGGACAAAACGTGGGACATGGACAAGTTAAACCTATAGATGCTAAAGTCAAGGCTATCTCTGAAATCCCTGAGCGTGTTAATAAAAAGTAACTGATGCCATTTTTAAGTATGGCTGGATACTATCGAAAATTTTGTTCAAATTTTTCTATAATGGTTGAAGCCCTAACAAATTTATTGAGTAAGAAAAACAAGTTCATTTGGACTGAAAAATGTCAAGAGGACTTAGACAACTCAAAACACATACTTAAAAGGTCTCCAGTTCTTAAAGCTCCAAATTTCATTCAATCATTTAAATGCAAGTGACATTGGGATTGGAGTAGTTTTGATTCAAGAAGACGAAAATGGTACTGATCACCCAGTGTGCTACTTTTAAGAACTTAAATAAGCACCAAAGAAATTATTCAACAATCAAGAAGGAATGTTTGGATTTGATACTGGCATTACAATAATTTTAAGTTTACATTAGTTCAGGTTCTTATTCGATTATTATGTTTAGTGAACAAAACTCCTTTGCCTTTATCGACAAGCTGAAAATATCAAAGAATACTGAGGTGGAGTTTGTTGTTACAGCAATATGATATTGACATCAGGCACATAAAGGGAAACGATAATTTAAAGCAGATGAGCTTTTCCGTTTATACCAATATATTATTTCATGAACACTGTGAGTATTTTATAAGTGGTTTATAAACACCTTGTATAATTAATTTCTGGTAAAAGGAAAGCTGTATGATATACATTTTTATTTTTATTTTTTGGGGGAAGAGTGATGTCTATTTGATTTAATTTAATTAGTTGTAAGGTTTGAAATATTTTACTTTAACTTCTATCACATGTCAAAATAATTTGATTTTGTTTACTATGGATTTTATATTTTCCAGAAAATTCAGTTTGACCTGACCCTTTTTATAAATACCTAATAATATAAACACTGTCTATTTTTGACATAGTGCCCAACCTTGATTCAGAAATCACTGAGACAAGTAAACCACGTTTTCTTTTTATTTTATTCTTGGAATAAAACGATTGGTTTTTATCAGGGTCATATTGGGAGTACGTGACTTTAAGAAATGAACGCTCCGGTGGCCTAGTGGTTAGAGTGTCCGCCTCGGATGCGGGAGGTCGCGGGTTCGAACTTTGGCCGAGTCATACCAAACACTTACAAAAATGGTACTAACAGCTGCCTCACTTGGCGTTCAGCATTAAGAGGCTAGTGTTAGGACTGGTCGGCCGGATGTCAGGCTAATGTGACTGAGTGGGGCATCATGCTACATGTCTGTGGCATGATGCCCCAGTTGCTAGAAATCACTATAAACTTTCATACCGCAGACGACGTAGCGATATGATGGAACAATTGTTAAAGGTACTTTAAAAATCTAAACCACACATATCACACACTTTAAGATGCAAATATGATAACGTGATCCTCTATTTCGCAATTCAGGCATTTTCAAAACTGAGCAGAAGTTAGACTTAATAGAGATGTTTTGTGAAATAATTTCAGTTTGGACTTTTAAACACTTGAAGTCAAGTTGTTGTTTTTCTATGTTGTGACCAGCTTTGAGTTTTTGAAATTTACTTTAATTTTTCAGGTTCTAAAAGATTAATGTTTTTTCCTGGAAATATTTGAGGGTTCATGCAGAATTTGTGGACAAACGCATTCATTTAAATCATATTCGGGATTTGAAACACCAGAAATAATTGCTGTCTGTGGTTCACAAAGAACTGTAAACACATCAGCTATATAGTGACTACAGTATACGTCATCGCCTTAAGTTTTTGGCTTTTCGTCGGGACTCGGACTTGAATTAATTAGAACATTTCCTTACCAGGACTTCCAAAATTTTATTCGAGAATTATTCTTGGATTGATTTTGGATTTTATCCTTAAAACCATAAATTCTTATTTTTTTTCTTCATTTTTGTAGTGTTTTTCCATGGACATACATTATTTGTTAAATTTTTGAAAGCTTGTTGTTTTCACTCTTTCTCTTGTTACTGTTTATTAGAGCCCAAACACGTAACCTAAGAACGTCATCAGATGAATAGCCAGCATTTACTATTGTCTACACTCGGTCAAACCTCTGCAGTTGCACCTAATTAATGTAACTGCGCAAAGGGGATTTTCTTACAAGCGAGAGGGCTTTCCATTTCTCCATTTAATGTAATCCTAATTCTATCAGACCACAATCGATCAATCGTTGAATCAATCATATGTCCACCTCTAAAGGTAATATGATGATGATGAGTGGTTCCATTGTTTGCCACTGATGCAGACGCTGGTGTTCTTGTTCCTAAATTTTGAGGCGCTATGTCGCGCTGTAACCCTTGCTCATGATGTTTCTGCAGTATCTATCCTCAGATGCTCCCTTCACCAGTCAGCCTCTGACATTTATCCCTTTCTGATCATGACCATGTTTCCTACAAACAGTTGATCATTTCCGTCACTGCATTATTAGCGTCTGGTTTGCTTGTTTACATAGCTGTAACATAGGACGAGCTTTCTACCACAGTAACCCTAAATAATCGTCGAAACAATTACAAATTTGTCATTTTGCCACCACCCATAAAGACACCCATGTCAGGTCATATATGATCTATCGTGGTGACTAATTTTATGGAAATTCATTTGAAAAGTATTTGTTTTCAACGATGTTTAGGGTCACTTCCTTAGAAACGCCCTTCTCGTGTTACACTGTAATGTTTTGATTGATATTTGTAAAGTTTATATAAAAAAAATACTTGATTGATACAATTTATAAAACTTCTGAACCTTTCGTAAATGTTTCGAAGGTGGATATATTAAGTATTTTATGGACATGACTGTAAGGACAAAACTTTATTCTTGCACTTACGTTCCGACGACATTCAAAAAATCTTTAATTGCTATTTTATTTAGAAAATATTGTCTACCTGGATAACATATGTTTGATCAATCAAGATCTATTGTTGTTTTTTATGTATTTTTGTTGACTGAGCGTATATTGGAAGTTTATATATCTCGTTGATAATTCTGATCGTAATTGCTCAATATAATTGAAATAGTCACTACCATTAAATTTAACAAGAAAAAGTTTATGAAATTTAACAAAACATATTCCAGAAGTTTCATTTTTGTTTCAACTGTCAATGGTCAATCATACGAATTTTAATTTTTGCAATTGTTGCTTTATCTCACTGTCACAGTTTCAAACATTGTTTATTAGTTTGGATATAATTTCATACCCTTTTAGTTGATCAAGAAGATTCCTTTGACATGTATAATAATGACCGAGCTCTTGTATGTCAATTACATTTTTACAATAGCGTTTGTCATCAAAGTTCGACAATCTGCCTTTTACAATAACGTGAGTTTCTAGTTTGTGATGATTTGTTCGAATTGACGTTGTTCTGATATAAATAACACCACACCAAGCGCTTACTTTTTATCTAATGAAATCCACCAACGGGTTCTGAGATCGCATATTCATACAAATCATTTGTATCAAGATAAATGGTATATTTCGCTGGAAGAGCACGAATATGTTCTTGCATGTTTTTGTAATTCGCTGCCGCATATTTTTCTGTGATGTCATTAATTAAACCCCTAATATCTTTCTAGAAAAAAATAAATATATCGACGTCGGTCAAGAGCGCCATTTTCACTTTACTAAATTTTACGATAATTTAGGCATCGAATAATACAAACAAGGGTATAATCAATAACTGTTATAGCTGGACATTCTAAAACTTTTAAATGCATCAACTCGCAGTATAATATCGGTGGCAAGATATAAATCATGATAATCGCCAAAGGTTTTACAGTTGAATTTGCTCCCAATCGACTTGGTGCACTTGTATTTGCTATCGGTGATAGTTTCTTATTTTAACTTTGAAAACAACTTACCATGTTCTGGCAGCGACGTCTCGTTAAAATTTGATCAATCGTCAAAGGATTCGTAAAGAAATATTCGTTTTTCTTTGAGCAAACTTACTTTCTAAATTATCAAACTCGCTGCAACCTTTAACGAATTCATCTAACGACGATACCTTGCAAAATGTCGATAAATTTTAATTCGCCTAACGTAACTGACATATACTTCTCAAAATTGTTTGGGATGCACTTAATATTACTGTTTAACTTTAAACGCTCTCGCATTTCTGAATCACCAAAGGCTTCTATGATAATCTCACTGTCATGAACACGGAAATTGTGAAGAACAAAATGTATAAAATATGGTGCTATGTAATACAAGTTAGAACTATCATCAACGGCGCCACTATATACTCCGGTAAGATGACAAAGATCTTTGAATTTTTCACCATTTAGTGGAAACACACAAATATGACAGCGCTCTGCCGTTGTACAATTTAACCCTTCCCACTTTGTCAACTTTGACGTTGGAGTAATTTTTCTTAGTTGGTGGAAGATATAATCAACTTCGGCGACAAGTGTCTCTAACAACCAAATGGCAGGATCTTTACCTATGATAAATTTTAATTAGTCGGGACAAACTTGAGCCTACTGCACAAACTACTTTATACGAGACTCCACCGGGAACATGAATTTGAGTCTTCCCCTTCGATGATCTGTCGTTTTTTTTTTTACCACCAATGAGATACTATAACAGACACTCGAAAACGGCGTAAATTAAAAAAGGACTTTCATCTTGAAGTTGTAGTTTTTAACCTGTGATAAGTTCTTTACTTTCATTGGCATTGTAAATCGTTGTACATCTGAACAGTACTGTAAATGTCGCTGTAATTCTTCATCGCCATGATAGCCGTGTATGCAACAATAACATTGATCCTTGTGTCTGTTGTATTGTTTACAAACAAGTCCGTTGAAGTTCTTTATCCACATGTAATAAGTTTTACAAAACAGTACATGCATTGTTGAATGAGACGCTTTTTCTGAAATATATCTTGGATAAATTTTATCGCGCTGATCAACACCAAATACATTTATGGAATTATTATGTTGGACTGTTAACTTTGGTGTTTGATTTTCTCCAACGGGAAAAAATTCTAACGAGGTAAAGCTTAATTTGGAAATATACTGAACATATTTGATAAATCGATCTGCGACTCTTCATGTATAAATAACGCATCAAGCATTATTTATCAGTTTTTTAACGTTAATACAACATTTCTTGATTTTTAATTTCAATTGGCAAATTAACATCTAAAATCACGGTCTCCAAGTATGACCTTCATAAAATCGAATGATTTTACTCCGAGAATAAAATAAACATAGAAAGTTGTTTACTTGTCTCAGTGATTTCTGAATGAAGGCCGGGAACTAATTCAATAAAGAAATAGTGTTTCAGTTATGAGGTGTTTATGAAAAAGTGAGGACAAACTGAATTTTCTGGAGAGAAAAAAATTATACAATACAATTTCATTACTTTGACATGTAATGAAAATAAAATAAAAATATTTTAAATCTTACAAACAATTAAATTAAATCAGATAAAAATTAATTCTAATATACATAACAACATTATATTATAATATATTATATTATATTATATTATATTATATTATATTATATTATATTATATTATATTATATTATATTATATTATATTATATTATATTATATTATATTATATTATATTTAGTTCCTCTGAGTACAGCTGAGTCCGAGCTTAGCATCATAGGTGTAACTAGTGGACACTGCTACCAAATATTTGATGCAAATGCCACATGGTCCCAGGCAAACATACAAAATCTGCATGCGTTATGGTGGCATTCTAATCATCATCGAATCAGGCGAAGAACAACAGTTTATTGATGGTGCATTATCTTTGATGAAACATATAAATTTGGTCACTTAATTGCAAGGCACAATATGCATGCTAATTAAATGTTTATTTTTCGATCATGATTTGTCATGGTGAACCGGAATGGTATATAAAAAGTATATCTTGGTAAAAAAGTTCTAAAGTAAAACTGAACAATATGCACTGAGCCTAAACAAACATTTGAATTTCGCCAATCACTGAAGAGATATCATTTAATGTAAAATAATATTTTATCAAGAAATTATATATAACTTGTTGCACTTCTAAATTACTTTTATTGTTTATACTTTTTAATTTTTCGAAGTTACATGTAAATAATTTTTTCACTTTTGAAAACGACTATTACAAATCTACAGCATATTGGATTAGATATATATCTTTGCTACATTCATTGGTAATATGCAACTGAAGTCAGGGTGGGACAAAGGAGAGAAAATATTATTTATAAGCATGCTAATTTGTACAAATGATATTGAATTTCCTTAAAATATAGCTACTTTTTTCTTAATCCCGTGCTTCGTCTTTACTTAATAAAATATTATTGTATACGCATGGATCTTATACAAACAAAAGCTTCAATTTGATATAATTACTCCCCAAACTATGCTACATTTAATATATAAAATAGTGCCTAAGGATTGGTCCCAAACACTTAAATTTACCCGGCAAGTAAAATACAAAGGAGAAACGTTGCAGATAAAGGACTATGGATAGGGTCAGACATTTTGCATCCGGAAGAGCAGCTTACATGGGCTGATTGAGAGCAATTATCTTATGTGAACTGGGCAAAGGATCAAACGTCATTAAATTAAATTTCAAAAGTGTCTTAAAACAATAAGCAATTTTATCCTCGAGTTCATATTCCAGCAATATAATTTCATTTATATGTTTGAATCTTGCCTAAAATGAACCAAATTTCATTGCGGAAAACATCTTATGAGCAGCAAAGGGTATATTTCATGTTAATAAAACACTTCTCGGGTGCCGTCATATTAGATATATAGGGGACAAAACGTATTTGTGTAATGAAATCGTAGTTAAGGTCGGGCAGTTTTGCAAAATATCTTTTCGTATGACATATGGATCAAGTTTTATGACGCCGATTTTGTTTTCAGCATGGATACAGATGTAGCACAAATTCCTGAATTTTTTCAATGATGAAGCTGCACATTAATATCATTTCGAGCACAATTAACATATTAAAACGGGGAAAAAGAGGCGGGATTGTTTTAAATAGTCTTCAGGCAATATTTCAAAACTCTAGCAGTGATAAAGTAGGGGAAACTTTATAAATAATAGTCACCTATTGTACCCATTTAGAATTTTACAAAAATTAAGAAACATTATGCTTAGCTGTATTTCGTGCATGGATTCATAATGTGCTTAAAGACTGTATTCATTCATGTTTGTAATTTCCTACTTTTTGATGTTTTATATTCATTCACGTTGAGGTTAACAATTACAACAACATAAAAGTGAATTGCGCCGAAATATATTCTCGTAGCCTGATAGGATCGTGGAACGATGCTCCTTGCAGTAAATTGATTGGATATATCTGCGAGCATACATGTACGTATTGCAATTGTAACGAACACACTTGCAACATTTCTCAACTTGAATTTGTCATCTATCTGAAATAAAAATTATTTGTTTATTCAATGTGAGCCTATTAATATTCCTTACGCCCTGAACTGTACACAAATGTATGATTCCGATAGCAAGTGGAAAGACTTATTGTGTACCAACCTGAGAGAAAATATCGACAAGAATATAGGTAGGTATTCAATTACAAAAAAGCACATTCTCATATCTCTCAAATTGGGCAGGTTATATCTCAAATACAGTAATACTTTGTTACAATACAGCAAACGTATATATATATATATATATATATATATATATATATATATATATATATATATATATATATATATATATATCGTATTTCTTCAACCATACGTACGCTATTTGTGAGTGAATATGTATAGGCTACTTTTATCAGTTTGAAATAGAGATGAATAAGGTTATTTAACTTTATCTTTATGTTTCAGACATAATTCTGATTATGAGGTATTCAACATACATGTTCACGGAGGGCACGACTGCATGCTTTGAAGAAGAATTACTTTTGGAATAACAAATAACCTATTACTCGTTTCATTTAAGTCTATATGGAAAATGAAATTAGCGATGTTAGGAAATATGATTATAATGTGCATCGAAGTAAACAGTACTCATCTGAATTGCTTTTTTATTGTTGACATACCCTACATGGCGACTGGCTTGTTATTCGAAGATTCGTTCTTAGTTATATAATATTAAAAAATTTGTTATCTTGCTTAGTTTTTGTTTACATTTTTGTGCAATGTCTATTGAAGTTCGACATTAACATTTTCAAGTGCCTAACTTGCGCACAATTATTGTTTAGAATAAATTGTTTATTAATGACGCACAGAGGTAATTGGTCTGAATTAAACGTGTAATTAATTATATATTCATGTATACGTAAAATATTAGCAGTGGAAAAGTTGATTGAATTTGCTATTTTTATTCATATTTGTCACTTTCAGGGAAATATTTAATATAGACATATAGGTTTTCCACATAACAGAGTAACAAACGAGATTGCAAACCTTTACGTAAGTCTTAAGTAAGATTGATACAGCAAAATAGTGCTTATTATTCCCCCTTTTGTTTGTAACTATATATATAGGCTAATCTAGATACTTCTTTTGAGTGACTTGTAACCATTTAAAATCAAGCAACACAAAGACATTTTTATGAATGGAATTTGTAAAGGTGACGCCCTAATGCGGAGGATATACCTCAACATTTCTCAACATATTTTTCTTTAGTTAGAATTTGATCACATACTGATCCTTTCAGAAGGATTATCAAGTCTTTTTCAGTAATGTTTGATTTAGGTCGTTCCCAAAATTGTTCACGTACCTGTTGTCTGGTTCTTATAGTGCACTTTGTGTTGTCTTATACATACTCATGCTCAAGAGTTTATCCTTTGTGGATGATTCAGACGTTTGTAGTCTTTTATAATTTGAAGCTTCTTTCATGGTCACTAAACATGAGTGATTCTACCTAAAATTGCATTTACTCAACTTTTTATGGACTTGCTGCTCAAACATTTGTATGTTTTTGACGAATCGTCGGTTCTGTATAATTGTGCATTAATTAAATAACAATCAAGAGGTGCTTGTAGTATGGCAACAAACATAGTATCAATACAACTTGTACAATTTCCTATTTATTTGCTATATTAAACATATTTACATGTAACATCCAGACGATGCATTTAACACCCACTACGACTTGGTTCATAAAGGCTGTCATGATATCGACTAATTTGAATCGAATATCACTCACATGTATTAACTCGCTTTGACAAAGCACCTTGCAAAGGAAACTGAGAACCTTCTATGAAATGTACAAAGTCCGAACAGATTTTGTTCGATGCACACAGTGTGTCACAACGAAGGGATTAAGGAACGCACACATACACTCTCACGAACACGCACACTCACACACACACTAACACACACATACACGCAATAATCATATGGTCAATAACATTCACCTGAAGTGCACTCGATGCAGCAAGGGATCGAATGTGTATCAGGGATTGATTGAGAAAACAACGAAAGCTAACTACACAGTCCAATACATGTTTCTAATTAGACTACGCGCTTTCGTCGCTCGCTGAATATTTGCCAATAGAAAGTACAAAAAAGAACCAAAAAATAAATGCAAATGAACAAATTGACAACGTTTTGCATATTTATTTACCCAATGAATTGTTGACCTTCCTCTTTAATAGATTGAACTCCGGCGATAAAATATTTGCATACTAGTATACACTTACAGAGGGAGAAAAACGCAAGTGTGTGTGTATGCATGTGTGTGTATGTTTGCGTATGTATGTATGTATGTATGTATGTATGTATGTATGTATGTATGTGTATTGCGCACATGTACGTCGAAGACATACTAATGACAATAGATAACTTCAATATGTACATATGACTAGTTTAATCTAGTATCCTATAGTTCAAGGTTAAGTAAGGCCGCGATCTATTATGCTAAACATATTGCATCTCTAATCTTAAAACAATATGACAAAAAACATGATGCAGTCTTCAGTTCCAGCGTTGCTCAAGAAAGGTCCTGAAAACATTTTTTCCTGAAATTAGTGTGCTACATATTTGTTTCAAATTAGTGCCCTTTCTTGTGGAAGTGAGTTATGAATTAAGAATCTGCACGATGCGGTTCGAAACTACATTCAAGTTCTTAAGCTAATACTGTCTGCGATTCTAATTCTTGCTCGGGTAAGTAATACATAAGAAACACAAATATGCTCCAAAATTTAGCTTCTTCTTTTTAAAATGTGTTGATGAGGTAATAAATAGGGTCTGAGTTGGATTGAGTGATTGTGTTTTACTCCAGATATAGCCATTTTACTGCTCTCTTAAAGCGTGTACATCTTCTTCCAGTTTACTGTGATATAGTGGGAAGTTTTAGTACACAGCGTATAAACTATTAAAAACAAACAAGGCTACCGCACATGCAGTGAAGGAAACCGCTTCCGTAAATAGCTGCTGAACGACATATTAAAAGTCCGATTGTTGTATTGCTGATGTAGGTCCCACTCATGAAACTTATCCCTTTGGGGTGAAAAAGACTCTTAGTCTAAAGATCGACACCATCCATCGGCATGAACATTGCAATTCCGGGAACAGTTGTTCTGGAATGCTATCACAGTTTTGACTGCCCTAAAGTTGTGGGCCAATAAGCATACAAATTCATCTGGTGTTCTTTATTTTGGTTGAGAGAATTATACCGTGTGATAAAACATGCAAACTCTTCTAATTGTATTGTTTGCTTCCTGCATATTTTCCTGAGAAGAACAAAGTAAAGAACGATTTCAAAACAAAGAATTGGTTTCACTGATACTCGGAGAACACCATCCATGTACAACCAAATGTTTCAAATGTTGGGTCTTCTTGCCCGATAAATTGTGTCCACCGTTTGTTCTGAGAAATATTTATTTTTAATGGCTAAATTAATATGAGCTGGGCGTGCTAACTCAAGACGGTTCTGTTCCGAAGCCTGCATTCGCTATTACTTCAGTAGGTTAGCACAAAGTACTTATTTTATGGAATCTTCTCTAGTTTCTGGTATTCACCCTCGGCGCTCATCGCAGTCAGGTCAAGACGTCAGTCCCAAATGGACAGAAGCTCTGATTAATTGCGTGATACGCAGTCGCTATATTCTAGACGTTACAAACAAGTGGGAAAAGCACGACATAAAATACACCACAAACATTAAAAGAAAATATGTAGAGAAGGACAATGATGAAATATGTTGATTCAAATTTCTTCGGTGATGATGTTGTACATAGCTCAGCTGATAACTATGTTTGTCAACGTTCGGAAGTCACATAGAAATTTCTAAATACCAACACACAATATAGTCTTTGACGTAAACAAACACTCATTTATTTTTTTGTTCTAATGATTTTGCAATATTTAGTGTATTTTGTTGTATAGTTTGTTTTGCATTATAGTCACTGATCTAGCATCCAGTGCTCATCTATTCGATATTCAGTGTTATCACATAGCCTTACACTTTGTAAGTAGTGTGGGCAGTTCAAGATTTTTTATATTGCAACACGTTAACATACCGCATAAGCCGATGAAATCCTTGCGCAGCATACTCTTTACGGAGAGGTATTGATCATGGGAAAATTTTCTTTACTCTGCCTTACCTAACGTTTTTGCTGATATTATGAATATTGTGGCGGCAATTTCTCGAATCAAGATGCCAAAGGAAAAACAGTCGTATTTTTCAGAATATGGCTAATTTACCCGACAGAGGCCATGTATTGTCTATCATATGCTGAAAAACAAACAAGAACACTAACATCAACAAAAAATGTATTGGTATTGGTCAATTGATAGCAGGCGTGAGTGTATAGGTCAGCGGTAATCCTGTAACACGGAATCCGCCCTATATAAAAGAAAGTTTAAATGGTAAAGTTCTAGACGTAAGTAAACTCAGCTCTGTTCATCCAACAATAAACCTGTCTCCAAAATGGCAGAGTGTTAGTGTTATATATCTCTATATTTTTTCTAACTCTTGGTAAATGATTTTATCTAATTATTTTAATTCTTTTAATTTTAATTCTTATTTTCAGCTGTAATCCGTTCAGAATATCTTTAATTCAGCCTATTCTACGTGACTCGAGTATAATATGGCATATGATTTATAAATAGATGTTTACGTATGTGCTTGCGATTTGTAATAATAATCTTAATAATAAGACTTTAAATGACGCCTGTTTCTCAGAGACTGATGGGATATCGATGTTTCCAGAATAATGTTTGGCTTCATATTGGTTGTGCGAGCTCACGTGAATTTTCCTAAGTGACACAAAATTAATAGTGTCACGTTGGGTCAATTGCGATGTACAGTCGAAATATACGGTGTATATACGGAGAAAGTTAAGCAACCATATGCATTCCGATTTTTGTCATTCACAGTTTTATTGTGTTTGTGTTGTAACGTTGCAGACGTATTTTATGTTGTACTTAGATTTAGCTTTGAGAGGAAAACATTTCGTTGGACTGTGCAGTGGAAGTAGAAAGTACTCATTATTTGAACTATAATCTTATTATGGAACTGTTTTAAATTATTTGAGGGAAGTTTGGTCAACGCCATCATGACAACTTCAAGGATCTTCTCCGGTATTGAAATTTATAAGACATTTCATAGACCTTTATGGGGACTTGTTTGGATTCACTTCATAATATTGTAAGCTCCTCTTATAATATTCATTTACAACTTTAATTATTAAATTGTTTGTTGAGGTCTGTAAAACCTTTTGGTTTTACTTCTTTTCTTTTAATTAAATTTGGGACCATAGAGTCGTAACAGCTAGGCCTATGAGACCACAGCATTTGCTCAAACGATCTAACGTTTTTATGTGATGCAATTTCGACTGTCTCCGGTTCGAAATCAACTAATGCAAATATCCTATCACAAATCCACTGTAGTAAATATGGAATTTTTTCATCCAATAACCATTCTTTCACATGCTGTCCAACAATTTTCAGTAGTGAAACGGATATATAGCTTACATGCAAATATGTGTTATATTGGTCGTCTATCCTAAGGAATAAAACTATGTGACATCACATGGAACTTCCCGGTACATTCTGTGTTGACATTTTTTATTTTCTCAGTCAAATATTCTTTTTATTCGGAAGGACAGTTGAATTCTGAATTACTATATGTAAAAAAATATATTTTCAAGCGTTATTGGGTTATAAGACTGCTTAAAACTTTAAGGAAAAAGCTTGTGACTCTTTGTCTGAGTGATCACGACTGAAATCATTTCTTCTTTTATCTATTTGCGTTAAACTAAAAGCTGGGATAATCAGACTCTAAAATGGATAATGATTTACTATCAAATTTATGAAACTGCTTGAATAATGCCGATTATTTGCTAGCCAAGACTGGCAAAGGTAGACATTATTAACATTATTAAACTCGTTTCATCAATTCATATTAAATCATTACCCATTTGAGATCATCTATTGATCAAATTATTCCAGTTCGAAATCTTAAACTATCGTTTTCCGTGACTTTACAAAGACGGAAATATAAACATTAATCATGGAACAGTATTTGAACTTAAGCACAACAAATACGACTTGATCTTCAGGAATAGTGATTTGCTTGTCCAATTAAAGACCCGTTTTTCTTTTGATCTTTTCCCTTCAATATTTTCCTGCTGAAGTTTTAATGTAATATTTTCCGTTGTAATAACTGCCAATGAAAACGAACAATATGCCAGACAGAGACAAAATAGTTGTTTTAAATACCTCTATCAGCTTTGTAGTTTTATATCTCCTTGACAACATTATATTTGATATCTGAAACGTCTCCAAGACTTAGCTAATACCTGGACGTACATAATGTATTGTGTAATATTTCCTATCCCTGAAAAGGAAATATATTTTACCAAACCAGTTCAGAAAAGACGTGAAACAATCCATTTTGTGTGTAATGAGCTGTTTATTTTACTGGGTATTATACAATCTTGAATGGAAGTTAAACTTAACCTCTTTAGTACGTCGGTGACAAGAATGAAATGATGTGTCTCTTAACTCATAATGGTTAATACAATCATCAAAAGTACATGAATATGTCAAAGGTGGAATGCCATCAATCAACTATTAGCGTATATACACACACACACACACACACATACACACACACACACACACACACACACACACACATATATATATATATATATATATATATATATATATATATATATATATATATATATATATATATATATTCCATGACACAAACTTACAGTGATAGACCATAGTTGTGTTGATTAGAATCCTACTAGTTTCACAAAGACCTTCCTTGTCAGATGTCGATTCTAGTCACACAGATGTACTTTAAGCAGATTGAGTGTCAATATAGGAAATGAAGACGCCAAAGTAATACTTTTCATGATATGCCTATAAAGTGTTTTGGCTGCAAATATAATAGGCACCTGATATTTAGAAAATAATTAATATAGATATAGACCTCTGTACTATAGCCAATATACGTGGCACAGACAAATTATCTGATGCCGTATATATCATATTTGATTTGAGTAATGTTTATAACAGGATATCATAGCAAAGACTTCAGTGAGACCAATTTGATAAACATCGGGAGATAGAGCAAACAAGCTGAAATAATAAAAGTGATATCGTACAGAACGAACGCAGGAACATAAAGGTCATATGACTTACTAAATTTTAGTTATTATCTAAAACGGATCGAACATGGAATAAGCATTTAAACATAAGTCTGGGAAAAGTGACACAGAGTAATTTAAATAATGCCCGGAGAAACATGCCAACCTACTATTGCAGTTGGAAAAGTACAAAGTTGTCTAAACAACAAATGAGACAGAATTATACCAGATTATACATATATGGGATGCTTTGAAAAGATAAATAACTCGCCAGTTTATCAAGATCACATGTAAGACTAATACCTTGTCTGAACTAATACGTTGTCTGAGTTGAAGCATATATATATATATATATATATATATATATATATATATATATATTTAAAGAAAGAAATTCAAAAACAGATAACATAAGCACCACGTTTGCAAGGTACAATTTATGAAATATTGGCAACCAACCTATTTTTAGACATCTTAGACATTGGTGACGTAGTTAAACCGACAATTTCTGTTATTGTAATCAAATTTTATAACATATTTGGTACTGCGACTGAATGTAATCTGTATAGAACCAGAAGATAAGTTAGGCACGTGACTAGTTCCGGTTGGAAAGTACCAAGAAGGAATTCAATGTTTGTACTGATGGCTGTGAGAATCGTCATGACCTGAAAAGGACAGAACCGCATTTTACCCAGAGTTTAGATAAAACCATTTTTTTAAATTAGGATACCAATGATAACATCTCTAACTCCATGCTTAGTCATCAAAAACAACTCATTGTCTGTCAAAATTCACATGCTATACCGGATATCATTAAGCATTTGTTCTACACGATGTTCATTGTAACAATGAATTGAGTCAAATGTCTAGTTTAATGTACACATATCTCAAAACTCATTTAAAATAGCATACAATATCTAACAAATAGTTATAATACTAATGTATATTTCTTGACATTTAATCCTGATAGGCACTTAGCGTCTTCAGTTTAAGCTATTAAATTATATCATTTATATACGTATATATTCATTACCTGATATATTGGAGTAACTTTGACTGTACATATGTATGTATGTTTGTGAGTATGTATGTATGTATGTATGTATGCATGTATGTATGTATGTACAATTTAATTTGGTTCTGTACCAATATTAAAGCTGACATTTCCTTCTTGTGTGCTAATTATGGTGGGAGTGGCTATTATTAGTATTCAAAAGAACTGGCTTGCATGATGTTTAGGAACGCACAATCAAGAGATTTGCTGTAAAACCTGTATTTGCTGTAACACCTGTCTATGACAAGACATTCATATCTTTCAGTTCTCTTTGACCAGAAAATTTTGTGGAAACCTACTGGCTAAATTGTTAATCAATAGTCCGTGCACGAATTCAGGCTAAGAATGTGTTAAAACATTTCCATTAAGTCAAACTGTGAGCAACTGCAGATTATGATATAATTAAGCGCCAGTTGGACGAAAAATATTCGCAAAGCTAACACGATGAACCATTTCTCCATTCATTTCAGATAACGTTAGCAAGAACAGTAACCTAAAACAAGGATCTAAACAAACAATACTTTTAGCTTATACCATCTGTGGCACATTGGCACTCATCACACTTATTATCACAATTGCCAGAATCAAAAGATCAGGACTAGCAAAGCGACAGTGCAATGTGGAAGTGTATAACACATACCTGGTTTTGGTAGTTACAAGATCTGAAAAGATCTATGATTGAATTGCATCGCCAATTTATGAAAACATGCAAGATATGTTGTCAGACTAGAAAAGTACGAAATGTTGAAACGAGGGAATTGAATATTTTGACTTGAGATATTTAGATTTGTTCAGCTCTCCGGATCATGAATACATTGCATTGTCTGAATTATTCCCAGTAGACCCACATAAATGACGTGGAAATATAAAGAGGTGTAATGTTGCATATCCAATTTGGGGATAAAAGTTATAATTAGACTGATGTCTATTTCCTTTTTGTTTCAATATACCGGAAACATAAACAACATGTGCCCTTTACATGAAGTCCTTTATTTCATTCTAACAAGTACTTTTCGATTTTATACAATGAACTGTTTGACTTACTTCAATATTTGCATCATACGTATATCCAGTTTTGTTTAACGTAATGTCTACATTTGCCATAACTTGTCTCTTTTTGCAAGAGCTCTTTTTGTAGTTCAATATCCTTAAAGAGCTATATATGTGTATGTGAGGTTACTTCCCATTCAGCGAGACAAAAGTTCCAGAAGGTAACAACTCGTTTGTGGTTCTATGCTGAAATTATATTATTAGTTTATTATAAATAATTTGCAAGAAAAGTCCGAAATGAAGGGAGATAAATATAGGCATGACTGTCGTGGCAATACACAGTGGCGCTAACTGGGGATTACATTCTAACTGATGGTACAGGCATTCAAGGGATCAAAACCAAATAAATCTTAAAATGAACAAATACCAGCTACTAGTAGCAAAGATGGAGCTGAGGGTAAAATTATGCTTTAAAACTATGTGAAGCAATCTAGTTTGCAACAGATTATAAAACTATAGCATTAGCTACTTCAAACAAACCATTTCAAGCAATTATTGTGAATGTAAATGCTTGTATTATTTGCAGCACTGGAAGTAAAAATATTTGCAAAGTGGTCATATCAGCTTCTTACCCAAGTTGCACGTACACACACACTGTGCCTTTATTTTTTAGCATTCGTAATGATACAAAGAAAATAAAAATGAACACGTATATGTAAAGACACTGTAACAAGATAATACAGTGGTGGGATTAGAATACAATCTTATTTATTAAGTAACTGAATTATAAAAAATCTGACAATATATAAGTGCGCATAAAGTAGAAAAATGGTTTTGAACATAATGACGCACACTGAATTCAAGAAACTGTTAAAAAGAATTGATATAGTTTATAAATGGAACTAACTAAAACATATAAATTCAAGGATTAATGAAACTGGTTTTCGCATACGGAACAATTAAATTAATTTGAGTGATTCATGGACTTATCACTGTATAGAACATATAAACAAATATGAACAACGTATAATTATATCAGCAATGTTTATCAGTGTATGGAATTGCGTACAGAAAGGTGAATGATGTATGTTTCATCTACAGGAAATATGCATGTATTGTTAAAGTTCATTCACTTGGCGATATTGGATTGTTGATTTCACTCATATAGTATTATTGAATAATATTGATTCAAAACTGAAACATATGCATCTCGTTGAATCCAGCCGATGAGAACAATGCATTTCCGGTTCGGCGGATTCGGTTCAGCGTCATTACGCATGTCTAAACAACTCAGTATGCTGCATGATCGTCAAGAGCCTCATTATTCTCTCCAGACCTGTTTCACCCGAAGCTTTGATCACTCACTGTCAGCATACCATCATTCAAGCCAACATCATCATCGACCATATCGTCCGCGTTCTGCTCAACATGGTTCTACCAATACGCACGAAAACGCAGCTTTATAACTAAAGATTATCTCCGTAAAGTCGACAAAACACGGGACATAGTGTTAAGACACTCAGAATGCACCCTATAAGTATCATGAAGGTTTTTGAAAACCCACAGGTAGATAATTCGAAGTAATTGAATTTCTCACATTGGGAAACCGAACTAAGTATTTTCAAAAAGCTACGGCATGAAATAAACCAAACTCTGGTAACAATGTATGCAGCAACGAACCTGAGTACATATTCGTCATATAGAGCACATCAATATTTCACCAAAAACTATTCCATGACACATACATATGCCAATGATTGTAATGCGTCGAAGCTTTGTTTGTTTTAGTTTTTGTACATTTCTTGTAATATATATATATATATATATATATATATATATATATATATATATATATATATATATATATATATATATATATCACTTAGTACATTCAAACAATTGTGCATTTACATGTTGTTGGTATGAATATCATCTAGTTTTCAACGTATATTCTACAACCGTTATACGTCGCTAATATTTATTTTTTTCATTGTGCGGGGAATGTACCATAACCCTGGTACTTAGAATTGCGTTTAACTGCATCGTATCAATACAAAGAGTTTTGTCAGGAACCTATCTACCTTACCGAAGCAATAATCCGCTGTAGAGCTATTTTTATCTTTGTATGTTATATAGAGCTGTGGACTTTCTATAACCGATTGCTGATGTCGATAGTGACGTTGGCTTAGAGGAAGGTGATGATTTACATGCAATGAGTAACAAAAGTTTCCGAAGCAATGCGTCTGTATGGAATAGGAAGGCTCTTTAGGGATTCTCTGGCATAATGATATGGCCATGCAGCACTTAGTGGCTCCTTGACCATTCAACGATCATTATTGTACTGGAAATATACGGTGTCTGTCACATGGATGCTATGAGGCATATATGTTTTACTTTTAAATAGATATTATTCATTATCATTATATGACTGAAATCAATAACTGAGTATCTCTATATGAGTTAAAATAAAGGAAACATATGTCAAACATGTAGATGAGAGGTACAGTATTCATATTTCTGTAATAATTATAGGTTTTGCTCACCCATGGTTATAAGCACACACATTGTTCGTATTTGTGTTGATATCTTATTTAATGATACGTTGGTAACGTAAGTATACATTTTCCATATTTGTGCATAAACTATATACATTCATTATCCAGTTAGATAGATCTATATACCAATCATATTTGTTCATATCTTGATTCTTGTTTTATGATTAGTTGAAGTAACATGTCGTGATTAGTTCCATTTTGGAAAATACCATTACCTTACATCAACTGTTAAACTCGGTCAGCATCTTTCTGTTAAATCTATTGTTGGACTTTGTGGGCACCATTGTGGTATGAGCTTAATTCATCGTTCAATTATATGATCAATAAAAATCACATTCATTAGATAGATTTATATGTCCGATCCGAAACCGGATTCATCCTGTTACAATCGACCTATTCCTTGAATTAAGTGATGTAATTATGTAACTACATTTACATCAGCTATGTAAGAGATCGGCTTTATTCTGTTATAATGCTGAATACACCAATTGCTTATACAACCAATGTAGTGAACAAGCGCTAAAAATAAAATTGCTTTTAAGTTTAGACTGAACAGAATTAATTTTAAAATCTACAACCCTCTTACTGATCTGAATATTTCGAACACTTCAGAAATATCACCTTATATATCTCTGCAATATTCATTATTTTAATTAAATGTATCACACTTTTCTATTTTAGATTACTTAGTATTGCCATAGTTTTAAAGGCGTTTCGCAATTTCGGTAAATAATTAAGCATCCAAATAAAATATAAGACAACACATATAGACATTGCAAAGAAAGATACATATGTAGTATATGCTGTCAGTTTGAATACTTATAAACCACATCATTATTAATTAATGCCTAGTATATTAAAACAAAACAGCTTACACTTCAAATAACAGATCTAAGTAAGGTGATATAGACATGTATTATTTGATCGACGTAGAGACAATAAGTGCTTTTGTAGTTAACATTGGTTTTTATAGGTGTTACTTTATTTAATTACAATGTTCGCATAAGTTCAGTGCTACAGCAATTTCAGCTGTAAAAATCAAGTTTAGAAATTGAGAAAACGTATCAAGAAAACAATATTGGACATGTCTTTGGATGTTTCAGTCAACGACGTTTATAAGCAATGTTATTAAATGCTAGAAAGTAGGTCCAACTATTGTTCATGTGCAACGTACGCCAATTATGACATATACCCACATCATACGCTTGGTTGCAATATGTAAACAAAATAGTGTCATTATATCATGGTTTTGATTTTTAAATATTTTTAGAAATTATCCAAAGATACACACCCCTATATTTTGTGCCAATGATGGTAACTGCATAATACTTGCGGGGGGGGGAGAACAGACGCATATAATTTTAAACAAATATGAATTATTCCTGGAAAGTAATGCACAACCACCTGCTTGTTAGTGCACGACACGTTTCACTTAAAGATGTTCTTACAGTGCAGGGTTGGGGTCAATTGGTAAATTAGCATAGAACTAACATCCTGTAAAGGCGGGACAAAGGAACGGATACATGTATCCCAAATAATGCTTTACGTAGAGGTGGAAAGATACATTATGGTTTTAATTATCTAACTTGAACTAAAAACTATGTTACCATAATTTAAAATATATTAATCAGACGCACATCTGTTACTGATTGCAGTCAGACTGTTAATAATAACAAATATCCGCTTTGTGCAGATTGTTTGGTACTTTCGCTTTCTCATCAACAATAAAAAACAGTTCCCGTCAAAATTTAAATTGCGGAGGCAGAGTGAATTTTCGTCTGACATTATATCAACTCCTACGTAACATGCCTAGTTAATATGTTTGTATTGAATTAAGAGCACAAACCTATCATTATTTCATCGATATATTCTACAGGCCGATTGTAACATACTGAACCAAATATTTCGTGATCAAACAAAAACAACGAAATAAATCTATATGATTGTAAATTAGAGCAACAAGATTTGGTATTTATAATTCAACTAAAATATATACAAGTTTAATTTTACATCACATTTGTAACCATGCAAGATACAGCAAATAGCATATTAACTATTCAAATTTAAAGCACGCGAATCATGTCTAAAACTAAAACCAAAGAAAAAAGTATGTTCAAACTATCTGATAAAATTGTTCAAAATTGTAAATGCAAGATACAGAAAATATCCAATTTCGTTCTACTGTTTGCATATACGGGCGATTTATTTGTGCCTGCCTAAAATATTGTCTCATATAATTGGTCTTTGGAAGTATGAATACTATAAATGACATGTTACCTTATGAGTTGGGGGGGGGGGGGCTTGGGTGTCTGAATGGTCTACATAGCTCACCGTTACTGATCACTGCCGTCTCATCTATGCCTAAGTGGGTACATGAGAGACCTTGCCAGTTGATTTCTGTGGGTCAGTGGTTATTCCCTGGGCTTTCCCTGGTTCTTCCTCCGCCAGTTGTAGAGGCCGCAATCAGTAGCCTTTACTGTGCTAAAATGGCATTTACTCCGCATCAGAATTAACAAAAGCACAAGTTGAACACCGCTTAGCGCTTAATGGTGTTAATTCAATATAAAACGACACATCGTAACTGATTTCAGAAATTGTTCAGGTTGCAACCGTTTTGTTAAAATGCAGGAATGAGAAATAGCAGGCAACAGTTACCAGGAAGAGCCTGTCGTGAACAATAATTTTTAACCATATCGTTCACCGTAACTACTTCATGATGCACTTTAATTCACTGCTCGCTGGTATTTTGAAAAACTTAGTGATATTAGGTGGACGAAGCATAAATTTGCAAATTGATGCAAAATGAGAGAAAGGGAACATATGCTGACGTTTACGCATCACAACATAGGTTTGAGATGAAATAAATAGTAAAAAAGTAATATACCTATTTATCTATCTATCTATCTATCTATCTATCTATCTATCTATTTATATATATATATATATATATATATATATATATATATATATATATATATATATATATATATATATATATATATACGATTGTATTTAATCATTTCTGATTTGTACGAAAGTTTAAAAGACTTTGGCTACAAGTTAGTTTTAAAAAACTTTGAATATAAAATACAAGACATGACAGCAACTAATATTAGGTGACGGGGAGACGGAACAAGAATACACATCTTAATTGAAATAGTTTCTAAAAATATAAAATGAGCATACATATATTATCTAATATTGAAAATTGCCAAGCTATACTTGTTACCGATGCTGATGTAATGTTCTAAGTAATGGTAAGCGCTTGACATACTCTGCACAAATTACGATTGCTTCAAAAAGTCAATACCTAATTTACGCCACGATTGACTCTCGTCTATTTCCTTTAATGAAATAAACTAATATAGTTTTATTAGAATCAATAACTGACGATACGGGATAGGAGTATATATGTGATGCAAAAAGCGACACACGAAATAAAGAACAATTGCATAACTTGAGAAGTATTCATAATTAAACAAAGACTATATTGCATGACAGTTTAACTGTCATAGCTCACTATGCTGCTTTTTTCAAATGTACTCTATAATAGCAATTGTGTTCCTTCGCAATGGAAACCTAGTGAATCGATGAAGTTCATTTCAAGCATTATCATTTGATTATGCATTTACTCAATTACCTGCACAGCAATAGCCTCTGAAAAGATTCGGTTTTATTGACTAATAATTGACGGATGACTATTCAGTGAAAAAGCCAAAGAAATAGTCATATTGCTGCATGCGCTATTGATGTCGGGATGAATTTGTGTCTCTATAATAACTAACAATCAGTTTGTGAACTACCTGGAATGAAATGCACTTCAACACAAATGTCACAACATGTAAATGAGACTCGACTAGAAGCAAGATAATTACTTCGCATTTGCCAACGCAAAAGATCCTTAAAATAGTGTAAGTCGGTAACCGTAAAAAGTATTGATGTTGAGATTTGTACTTAACTTTATTTATAATTGTAAAAACCAAAGAATATTTAAAATAAATTTACATCGATGTTATCTTTATTAGTTATGATTTGACAGGGTTCTAAGGAAAGAATACAGATTTCTAAACCATAACGTACATAATAGGCAAGAAAAATATATTAGTCACTTATCACAAATAGTACTTTCGGGATTTTATTCAATACAAAGTCTAGGATGATAAGCCTATTTGTGTCCATGACAATTCTCATTAATCAGTGTAGCTTAAGTCGGCAGCTAGGCGCAAAAATGTTGAATGAGGCACGGAGGAATACTTTAAGCACCAGCTTTAACGATCCTCCTCGACTGGACTGACAACAATTTATTTACAAAAAAAACTATAATACACTTTGAAAATGAGAAGTAGACAGATACTTTCTTCGTTTCGAAACAAATTTCTGAGAGTTTTAAGTGGCCAAGACAGTAATGGACTCTATTCTCGCAATGTGTACTCACTGGTAGAGCTCGTGATATTTACATTTCAATGTCACTAGAGCAGAGCGCTGACTATGATATAGTTAAGGATTGTATCTTGATGGGTTAAGAGTTAGTCCCCGAGGCTTATCGGCAACAATTCAGAAACTATAACAAAGAAGCTGACCAGACCTATTTCGAATTTGCATGGAAAAAAGGACACTTTGATAGGTGGTGCTCTTCTAGAAAGGTTAATATAGATTTTGAAAGTTCCAGGCAACTCATATTGGTTGAAGAGTTTAAGAACTCTGTCCATGGTGCCATTAGGGTTTATCATGACAGCATAAGATCGAAACCTAGGAAACTGATGCTGGTGCCTCTGACAAGTATGCTTTAGCTCATAAAATTTATTTTGTAACGAAGACTTCGACTCAACAGTTTTCCGGTAGAAAAGTATTTCAGCCTAACACATGCCCTGATAAAACTCAAACTGGCACAACTGCTAAAATTCAAGCTTCTGATAAGCTTGATTCAATATCCTTGTCGTTTACTAAGTGCACCTATTGCAACAAAAACAACACGTTATTTATGATTGTCACAAATTGAAAAATAGGCACCATAATCAAGACGGACATATTCCAAATGCTCTTCTTTCTGAGAGGTCAACGTCACGGTCATGTATTGAAAGCAATACATTTGTTGGGTATAATAAACTCCAGTCTGATTTTATTATGGAGAATTATGAACGATTCATATCGAAGGGTTCAATATCACTAGTGGGTGATTTGGCCAATCCTATCCCTACTAATATTTTAAGGGACACTGGAGCTTCTCAAAGTCTTTTACTGTCAGTTAGTTTGCCTTTTTCTGAGAAGTCTTCTTCCAATGAGAATTTTGTTAGTCAGGGTGTAGAGTGCGGCTTTGTTAATGTTTCTCCCCACTGTGAAAATTTGTTATGAGATTTATTCTCAAGACCCGTGACAGTCGGAACAGTCTCGCATTTACCCGTTGAGGGCATTCATTTATTACTAGGCAACGACCTAGCTAGAGACAAGGTTGTAGTTAATCCTCTTGTAACTGAAAAGCCTATTTGGATCAGAAAGTCGATTAAATTGAAAAATAATTCCCTGATGTATTTCCAGCTTGTGCAGTTACTATAGATACAGTAAAGAAAGCTCTTGAGAATGATGTTGATAAGCAAAGTATTATTTTAGCTGACACATGTATTGGTCAAGCTTTTGATGAGGTAACATTCATTCCTTGATCCTTGTTTGGATCAATCGGAAGGTATTGGTCATAGTGATCCTCTGTTAACGACTCATTAACTTTATTCTAGCCAGGGTGATAAACGCCACTTGTCGTCGAACAGAGAAAAGAGCATAAGATCTTCTGTTTGTTTCAAGTAGCTATTAGTGAAACTGAAGCCTATACATTTTCTGTGTATTATTTCAGTAAAAATGGAATTCTTATAAGAATATGGAGACCTCCCGAGGAACCTGATTATGACGAATGGTCAGTGAACAATCAAAGTTTAGGTTCGAAACCTTACACACAGGAAGTACTTAGTCTGGCCCATAAAAGCTTACGTCGATGATGTGATCATCTACAACGACACCTGGAAAGAACATTTAACAACCATACGAAAATTCTTTGACATATTCACAGATGCATGTTTGACAATTTATATGTCTAACAGTGAGTTATGTCGTGCTAGTGTAACTTTTCTAGGACGTATCGTGTGACATGGACAAGATAAACCTAAAATCTAGTCTATCTCTGAATTACCCGTGCGTGTTAATAAAAAGCAACTGATGTGAATTTTAGGTATGGCAAGATACTATCGAAAATTTTGTTCCAATTTTCTATAATTCCTGAATCCGTGATAAATTATTGAGTAGGAAAAGCTGAAAAATGCCAGTAGGCTTTTGACAACTTGAAAGCCATACTTAAATAAGCGCCAGTTATTACAGCTCGAAATTTCAACAAATCATTTCAATTGTCTTTTGATGCCAGTGATGTTAGGGTTGGATCAGTTTTGATTCAAGAAGATGAAATTGGTATTGATCATCCAGTGTGCTATTTTTCTAAGAAACCATTCTACAGTCGAGAAGGAGTGTTTGGGTTTGACATTGGCATTACAACATTTTGAAGTTTACCTTAATTCAGCTCCCACTTCGATTATTGTATTTAGTGTCATCAAGATGAAAAATAAAAATCAAAGACGGATAAAGTGGAGGTTGTTGTTACAGGAATATCATATTGACATCAGACACATCAGGGAAAAATATACTTTAATAGCAGACGCACTTTACCGTGTATAACAATGTAGTATTTAATGCACTCTGTGTGTAATTACATGAGTTATTTTTAACCTCGTGTATAATTAGCCTGTGGAACTAAGAAAGCTTTATCATATAAATAATTCCTTTTCTTTATGGGGAAATGTTACGAATGTTTGTTTCAATTTGTATTTTATTTAATGTGTGTTTGATATGATTTGATTGTTTGTTGGTTTTGGAATGTTTTTATATTCTTTATATGTCAATGTAATATACTTTTCTTTATTAGTAATTTGATATTTTCCAGAAAATTTAGTTTCTCCTGACTCTTTCCATAGATTCCTAATAATATAGGCATTGTTTATATTTTTTGACTTAGTTCCGGCTCTTGTTTGAGGATCAAGTAAACAGCTTCTATTATCGGAGTAAAATGAATGGTTCATATCAAGGACATACAGGGGCTACGTGATTTGTTTGTGTAAACATGATCACATTCTCCTCTATTTCGCAATTAGGCATTTCCCAAATTTTGAAATATTTAGTATTAATAGTGATGTAAAGTTGTTTTCTTCTGTTGTGACCAGTATTGTGTTTTTTTAAGTTTTTGAATTTTATTTCAATTTTTCGGATTTTAAAGGATTAATTCTTTTCTCTGGAAATATTTTGGGCTTATATAGAATTCTTGAACAAAGACATTTTTCTTTTTTAAAAATTGGATTTCTAAAATGACAGGAATAATTATTGTGTTTCCACAAGTATCTTTAGACTTCAACACAGTACAGGTTACAACATATGTCATCACCTCCCATCTATGATTTTTCGTCGGGACTCGAACTTGAATTCATTAGAACATTTTATTATTAGGACTTCTAAAATTTTAATCTTGGATTATTCTTAGATTTTTCTGGATTTGATTCTTAAAATCGTAAGTTCATATTTTCTTTTTAACAGTATTTTTTCCAGGGAAATAGATTATTATATATTTCAATGCTTGTTATGTTCACTCTTTCTTGTGTTACTGTTTATTCGATCCTATAAAGGTTACATAAGACCGATCATCAATAAGGTTTCAAAAATGAAAATATCAAAGATTGTACAGAAACATTTTCTCAACAAAATATAGGCATACAATACTAAGTACATGTTATCAAAGCAAAAAAGATGCATTATCTATCCACGTTGTATAGAGGTCGTCATAACAAAAATAGGTTTGCTCCATAAGATATAGATCGTACTATCAGTGCATGCAAAAGTTCGTCCTTAAAGCATATGTTGTTTCACTAAAGCATAGTAGAGGGAATCATACTAAAAGAGTAATCATTGCATATCATGTCGAGGACATTATTCTAACCGATGCAGAATTGAGTAGTGAAAAAGTGGGCTTCATAATTAGACTGGATAAATAGATCTCTGAAGCAAAGGTATTCATATTAAGTCAGCGAGACTTGACCATTAAAATGGAAAGTATCATATTAAAAGATGTACAAACTACACATAAACTAGAGCTCAGCATCTTACGGCTTCACGCATCTTTCATAATCGAGTGAACATGTTATGAGTGGCAGAACAAATGCGTTTAGACATTGAATGACTAGATACCATAAAACGTGTGGGTCAGGTTTCTAAATTGAAGTGTCGAATTCATATTAGATAAGAACATTTCAATTTGTTAAAGGGATCTACCGTGGGCGAGCGTCTTGATTTGTAATGCTATACATTTTGAGAGTGTGGATTATATTTCTGCAAGCGTGCCACTTTCGGTCACTGCTGGTTTGGATACCATCTGCATATTAATCTATGTGTGAAGATGTACAAGATCGTTCTTACCCTAATTGACAACGGTAACTCTTTTCGCATTGAACTATGTTATATTTGTCATTTACACGAGACATGTACAATGAAACAATACTACCCGTCAAAAGTGCATATATTTGTGTGCACCTCTTTCGCACTATATGTTTTGTGTGCAATGTCATTTGGTAAACTATATATCGGTTGCAAGATAAGATCGCCTGGATTATAAAAAAGGAACATACATAAAAGTGGACCGTTTACGTCATGAATGTGCTAACGCTTATTTTTGGAAAGACCGAATTATGTTGAAATGTATTAAATTGAGAATATGCACGAAATCTATGAGGTTAAGAATTTTGAAAATTATATTCAGAGAGCACACATTTGAGATAATAATATTAAAATGCTACTTAATTTAATAAAATAACATGATTGAACTACTTTGTTATGATATAATTTTCAGTCTCTATTACGTGGAATAAAAATAGTGTTTCACTTATAATTTTCTTATGATACTACAAAGAAAGGCTTTTTCATTAATGTTTATGTATTGATGACACATTGTAAGTTTTCACCCGGATAAACTAGTACTTAAGCACATGCACGTGATTGAACAAATATTGTATGGTTTATGTTACAGGACATACAATAAGTAGTCAAGGAGTTGTATACTTATTTTGCATCATAATCCAGATAATTGTAATAATAAACAAAACATACTTCTATAACTTTGTGAGACTTGTTTATGATTTGCAGTATGCTTCTTTAGACACAAATTATTCTGGGAGACACGAATCACGTCTTGCGTTTTAAAGACAACTCTATCATTAACATATCATACTTATTACGGAATCAGAAATAAACAAGAGTTTATAATAAAAGCTGAATCTATGAAATCATAATCTAGAGACAAACAGTCATACATACAGTTACATATTTATACCAGATATATGTAGGCTACATCATTTGTATGGGAACATTTGAACAAGTTTTTCTGAGTAACACTTCATTACCTTGGAAGTGCGGTATTAATCAGAAAACGGAGCTCATATTTTTCTATACAAATGCTGACTTTTTTGTTATACACTAATTTTGTTGTATATAATTGTCTCTGCCTAAAGATTAATAATCGAAAGAATACACAACAAGAGACAAAAAAATTGAACTTATGCTGTATTCAAGAATAAATTCACAACCGTACATTTATCAATACACGGTAACATTATTAATGCGCAAATAGCACCATCCAGAAACATTTGAACTTCGTCGCGTACTCGACGATATTTTTAAAAAGAATTGTCGCTTTGGTGTACTTAAATTGAAATTTTGAGTCTTGTTGTGAATGACTGCGCATTCTAACAAAGTTTCTAGTTGGCCTGGACTGGTAATACCAAACGTTGTCAAGTAATACGTTTAATGAAGAATCGCTATGGGTTGTTGCCGTTTTAAAATTGAAAGTGCATGCCCTAGTTATATACTGAATACTATCACAGTCTGAATAATTGCACGATATTATCTGCTTCGGGATGGGAGCATATCGAAATATGACATAGGTTTAATGAAAGACTGATTTATCGAAAATAATGACACACAACCTCAAACACATCTTATTTATAGCTTATTCATGGACATATGTAAATAATTTATAAAGTTCGTTTAATATTTATTCTCAGAACTTGTATATTTGTCAGGATATATATGCAGTTATTGTTTTATCTCTTGTTTTCGTTCTTTTCTAAGACTTTCTTCCTTTTCTTGACTATAATAGTTATATCCTGTTCAGGGCTTCAGATTCACAGTTTACCACTGTTTAGGCCGAATGGTCATTAAATAATGTACCAATGACACGTCATTAAATATTTCGCTTGCCTTGGTCACTGTGATGCTTGCTTTATGTATACCTCTCATTATCCAAAAATAAGGAATTTATCTCTAAGGAAAAATTAACCTTCGTGTGTAGTCCTATGCCGCTCAACACCTTTTATGTTTCCACTATTGATTCCAAGTATTTTTAATTAAAGGTAAAATCTCTTCATTATGTTAAGAACATGGTGCATGTTTGGTGTGTCATACAAACAATTGTGTTGTTATGGAAGCTTTTTCGTATGGATGAGATGTGTGTGTTTTGGCAGAATCAAATGCCGTTGAGATTGTTTGTTGGAAATAACTGTAACATCCATTTCATCAACGTTTGGCAAATTGTCTTGATATTCTAAGGTATCTAATTTTAGCCACCCTTTCCAGACAGTGTGTCCCTGAACAATACATCCGCAAGAGGCGGTTCATCTCCAGGGTACTTGGTCCATATTTCATACATTATCAAATTGAAATACCCCCTTTCATGAACGTTTGAGCTATTTTAAATAAATTAAGATATAATGTTTGTGTAAACAACAGTTATGATTGATTCCGTGCGTCTCTGATGCTTTAAATTAATATTAGTAATCATGATACATACATAAATATTATTATAAAATGTGCAATTGAACTACCTGTCTAGAATCTGTCATAGTTTTCTCCTATACCTAACGACATATAAAAATATATTTCAGACCTACATGCACACAAATATGTCAGATGTCTCGAAGCCGCTGTGTATGATAGACTTCACCGACAAAATGAAAAAGTGACCTATCTGTCAACTAGATATTTGAATTAATTCACACAAGGTGAACACAGTTATGCATTGCTTTTGTTTGGTTACTCTCATTTTGAAACAGAAAAACAGCCACAAAGTAGGCTATAAAAACACACGAACATGTTTACCCGGGACTTAGCACATCCCTATTCCTGAATGATTACATTCGTGTCATTGTTATCCATCTTAGGTCAGAACACCATACACTTTTTTGATTTTGCGGCAGTATTAGAATCATTATGTAAATACAATACATGCCGTTGGACTTTGGTTATTTTAAGACATCAAAGTGTAGTTGCCAAAAATAATTTACAATTTATTGGAATTTTCGGACGATGTTCTGCAAAAAAATGTTTAAAACGTTGTGTTTTCAGACACAAAATAAAGTGAACTGATATTTAATTTTTAGGTACAAGTCCATGTGCGGTCGTTGTTAATTAAACAGAATCGACTTTAGTCCCATTCGGTCACGAAAACGTGCCACATTATATCAGAAAATAATTGTCCTGACGTAGCAAGAAAGATTTAATATAATCATAAACTTACCAATAACTAAATCAGTTATAAATTATTTGTCATTTGTCTCAAAAGATTGGTCTGACTCATTGTCAATTTGATTTTGCAACCAGGTGACAGTGTCTGTGGGACAGCGAGGCGTGGCATGATAATTAAGTATGTATGTTTTAGTGAGTAAACAACGATGTCAGACAGGTATCTGATAAATGAATGTGCAGTTAACCAGGTGTGGTCGTCATAGGTCTTTTTTCAAGACAAATGAGGGAATTATCAGTAACTAGTAGAAATAATCCACATTTGGTCTCCTAAAATAGCAGATTCAAGAAACCGTATGGATCAGTACAATTTTAGAGAATCTTTAAGCAAAAATAACGAAAACTTATTTGCTTGTCAGTATTAGCATTCGTAGTTCTATTTCGGATCAATTAACAAATTCACATTTACAAGCAATCAAGTAAGAAGTTTTAAAATAATTTGGGTTTTCTGTCCGACTGTTAACATTGGTTTGTTACCATCTTGGAGGTCATATGTTTGGTCCAGTTTTGGTCAAACTTGAAAGATAGATTTAAATCATTAGTAGATCAAAATATTTATTGGCTTACCATGCTACAACTCCGTAGACCATACATATCTCGTACGACCTGGGTTAATATAAAATGACTGCTATATCATCAAGATCTTTGCCAATTTTCATAATAAGCGAGAAAACTGCATAAAATGATGTTATCTTGCATGGGATTGTTTCACCAAGTTACCATATTCGAGTTTATATTTCTGATTTTCTTTCCAATCAAACTTGGAACATATCAAATATCACTCACATTTCAAACCGAGGGGCAGTTATGTACATTAATGAAGTGGTCACGCCCCTGATTGTCTGAGCTTATAAGTATTCTGGAAGATAAAATTCTGATCCGAAAATGATAAACTTGGAGACTTGTTTAATATCATGAAGCTATATAGATGGGTTAAATAATGCAAATAATCCGTGCATATTGACATGGCATTCAGCACTCTATTATATGCTCTTTTTACCCTCATGGGAGCCAGATATATGATTATACTTTCAATATAGTCCTAAATGATCAAACAATTTCGTAAATTATGATCATCATTTCATCTGTACGGCTGAAAGTATTACCATAATACATCGTGTGCAATTGGTCTGAGTTTGAGTATACATGGTATAAAGATTGCACCACCAATATCGTATAACCAGTCCATTTGTTGATCCGACTTCACTCAAAGTTGGATTCATGTGGTCAACATCTTATATGAATTCACTCATAGATGAATAAACTTGCGTTTGATTGTCTGAACTTGTTAGACATTTGGAAGCAGCATTGCTGGTATGTATTTTATCAAACTTGCAATATGGGATCTTATGAACAAGATTTTGGATGGGTTAGGTTAGGAGCAAGGACCACATTCGTTAATGAGCTACAGTAGATTTTCTTTATCACTCATAATTAAATATTTCTATTCCATTTTTATCAAATGCTCTAAATAACACTAAACAGGGCAGGAGGAAAAACAGTCTGACAAATCGAGCTGTTAAAGTTGTCATATGAGGTCCTTTTTTCTGTGAAGTCTGGCAAACATGGCGGTTTTGTGGACCTCTAGTATGTATAAGTCACCCCTTCCAATTATTTCCCTTTGTCTTCTTTAAATATCTTGTTATACAGTGATATTTTATTTCCTATTCAATTCCAAAGACATATTCGATATTCATTTGTATTAATGCACTATATTTCTGATCCACATATAAGTATATTCCCATATTGTTAGACCTTGTTTTCAGTTTTCATGTTTTAAGTTTTGAGAATTTGTAGCCAGACTTAGTGCTGCAATAATGGCAACAAATATTTGTAAACACTAAAGCACTCATGTAAACAAAAGTGAAAGAAACACGAGCCTATCCTGGACTTATTATTTAGTAAAGTCTAATTGTTTGTATTTGTTCTTGTTCTCACTAATGCTGCAGACAATAATCTCTCTTCAACAATCTTGGATCTATGGTCTTAACTCCTTAATTAATTTTACCTGCGATAATGGTTAATGGATTGCAGAAATTAAATAGGTTTTCCGTAATTTTCTGCCACTATTATTATTATTATTATTATTATTATTATTATTATTAATTAGTAACATCGAGTTCAGGTAATGCTGAACTATGCATCTAAGATGCAACTTCAGGACGTTGCTGCTCAAGAGTAGATACAAACATCACTTCGACCGAATCATTCAACGTCTGAAAACGCAATGTTGACGTGCTGGTCATCATTGAACCAGCCGGGTATTCAACACTTTATAGCAGATACATGAAATGTTATCCAAAATATTTGCTTTGTGACGTGTTTTAAAAGCACTGTATGCATATAAATTTCACAACTAAATAATTGTATTTCTCTTCATGCTTATTGATGGAATTTCAGAACGAGATATCATGAGTATATCGTTTGGAAAACACGTATATGTAACACTACAATTATATGAACAATGTTTTACTGACCCTCAGAAAGGATTTTGAAGGTCCATAATCATTAAAGCGATATAATCAAGGAATCTTATATCCTATATCAGGTAAATATTTAGATCGTTTCGTTATTGAAACACATTCAGTGCTAAATTTCATTACTTTTAGTTACATTGATATAATGAATTTTCCGTCTTCCATGTACTAAAGAGGCCAATGAATTGAGAAGCTTGACCGGATGCGATCAAGGGATAATTTCGTATGTATTACTGAATAATATCGATATAACTTTTACTTTAAATTACACAGTTTAGTGAAGCTAAAGAAATGTGATTTGTACACCTGACCTCATACTAATGTTCCTTTTATATTGCCGGATACTTTATAAAATAACTTCCCTCGGTTGTCTTTTTAAACCTCTGAAATACTGGCGGAGACTTTAGTCAAAACACACGCATTGACCATGCAGGCTAAACGAAACAGAGAAAGTTTACTGTGCATGGACTATGGATAGTTTCAAAAAAGATGCATTAATAGGCGTGGCATGCATGTCATAATGGAGAGAAATTCACTTATGATAATTGTGTAATAGGTATAAACATACGTTGATTCAATATATTGAAGTTTGGTAGCAATCAAACATGTTTATGCTGGTGTTTATATTTTCACACTATAACGTAGTTTTAAACACGAAAACTATTTTATAGGTAAATACACTTATTTCACGTTGAGACAACACTTATCTATAACCGTCATATTACCTATATGGCTGAAAAAAGTGTTTTTGTACACAAAATATTTCCAAGCCTTTCGCGAGTCAAGGAATACAGACGCAAACTTAGCATGATGTATATATTAGATTATTTAATTAAAAAAATATATACCAATTCATCAAATTCCTTAGTTCTTCACTATATAGGATACACTTTAAAACCATCTCAAGTACCATTAGGATACATTTTAAAACCATCTTAAGTACGAATAGGATACACTTTAATACCATCTCAAGTGCAATTCGGATACATATTAAAACCATCTCAAGTACAACTAGAATACACTTTAAAATCACATCAAGTACAATTAGGATTCACTTTACAGCCATCTCAAAACAATTAGGATACACTTCAAAACCATCACAAGTACAATTAAGATACACTTAAAAAAACAATCTCAATCACAATTAGGAAACACTTTAAAACCATCCCTAAAACCATCCCAAGTACGATTAGAATAAACTTAAAATAATCTCAGGTACAATTAGGAAGCACTTTAAAACCATCTCAAGAGCAATTAGAATATACTTTAAAACCATCTCAAGTACAATTAGGATACATTTTAAAACCATCTCTAGTACAATTAAGATTCACTTCAAAACTATCTCAAGTGAAATTAGAATACACTTTAAAACCATCTCAAGTACAGTTAGGATACACTTTAAAATCATCTCAAGTACAATTAGGATACATTTTAAAACCATCTTAAGTACAAGTAGGATGTACTTTAAAACCATCTCAAGTACAATTAAGATTCACTTTAAAAATATTTCAAGTACAATTAGGATACACTTTAAAACCATCTCAAGTACAATTATAGTACATTTAAAACCATATCAAGTACAATGAGGACACGCGTTAAAACCATCCCAAGTACAATTAAAATACAATTTAAAGCCATCGCAATTACAACTAGAGTAAACGTTAAGATCACCTCAAGTACAATTAGGATTCACATAAAAGCATTTCAAGCACAATTATGATACACTTTAAAACAATTTCAGGTACAATAAGGATACACTTTAAACTATCTCAGTTAGGATACACTTTAAAATCAAATCATCAAGTACAATTAATTTCGTTGAAAGCGATTAAAGAGGATATTTTGTTGAAAATCTTTTTTTTTTATATTTCTTTACAAAAATACTGTATGAATGGTTTCGCATTTCTAATGTTTTGAGAATTTAGGGAAGTTCTCGCTCTCATCTAGACATGTGGATAGGGAGCTTCACTACCTTGCATAAGGAGGCAAAACATTTTTCAGTTGCGTGAAGAACTTGTGCCACTCACATTTATGTTTATTATACACAGTAGATAAACAAGCGTACCCATCAAGAACGCAAAGCAGAATAATGTTACATTCGATTTGCCTTTTGGTGAGGTTCATCCACCTCAAGTGCGAGAGAATCGCGAGTAAAATATTTATCAGCCTTTCAAAAGCGACAAGATATGGAACGCGAAAGCAAAGACAATCACGACACAGTTATAAGAAAGCAAATTTTCAAAGACGTCTCTTCTGTTTTCCTGTATAATATGACTCATGGTGGAAAATATGCACTCTATAATAAAATGAGTGATAGGAAAGTCTAAACAGTCAGCCTCGTATTGGCGGTACGGTCAATTTCTGGAATGCTTCTATAGACGTAACGCTTATTGGTCATACGCGATGGGTATGGATATTTATTTAATCGCTGTCAAGTAATTGATCTTAGCGTGCCGCAGTATCACCTCTTTTGCGACTGAAGCTATATTCCAACAGCGTCGGCCATAGCAGACAAGAGAACTGTTATCAGTGTACACAACAACGATAACTGCTGATTGGTTTTGGCAGGCCTGTCTCCTCTTTACCATGTATTAGATGACTGCCACACAGACTCAACCAAATACACCGCCAAACGGAGTATTACAGTTTGCTGAAGAATTTTCCAAGCTTGGTCATTGAACACGTTTCGTTCACATACGTATAATTCTGACTCTATGTTACGGGATGGTAAAATATATACTGCTGCCAACTTTTGTTAATGCCCTGGTAGGAATGGATATATGTGGTATGATACTGTCGATCCTGAAAAACGATGGAAGAAATGCCCGTTACAGATTTGGAAGGTGACCGGTAAGTACAACAGCTATGCTGACTACGAGCATGCTCAGAGCGCTAAACAAACTTGGGTGCTAATTTATAGATAATACCACTTGCTATATATACACATTGATATGCTTCCCTCGCCTGACGCGATATTTCTGGACACTTCCCCCCTAAAAACAAACAGCCAAAATAACATGCAAAACAAACAACAATATATATATCTGGTCCATCGCTCTATCGTACCATGAATTAGCTCAAACGCCCTACTATAGATCATAGGTTTCAAACTGGAGCTGCTGACGTATACACTGGCGTTTACCTATTGATGGAAAAGGGAATACGCAGAGTCATTTAAATGGTGGAAAATTGTCACGCCAAAGCAAATGGTCAACGTGTCCAGCCTATAACAGTGCAACGGCACATAACTGAATAGCATACCGTAATCCAAACAATATGTATCACTGGGCCATGATGCAGAGACAACTGATCGTTTTAAGTAGTTTAAGGCATTTGCTCCAAAGACAATTTTAGCTCAACAGACAACAACATCCGAGAAGTTTCCACGGAGTATCCAGAGGTGTTTCGTGAAAAATACCATTAGCGTTCCAGAGGAATACTCAACGACTATTCTTTAGTGAGCTAAATGGTGGTGGGGAGTTGACTTTCACGCTCAGCACAAAACTAGCCCCATGTTTCCAAAAATGGGTGATTATCGGTCCATTGATATAATCACCAACTCCACATTAGGTTGGGGCTGCACACTACAAAGTTTAACCGTCTATTACATTTCGACCACAGCTGATAACACCAGACATACAGGTGAAAACAGTGCTACTAACTAAGACGAAGTTATTTTTCGATGAAACAAAAACCATTTAAGCTTGTAAAACAAGTTTATATTGTAGACCAAGTGACTAACTATGCAAGTCATCGAGGCGGAGAAAACAAAACTTGGCAGATGTTAACGTTCAATTATAGTTGCAAGTAACACTATACAGAACTTTTCAACATCCCATAAACGGCAGGATAAATGGCAGAGAACTTATAAAATGTTAATAAATAGCAATATTTCGCAGGTACTATATGCACTAGATACACAATACTGATACGAAATCGAAGGTTTATTTTAACATTAGCATTAGTGATGAATCTATTTAAACTATCAATCTTTAGTGTTTAGTTGTTTTTTATAAACTAGCTTTACCCAGTGGGATGCAGAATTATTTAAGTAACTTTAATGTTATTGATACTAGTTTACTGTTACTACGCATACGGTTATAACTCATTCATCTAATATCAGACACTCAATTGCTGCCTGACTTGGAAAGTATGCACTCTACTGTGAAAGTAACCATGCGCAAGGGGCATTAATGTTTATACATTTGTACCGGCTTCAATCGGACAACTGCTACTAACGAAATCCAATTGTGTATATATGTTAACCGTTTGGAAATCGCAAACTGCTAGCCGTTCAAGAACGTAACAAATTTATTTCTAGTCTCTCAGTTGATCCCTTATTTACACTATGAGAGTAGATAGGATAATTTGTCCATGTACAATGATGATTTTAGTAAATAAGTGACAGACCAAACAGCGAGCAGCAGGGAAGTTTAACAGACCATTGTGTTCCGCCAAAATAAAGCTTCCTACGAGAACTTTCTCCGTAGAAGCCTCGGATTTCACTTTTACAGCCTTCTACGGAAGCTAATTTTCGTGCATTTCAGACTGAGTGCATCAGGTGGTCGCGCATGTGTGTTAGTAAATATAGCATCAAGGACAGGAAAAATAAACCACGGAGAGTTCTCTAGGATAAGATTTTTGTGTTAATTTTTTTGTTGCAACGTTGGGCCGCTTTGGCCAATTTTACGTCGCATTAAAATAATATACTTAAAAATAATATGAGTTCGAAAACTAGCACAGTTGGAGAGCCTCATTCCGCTAGATTAGCGCGAGAGCAATTAGCGTCACTAAAGAAACTTATCCCGGCAAAAAAATTATTCAAGAAAAATGTTCGTGATTACGAAGACGCGAAGTATCATCTTACCGATTTATCGTCGAGATTGTTAAGTCCAGTCACTGAAACAGTTGAACGAGTCGCATATGGTGACAAAAAAGATGATAAGGAACTCAGGAAACGCGGAATTGTTCCCATGGTGAGAGACATTGAGGAACATACTCGAGCAGTGCCAGGTCAGCTTGAACAAATTCACCAGGGACAAGTACAAGCCCGTGCACAAGAACAAGCTCGTCGGGAACGGACACAAGAACGATTACAGCTAGAACGATTACAAAGAGAACAAGAACGAGCGCGGCAAAAACAAGAGCAACAAGAACAAGAGCAACAAGCACAAGTACAAGCACAAGCACAAGTACAAGCACAGAAAAAAGAAGAAAAAGAAGAAAAGTTAGAAGAAGAAAAAGAAGAAGAAGAAATTTACGAGAAATTAACGGAAACTTTTACTGTTGAAGGTTTGTCTAAGATAACAGAAGAACTTAAGAAAAGAACCAACCTTAAGGAACTTGCAATTTTTGCGGAAGATTCTTTTCCCCAAAGAGGAATAAATTATTTAACGGAGAAGGGATTAAGTAGAAATAAATCACGAGAATTGTGGTATAGAACGGTATATCGGACCAATTATGGATTACCAAGTATAAATGCAGACGATGTGAATTTTTCTCTATTTCAAACGCTAGCACGTAGCAGAAAGGTAGAAAAAGAAGGAAAATCTTCGATAACGCAACCGCATAAATCGGGGGGAATACCTTTCGAAGGATCTTTTCCTTTCACTCATTTTACCGATGACGCGATTAGATATTTTAAAGTAGGAGATAATTTGATCAACGTTGCCAAATCTGGCTTCGATGATAGAGAAAAATATTTGTATGGGAGAAGTATCAATAAATATACCGAAGATGAATGGATTCCCGCGGTATATTTTGCCACAATGAAAAAAGAAGTCGATTTTAATGATCCTGGTTACCAAAAATTTCTAGAAAAAATAAAACAAAAAGAAGAGCCAGAAGAAGAGAAAGACCTATTAACATCGTTGCTTGGTGATTCATCTTCATCTCCAAAAACAGGAAGCGGATATACCGTTTGCCCTGATACCGTTGTCAACGATGTATCTCGCCTCGAAATATTAATCGGAGGAAAACGAGCCGGAAATAACTCTCACGAAATAATCAACGAGGCCTCAGATATTTGTCGGCGATTATTCCGCGGTGGTGTCATCGATTCCTACATTTACAAGGAGCTCGTTGACGAACTCATCGATTAAAACAACACAATTGAAATAACATGATTGTTCACAAACATCAGCGCAGACCTAGACAGGTCCGCATAGTTAACTCTCGATTGCCTGTATACAAATATATCCACGGCAATGGATTCGGAGACATCGTTAAAAGTTTTGTTACGCGAGTAGTCCCTAAAATAGGACCCGCAGCTAAGCAATTCGCGTCAAAAGCAATAGGAAAGATTGGCGAGACTGTCATTTCTGGTATTGGTAATCTGGCAACTAAAGGCTTCGATTTTGTTAGAGGTAAAATATCAAATTTAACGCGTAAAAAACAACCCGTCAAATTACCTAGCACCAGCGAAATGCCCCCCGAAATCAGTAAAGCCATAAACGACGCAGCAAATAAAAAAATAAATGACCTAGCGCAGGAAGTTGCTAACACAAATCTCGCAAGGGAAGTTGCAAATACAAGTTTCATATCGGGTAGCGGTCTTCGTTTTAGATGAAATTCTTATTAATAAATGTTCGCACAAGTGTCAAACGAAGTGTTCGACATGGACGAGCCTGTAGGTAGAGACACATCCGTGCGAGATTTCCAGTATTTTTCGTACGACGCAGTGACACCAAATACGATTGGTCGTGTTGAAATTCAAGTTCATGATACAACGAGATATTTTCTTCCATCTGAGGCGTATATCGAAGTTGTTGGTAAAATTGTGAGGACGAATGATACCAACTATGATGCAGATTTTAATGTTGGATTCGTCAACAACGGTATCATGGCGTTATTCAAGAGCGCCACTTACATGATCGACGGAAGAGAAATCGAATCAATCACGGACAACGTTGATATAGTAACAACGATTATAGGTCTAGCTAGATACTCGGATGATTTTACCAGATCAGCCGGCCCTAGTATGATGTTCGCCAAGGATAACGCTGATGCCGCTGAATATTCCCCGTATGATATCGGTAGGCCGAGAAATGCCGCTAACGCCGCTCCCGACGAAGTTCATTCAGTGGTGATCGGCCCCAATATCGATTACAACCTCGGATTTGCCACGCGGAAATCTATGTTAAGGGGGAACGAACGAAATTTTTCCTGTGCAATTCCGCTATCACACATTTTTGGATTTTGCAGGCATTTCAGGAAAGTTATTTACGGAGCAAAACACACGATTCTTTTTATTCGAGACACCGAAGGCAATAACAGAGCCATCTGGCGAGAAATAAGCGCGGATGATGTTAATGTCGGTAAGGTGGTCCTTGACAAATTTACCTTGTGGATGCCAGCGATAGTCCCATCGATGCTTGAGGAAGAAAAATTATTGTCATTCATGAATCAAGGCGGAAAGTCCGTTATGTCCTGGCTGACAACCATGACCGACTCCTTCGACGTTAATATTAACGGAATATTTACCTGGCGAATTGCGTCACAGCAAGGCGTCTCGGCACCTAGACATATCTTTGTTGCTCTTCAATCTGCAGATAGATATACTCAAACTCACAGTCACATGATATTCGATAATTTCGCGGCAACAAACGTATCACTGAGAATAAACGGCCAACAAGAACCATCCGAGGAAATATCGATTGATTTTAAAAATTACTCGACAGCCCGCGCATATCATCGTTTGCTAAGTTTCATGGGTCGCGATCAAAATATCGATACCGGATTGCAAATATCACAGCTTGATTTTAATACTCGCTATCCTATCTATTACTTTTCCCTGGAACATCTCGATTTGGTAAAACAATCCATCGTTGATATCCATTTCAAGGCCAGAATTAACACAGCCGGAGCAGCAAGGGCATTTGCGGTGATTCTCAGTGATAGAACAATGATCTTGGAAGGCATCAGTGGCAGAATGAGAGTCATCGACGCTCCTGTCGAGAAAATGTAACTTTAAAATCGAAGATTTTAAGATTTCTAAATTTAGATTAAACGATTATTAATATGCCATACGAACACGTCAGCGTAACTCTGACCCCGGGTCAGATGAAAAAGCTCCAATCAGCGATATCAAAGCGATGCGGTATGAAATTAATCTTGAAAAATGATCAAATTCATGGCGGACCTAACAAATTATCGCTAACTAAGAGTCAACGTGAACGCTTCGCCAAAGCTAAATCAGCGAATTCTGGCGTTCATGTGAATCTTAGCATAGGCGCCATCAGAAATATGGTCAAAACGGGTGGATTTTTCCCTCTACTAGCCGCTATTCCCGCGTTAATAGCAGGTGCAAAAGCGTTAGGGTTAAGTGCGGTTGGAGCCGCAGGTGCTAAATTAGCGCATAAAGTAATGGGAGGGCGATACGGTAAAAAAAAGGGAAACGGCCTAAGATTGGGACGACCTCCCATGTACGGATCCGGCCTTTACCTAAGACGACCCCCGTACGGATCCGGTCTGAATTTAGCCTACCAGCCTCAAATTTAGATTTACTCAGTGAAGCAAAAAATAAAAAAAATAAAATTTTTCAGAGGCGTATTTATGCGGGATCAACTACCAGAAAAACCAAACCCTAACGAGACGGGAATAATAAATCTCGATTCAAATACCGGCCCTGGCACACACTGGGTCGCCTACGCGATTAATCCTCGCGAAGTTGTTTATTTTGACTCGTACGGACTAGCGCCACCGAAAGAATTTGTCAGTTACGTGTCAAAATTAAATATTCCAATTTGGTACTCGACACTTCCAACACAAACATTAACGGATCCACCGATATGTGGCCCAGAGTCAATTAACGTCCTCGACGCAATTTCAAAATCATCCGGTCCGTATCATAAAATTGTATTTGAATATGCCGTAGATAAATATCATGGTTGACATTTACGGTAGATCTCTCTATAGAAAGAAGGAAACAGAAGTAGGCGACATCGATCTATCAAAATTCGCCACCAAGAGTGATATTAATAATCTTCTATCGTTGTCAGAGGTAGATCCTGATGAAGTTGCTATTTTTTCAGAGTCGCGAAGGAAGATTGCAAACCAGCAACTTGAAAATAACCGATATAATCAAGCGAGACGAATATAATGATCATATCAGTCAATTTACTCGCCAATCAGAATTGGTGTTAAAATCTATCTCTGATATTACCGATATTATCACGGAGTTTCCCCCGAAGGCTGATATCGCGGATATAAAACAAAAAAATAGCGAGTTATTAGCGGCATTGCTCCTGAAGGCTGATAAGACATTACACGATGATCTTCAAGAAAAAGTGACAAAAAGATTTAGCAATCTGAATCGCGATCTTAAAAAACTCGAAGAAGCATCAAATAAACTTAGCAAAAAAATTGACGAGGATATAAAAAAATTCATCGATACTTCCTCCGCTACACACGACGATCTTAGCGATAAAGTGAAAAAAATCAGCAGAGATGTTACTGGCATTCTCGCCGATATTACCAAAATAAATACCGCGATGGGCCAGAAAATCGATAAAACATCACACGATGATCTCAGCGAGAAAACAAAAAAAAATCAACGAGGATATTATCAAAATAAACGATGAAATTTCCGCGGTACGCCAAATCACGGGCGAAAAGGTCGATAAGACATTACACGACGATATCAACAAGAAAATAGAAGAAATCAACGAGAAAATTTATAAAATCTATCATGAAAAGCTCGATTCGTTGTTTTTCACCAGAGAAAATTTCGAAGTGAAGGATAAAATTAAGGATATTGACATAAAAATAAACGATATTAACATACAAATGTCACCAGTGAATCTTCCAAAATTGGCGCGTTTTTACGTGCCAGATCAGGTGGTAACAAAAAATCTTCCCTGCAATTTAACATTTGTGGTAAAAACACAGAATCTTACCTGGACACCCGAGAATAACACATTTAACTTTACAGTGCCAATTCAGGGTGTATATCGAGTATATCTTATCTCGGCGATAAATTTCAACGTAACAGCAGTTGCCCATAAAATTCACGAATATTATCCTGGATTTTTTATTATTTCTATGGATGAAAGTAAAATAGAAACATTTACGCTATCGCCGCCAGAAGGAACCACCACAGGACCAGTGCATTATTTTATAATTTTCGAATATTTATCTGTGTGGTCTGAAGTTGGTCAACCCGAACCAACTGCAGGTCAATCCGAATCGATTACAAATGATAAATTCGAACGAGGTGATGTGAAAGGAGTTGTGATTCCAATTGGTTAGAAACTAACTAATAAATGACCGCATCGGATTACCGTTACAATCAGGCGCGTTCGTGGCAGAATTCGTTAAAAAAACTCCTCGACGAGTATCAGATAAAAATAAAGAAATACCAACGCAGGTTAGTTACCATCGATGTTGCTGTGTACGCGGTAAGTGCAGTAGTCGCCGGTGCAGGAAAAATTTTATCCGCGGTAACAACAATCGCGCCGATCGTAGCAACAATAATAATCTCATCGACAACAACAATCGCTGGTGTTCTCAATATAATCGCGAAAAAAATATCCTCTGGCACGAACGAGAAATTGTCCCTATACAAGAGTAAATTATCTCAGGTCAACGAGGCGTATTCGAAATTATCATCGCTGCTTTCCGAGAGTCTCAACGACGGCGTTATATCCGATATGGAATTTTCGGCAATGATAAATATTTACTCCGAGATTGAACAAATAAATATTAATAATGTCCGAACTAGCCCAAATCGTGACAAACACAACACAACCGATAACAACACTGATATCGGTAAGCTCAACCAATCCAGAATTTAGTATTGATTTTTCAACACCAATTAGCGTTAAAGAAATTGCACTGTCGCAGTTACGCGTCTATAACAGCTGGCCCAATGTTAGATCGACATCATTCGATAAATTGTTATCAAATAGTTCGCTTGTTTTTGCCAACAAAAACAAACCCGATGGAACCCCCGATTGGATACCTGTTAGTATACCAACAGGCAGTTACGAAATTGAACAACTAGATAAAGAATTTACCAATAGAATATCGAATATAACCGGCGATGCTACTCCAGGAATAAAAATATCCTCGCACGATCCAACGTTGTCGTCGATGATCGAAGTAAAATCACCGTATATCGTTGATATTTACCAATCATCGATCAGGACCATACTAGGTTGGCCCGAAATTCCACCTCTGGAAAAACCAGATGGTTTTATTCCAGGTTTTTCCAGGGAAGATTCTCCAGTGCAACCTGAACCAAAAAAATCTGACTTTGCCACCAACGAGGCATCGTACGGAGGTATCGTCATACACATGGATCAAGTCGGAAAGGCCATTAATCTCATTAACCAACATAAAATCGGTCGTATAATATTTGCTTTTACTTTCAAGGGTGAAGGAATTATCTCATGGCTGCCCCTTCCTAAAACCCCACCCGCGGGTACACAGGTCGTCTATATCGATGGAGATAAACCTGTGATAGCCCCAATAGAAGGTGTCTTTATAAGAGATGCCATCAATGAATTTAATCTAGAACATAAAATTTATTTATCTAAATTGCGATCATTATTCAATGAATGTATCTTAAATAAATCAAAATCATGTAAATTAATTTTCTATTACGTGAAATTTTTAAATCAACTTGCGAACGATCTTGAATATTATCACGGTATGTTCATCAAGGCGATAATTGATGATATATCAATTGCCGATTATGTTCTTCCTATTACCAGCTTCACGTTGATCAGAAATTCAGGTAATAAAAAAAAATCATGACAACGTACAAATTAACCGAGGCGACATTGCCAAATTTCAAATTTCCCGGTTACGATATTGATAAAATGAGAAAATCCGTCACCGATACCATCGATGAGTTATTTCCAAAATTACACGCAGCGTGGGCTGAAAAAACACAATTAGCTTTGTTTCTCAGACACAATAACGATCCGACCAAAGGCGGACGGCATATTTCGCCTGGTATCATTAATATAACGCAGGTCATCGCGATTAATCTTCACGCGGATGTTGTTGAAAACAGCTACAACGTGGATTCGTCCGTGTCAAAACAAGCACAACAAGGATTTATCTTGTATTCGTTTTCACCTAGCCCCTCTCCGGGATTTTTGATAATAAAAGAGCCAGTGAATCCGTTTTACCTGCGATGTCATAATCGATTATTATCGAGGATAAATTTCAAACTGACGGATCAAAATGGAAATTTACTTGATATACGCGGAGAAACATTGAGTATCAATTTACTTGTGAGATCGTGAAATTCTAGATTTTAAATCTTTCCACGGGAAAAAAACGGGCCAAAAAAATAAATAAAACCCAAGGAAATTTTCAAAATTAGTAGATTTTTTTATTTTTGTTTTTTTTTTTTGTGGCAGAAATTTTCAAGGATTTTCGATTCAAAAATCTTTGATTTTACTTTCATCGACTAGTTTTTTCAACTGCCTGACGCGCGAACTTGTAATTTATTTTGACTCATATTCGTCGGACAAACTCGATCTAACTTTTTCTACCAGCGTCGATAATTTAACAAAATTCTCGATTTGATCATCGCTGACAGTCGCAAGAGATTGGTACATCGCAATCTGGATTTTCTTTATAAACTTGTATTCTGACGGTAGCGTGTATCTGTATTCGAGCTTTCCCTGAACAATCGTCTCAAATTCGGACCGGATTTTACCTGTGTCCAAATCTGAGGATAAATTTATTTTTTTATTTTTCAGGTCATCGATGGCTTCGATGATGTTATTTATATTCTGTTCGTCCATTATATAAATTTTGTAATATTTAACTAATTTTAGAAAATCCTGAAGAATCTCCGATTCTTATTTTTAGTCTGAAATTATCGGAATATAAGAAAATTCGATCCATTCACCAAATCGATATGAGAACGTTGCGTTGATTATTTTTTCTGCCGCATATCGTACCGAGGGAGAATTAATACCGAAATACCTTGCAGCGGCATTCATCGACGTGAACACAATTTCCTCGTTTGTTTCTTTATTTATCGATTTAACCGCCTTAGCTGATCGTACACCGCCGGTATTGCCGGATGTGCAATTTTCACTCTGAGATACCGCGCGAAGATTGAATAGTTTGTTGTTAAGTTTATTTCCATCGATATGGTCGATGACAAGGCCGTCCTTGGTAGGTCCGTTGTAACATTCGAATACAAACTTGTGATTGAAATATTTTGCGGATCTTCTTTTATTATTTTTGTTGACGGTAAATCTGAGATAGCCAAATTTATTAAAATTACCAACACGTTTCTTCGTTTTGATATGCCTAACGACACCATCGGACGACGCCTCGTATCCTTCGATCGTAGGATGAGATTTAAACTCGCATGTAATTGTTGATTTTGGAATAGCTGATTTCAGATCCATATATAATAATCTATTTGTCTAAATCGTTATTGGCTTGAAATCGATTAATATAATCTTCTTCGCAGGTTATCACCGACGAGGATCTTTTTTCGTAATATCGCCGCAATTCCCTATAATTTTTTCCTCCACAAGCCAGACACAATCGAGTTTTCCCTCGCGTGCCAACTTGACAAACTAAACACCGCTGCGGTCCTTTACTGCCACGTCGAATCGCATGTATGTGAGCGCCACAATAATCGCCTCTACAGGATTTATCACAAAATTTTGTTGAACCGATTAGTATCCATTTGCATTGATTCATTATATTTAAACATTTGTCTAAAATATAATCATGGACGCATTTGATCTTGATGAGGCAGAATATATTATACCTGAAGTTGACCGAGCCAAGAGAGAATTTTTCGACGATGGAGCGATTCACACTTGGTCGACGTGGAAAACGAACTCTGTCGATGCTACGATGAATCTGGAGCGAGCCAAGAAAATAATCGAACACATAAAAACCGAACACAAAGAAGAACGATTTATCTTTGGAATAAAATTTATCGTACAAATGCCCGACGATACCTGGATTATTCGCGATAAACGAGATCCAGTGCGTGGCGGTAAGAAAAATGTTGTTCTCGATAAGAATTCTAAACCCGGGTTGTTACTGGGAATCGATGGTCCCTATTACGCCAGGGCATATCCATCTAGTGCAGTCGTTTATGGAATTTATCGGCTAAATAACAACCCGGACGTGAAAAATCTACCTGCGATGAAAGAATCACCGATGATAAACTGCGTGGCCGAGCGCGTCATCGAACATATGAAAAACGCCCGACGTGGATCTGGTCTGACCCAGTTGAGGTTGGATAAAATTAACGCGTGGGCGAAGATTGTCGCTGATGGTGCATCTGTGGACGATGTAGCTGCGTTGAGCAAGAAAATTAAATTTCCTATTACGGTAAAAACGTTATCGGGAGAAATATTATACTCGTCGCCGTATAGATCTCGAGGAGCGCCAATCGAGATTGTTGATCACAATTCCCATGCGTGGTCGCAATCGGTGATGATATTTCCACGGGATCGTATCGTCAAATTTTATCCCGTTGACACCGCGAAGGACAATTCCGATTCTATGTTCAGATTTATCAAAAAATTAAGCGCATCTGATCCAATATCGATATGGTTGTTTTCGAGCGAAGAAAGATACGATCAGTTTATTTTGCCATGCGGCGATATTTACCGGGATGAGATATTACATGAGTCGATGAAAAAACTTGCGGTAAAATATTCGTCAAATCCCGATCAGCTACTAACGAATTGCTTTACAGTACCGTCTGTGGCCGCTCACGCCGCTAGAGAGAAAAACTCGTGGAAGCCTACAAGGAACGAATATCTCGCTGATATTCAACTTAGTTGTATCGAATACGGCCATGCCAGGTACGATTTCGAAGATATGATCTCCGTTGACATGAGCGCGTGTTATCCTGGAAGTTTTCTTGGATATGGCGATTGTGCAGATTATTTTGCTAAATTCGGCCATCCTACCAGCGAGATGACAAGAGTAGCAATTAACGGACCGTTGCCTGATTTTGTCATGACCGGATTCGCTTGTGTAACGTCGTTCGAGTTTGCTAAAAATTTACATAAAATTTGCTACATTTGGTTCGGAAGGCATTTATCTCAGCGTCGTTGGGTTCCTACGGTGTTGTTAAGATATATGCTGGATTCGTCGATGTTAGTGTCGTTGACAGTGAGCGAGGCGATCATATCTTACAGAAAACAAACTAATGTGTGGTTGCCGACGGATTGTGACAACGCAAAAGATATAGGAAGAAAAATAATTGGTAAATTTACTCAAGGTGGATCCGTTGATCATAAACATCGACACGCTAGGTTGTTTATCAACGACGCCGAGATGGATTTCATAATCGCCGATACGGTATCGCGAGGAATATTCTGCAACAGAGAGAATATTATCATTGATGGAGCGAAGTTAGGTACCGTGATTAGCTACCTTGACGGAGAATCAGCGCAATATACGCATTTACGATCATCGATGCTCGCTTATGTTAGTATAAATTTACTCTCGATGATAAATAAATTTTCTGATATCGCGGTAAGAGTCGCAACGGATTCGTTCTATATCGATAAAAAATATCAATACAGGCTGGAAAATTTAATCACCGATGGTAGTTCATGGGGAACTTGGAGGATAAAAAACGAGGATATTCTAGATTATTGCGAGGACGCTGATGTTGAAGATTGCGATAAATTTCATCGAGATAAATTTGAAGATTTTTCCAAGGCCGCATCTGCATTTGACCAAATTTCACGCAGCAAATTCGTTTACCTAAATGGTCCTGGTGGTAGCGGTAAAACAACGCGAGCGATAAATTTATTTGCGAACTCCGATATGATTGTGTTGACTCCGACTCACAGATTAGCGCGAGAAATAAAGCAACGCGAAGTTAATTCTTGCACGTATCACAGTTATTTCAAGTACAGTGGTGGATCATGGGATTCGGCACTCATGGGAAACAAATACATCAACAAGATTATAATATTTGATGAAATTTGTACAGTGAATTTGGATATTTTAAAATCGATCTTGACTTGGCTGGAAGGGAAAAATACCGCTGTGATAATGTGCGGAGATCACGGCCAACCTAATCCTATTGATGGTGAATCGCCTCACGAATGGCTCAGAAACTTCGTTGACTATTACGAGGAAATCGACGCTGATTATAGATCGACTGATATTTTACTGACAGAATTTAAGAAATTGATTCGACTACAACCGAATAAAATTCAGTGTGACGTCATGAGAAAAATGATCGACGAGACTCCGATGAGCGAATTTCTAAATTTGTGGCGTCCCGATCATTTGATCGTTGCTAGTAGAAAAATTATTCGTGATATTATTCAGGAAATGTTATTCAAGCTGCACTGTGAGATATTTCCAACGTTGCAGGTACCGTTATGCTACAGGCCCGCCAATACTAGAAAACAAAATATTAATATTATTTTGCCATGCGGAGAGGAAAAGATTTTGGTCCTAAATGATATTATCTTTGTTGATATTAATCTCGTTAATGACGCGATAAATGCAGAAAAATCACCGTGGAAACTAGGATACGCAACAACGATACACTCGTGGCAGGGATTAACCGTAGATGGTCAAATTTGGATCGTCGATGATATAATTTCCTGGTCAAATTTAGTGTATTTAGCCGTGTCGAGAGTAAGAAAATTATCGCAGCTAGGACGAATTCGAGTAAACTACATAAGTGACGCTGGCGGTAGTTGAGTATCTTCGGGGACTATTTGTAATTCTTCCTTGGTAAATCCGCGTTGTGGCGCTAACGAATCCAGAATATAAATAGCTGGTCTTCCTGACGATCTTGTTACGGCTGATATTTTGTGTGTTGTAACGCTCCAGGTTGGGTCGGTTGCTCTTTTTCTGCCTCCTTCAGCCTCGCCTTCTTTATATAAATATCTGACTGTGACACTACCTAGTACAGGCTGAATTGTGGAATCTCGCTTCAGAGGTATATTTGATTTTGTAATTGCAATTGCGGGTTTCATCGCTATCGTTCGAGTTGTCTCGTTATTTAGCGCGTTAATTACCTGAGGCAATCTTGATACCCAATCGTGAGATCGATTATCTTGAATAAACTCTCGCGCGTACTGGTATCCGAATAATCTTTCTGCGAGAGTTTTATTGAATCTTTCGACGATAGCTTGATTGCGATGAACACCTACAATACCGCGTCGGATTTTCACATTATTTTTTTTCATCAACGAAGTAACCGCGCCAAGAAATTCTCGACCCGGATCAACTTGAAGAAGATTCGGCCATGTCAACGGAGATCGTGAGTAAATTTCGTTAAATGGCTTGGCAATTTCTGTTGCTGTTTTATTCGATAATGGCTCGGCTTCTTTATACCTGCTGGCGATATCAACGATGGTCAGGACATATTTATATGTGACGCCGTCAACGGTGTCGTGAGGAAGAAACATTAGATCGGCCTGATGGACCTCATTAGGGATGCTGACAGTGAAACTCGCATACGGTATTTTCTTAGGCGGAGGAAGATATATTTGCCAAATTGCCTGTTTCGATAGCCACGATTCAGCGACGGATTGTTTTACTTTAGCGGCTTTGGCGAGTTTGGCCATCGCTGATTTTCCTCGCCAGAATCCTCGCGGAGAATAATATATCTGCTCCATTATTATTTACCAGCACCGAATACTAATTTGCCTTTCATCGCGCCTTTTACCAACCAAGTTGCCAATTTTTCTTTGAAACTTTTGTCTGGAATGCGTTTAGTGCGTGAATTAGCCTGATATCAGCGAGATGTCTTTGTTGTAAATCTCCGCTGCGATACGCGAGATCGTGAACATAGCAAGCGTTATCGATGGCATTTACCGGATCTTCACCCTGAAATGGTTGGTTATTATCGTCGAGTCTGATATCGAGCCTCGTTCCGGGTCCACAATAATTGTATCCTGGTAGATGCTTCTCTCCTGGATATTTCGCCCTGGGAGTCCCAGGTAGATTTGTTAAGGAGGCGGCAATGTCTCCTCCGGTTCTAGTTTTTTTTTTACAAATCTAAACTTGCGCGTCTTACAAACTTCGCATTCTCCTGCAATTGCGTTCCTGTTATTACGTGTAACGATTTCGGTTGGATTTATCGTGGCTGTGTGCGTGCGGCACTTAACACAATATAGATCCATGTATTCTAGTAACATGAATGTAATTGATTTTTCAGCCACGAAGCGACGCGAGCAGGTAAAACATAACGCGGTATTACCAAATTCGATTAGAATGATAATCATTGGCCCGTCAGGATCTGGTAAAACGCAATTATTATTGAATTTGATAATGCGATGGCTAAAATGGGACAAATTGTATTTGGTTGCACCAACCGTTGACGATCAGCGATGTTATCAAGTGCTAAAAGAATTTAGTGACAATACCGATGAGGGCACAATCGAATTCATCACAGATATCAATGAAGCTCCATCCGTGGAAAATTTAGACGGCGATATTAATAATCTTGTTGTATTCGATGACGTTATGCTGGACAAGCAAACTAATCCGGCCAGGATATTCTCGCGTGGCAGACACAAAAACACCGATGTGATTTACGTAACACAGAGATATACGCAGATTCCAAAGGTGATTAGGGACAATTGTAATATTTTATCGGTATTCAATGGCGTAGACACGCACACGTTGAGAAATATTCATCAGACCTGGTGCAACGGTGACATGGATATAAACAAATTTAAAAATTTATTCAGCCGCGCTCAGGCAACGCCGCACGGTTTTATTACGATAAATCTTCATGATCCACGCAGTCGGTATCGAATTGGTCTCGATCAAATTTATTCATGAAAAAGCGGCCCAACGTTGCAACAAAAAAATTAACACAAAAATCTTATCCTAGAGAACTCTCCGTGGTTTATTTTTCCTGTCCTTGATGCTATATTTACTAACACACCGGCGCGACCACCTGATGCACTCAGTCTGAAATGCACGAAAATTAGCTTCCGTAGAAGGCTGTAAAAGTGAAATCCGAGGCTTCTACGGAGAAAGTTCTCGTAGGAAGCTTTATTTTGGCGGAACACAGTGGTCTGTTAAACTTCCCTGCTGCTAACAGCGTTTCATTGAATGGGAGTAGATGTAGATTTAAATGGTGTGAGATCTTCCTAGGTTCTAAAGGAATGATTCAAACGTTCATGTTCATAGCACTTTAATTTGTCTGTTTTGTTGAAAAGAGCTATATATTATTTTAGCAGACTAAAAGCCAAGGTACGTATCTCTTGCATATAGAAAACGTTTGAAAACCAATAACAAATTCAACGGTTTTATTAAAACAAATATTTCAATTACAAAGAAGAATATTTCTTTGTTAACTTATCTGAAGGAATCATATCTTCATCCAGTAGTTTTATGCACGTGCGGTCGATATTATCCATTGAATAACCGTTATATTTCGTGAATTAACATTATTTACATAATTAGTTACAATAGTCAGGAATGTATTCACAAGTTTACTTGAATGATGGACCTTGAAATTAGTTAATCCGACATGTAACAACAGGTGACTGGGGATATTCGCTGACTTAACTGACTTAATTTTATAATATTGAGATAGATAGTGGTAAGTGTTTGCAGTTAACATCAGTATCTTTCTAATTAATATTTTGTGCCAAAAAGGCCAAGTCTTTGGTGTCCTTATCACAAACAAGTTAGTGATCTTTTCTAAATGACAAGTGCTCATTGCACGTGGTTCCAGCACTTGTGCAGGTAGATGATGATCTGTTTATTGCACATACTGCATACTTAAGAGTAATGTTAGGTTTCTGTTACAAGACTTAATAAATGTTAATTTAATTATGTAAAACATTAAGATAAACCACGAAGATGCATTAATCTAACAATCGAGACAAATGATTTATGATCAGTATTTAGCAAAGAACTATTGACACTACACACTTAAACAACGTATGTGTCTTCAGCGTATTATTTTCATGAACTTGCATCTTTCTTGTGGAATGATAGCCTATTTAATATAAAATGTCCCCGTGACCCGTTCAGTGGGTAAAGATAGCAACATATTTTAGAAAACACCCAAGTCAAGGAAGTTAAAAATTCAAGAATAATTAAAAGAAAACTATTATGTAACTAATAGAGATAATACAAATTGTTTATTTTTCATCAATTTTCGTCTAATCAAGATGGCTTTAACATCAATATTTTTGTTTCGTTCCATTTACATCTATATATATATATACATATATATATATATATATATATATATATATATATATATATATATATATATATATATATATATATATATATATATATATATATATATATATATATATATATATATATCTGTGTGTGTGTGTGTGTGTAATAGCAAACGAACATTTCAATTTCATATCATTATATTTAATTGACTTTACTAAACAGTTAAATTTCCAACTAAAGAACAAATTCTTAAGTAAATGATTAAACCCAAAGTTATAGTGGTAACACTCTGTGGTAAATAATGACTTCCAAACATTGTAACTGAAGAAGATTGTACAGAAGTACAATCTATAGTTTCATCATAATGGTAGACTGCATTTATTATTATTGGAACAACTGGATATAAGTGCTAATATGCACATAACAGCTGTTTTGCTTCATTTTTTTCTACTGGCAGTAGAAGTGAACGTTACTACTCAGCGACTGATATTAAGGATGGAAGAGGCAAATTAAGTTTTAAGCTTTAGAAAGTTAACATTCTAAAATGTATTTCAGAATAATAAAATGATAGAAAAATAATGATTAGAACGGTCCAACTAAAAGGGCCTAATTTTTTTTTTTTTTTTTAAATTACAATATCTCTACTTCAGATTCCACATGGGTTTTAACAAGTTGTAAAAGTAGCTGAAACTAATTGTAATGTTTTGCAAATTTCTAAAATAATCTACTTGATACATATATAACCACATACATTGATGCATAAGCCTATTTCAAAGGGATTGTGTATTATCTTGCCATCAAGGCGCAAGTTGCATAATTACGTGACAGTTCAACAGTGAGATATAGGTAAGGATGCAGACATAGTTCTCTGCAGAATAATGAGCTAGGGTTTAGATAAGGTTATCCCACACAACAAAATCAAGTGACCGTATTTTCTTGCCTAAAGGACGTTTGATGTTAAACTCATCTTACTGTCTATGCTTGCATGTAACTATTTATATATGTATGCATGTATGTATGTATGTAAGTATGTATGTATGTATGTATGTATGTATGTATGTATGTATGTATGCACGTATGTATGTAATTATGTATGTATGTATTTAAGTATGTATGTATGTATGTATGTATGTATGTATGTATGTATGTATGTATGCATGTATGTGACTGACTGACTGATTGAATTTATTTCCTCTTCACAATATATTTCATTCAGACATTTATCATTAGTACAATGGAGATAGGAACATAGATTTTGTGCCTGATCCTGAATCGAACGAGTACTTTAACAATTATCAGAGCAGCCATGCTTTTAACGTTTGAACTATTTATAGTAGACAACGATACCAGAAGTACATCATTGAAATGAACTACAAAACCCGAGTTTATAAGCCACGAAGGAACACATAAGTGTTTTAGAAGCAACAATCAAAATTTAATTGTAAATGGATTTGATGCGTCTAAGCGCCAGTTATGCCGCCTTGTATATGTTCATTACATGTTGGTGCAATGAGAGCGTACTGTAGAGTGATACTTAGGATTCGTGATGACTGTGCATTTAATGTTGATTTTATTGTCTGAGATTTACAATTTGAATTAGAAACTCTGTACGTGATGGTCAGGACGGTCTTAGTTTCTATAATCCTTAGCTTGTTACATATATTACTTGTCCTTAAATTGGGCGTGGTTCTCTATACTCCGTCGATGGTATTACCAACTTCCGGTGGTCAGCTATACGTGTTTATTTGTGAATCATTAGTGTACACTTGGTGAGACTCCGGATGTCTGTTTATGACACTTGAGAGCGAATGAGTGTATATAATTTAGATGATCGGAATGGTTACAGAACCTTGTGGAGCTAAAAAACATACAAACGTGGTTAGAATGGTTTCCATTTACGAGACCCGTGTGGCCCATTAACTTGAACCACTGTAAAGCTATATCGCGAATACTAAAATACAATGTAGGAGAAGGTGACATAATATATAATGGTACATTGTGCCAAATGTGCCTATAAGTGATAGGCTGGTAGGAGGGTATACTTTTGGTGATAAACAAACTCCCACATTGTTTTTTTATCTGAATTTGGTGTAGATGACGTGTTGCGCTATTGACATATATGGACAGGATCTAGGATATTGAGATGATAAGACTGACAGGCAGTAGGAATTAGTAACATAATAGTGTGTGCTTATGGATCAAGAGTAATAATGCTTTTACAACATGTATTCATAAATTTCGTCTGGTGCGTGCTCCGTAAGTACTCTATATATTTTTTCCACTATGGTAGTGTGCTAGTGTGATAGTTTACTTTTTAAAGTAATAGATGTGTTAGTATTCGATCCAGTGTGCTATTAGCCTTGTTTGCAGGGCAATTCGATATAATAGTCTGTATACCCGTTTCTTTAGCGTCAACGGCTTAGTTATCTTCAGTGTTGCATACATGAAAACTGGCTGTGATGTAACTTGATTATGTACTTGCTACATAAGTGGAACAAGACCTCTCAGAGGACATAACATATCCGTGATATATAGTTTTTATTTCTTTTGTAGACAGATAAGTTTAATTTCACTTCTTAAACAAGATTTTCTTCAGCATTTATCTTGGTATATATGTACTAAATGAATGATATCAAAAGATTCACGATACCTTCATGAAACAATATAATATATTATATTATATACATATAATAGTTAATGCTACACTATAATATGAATCTTACCTTCAGATCAGGCGATGTCGTGTGCGGTTCACGTACATTAATGTTAACCAATAAACCATTTTTTTTAAAAATAATATCTGTTTCAGATTCAATGTGTTTTTGTTTCCATACCGGTGATTTATTCAAGAAAATGACGTCCACCAAATAATTGACTAAAAATGTTGCCCGACAGGCGACTTCATTTTGTCAGCTTCGAATACGATTCTAGTCTGTTCAGATACGATACTTTGTCTCCTCTTTTGACACGCTATACTTTGTCATGTACCAGTCTGCCTATATCTTTCAAATATAGGAAAAATAAATAGAACAATATATACAATGTGCGTGCATGTTGGCGATTAATACAATACAACGGTATAGGTCATTCAGTGAGATCCAAACATGACGCAGCATTCATATCATGATAATAAAGATAATTCTCTCTCAAATCATTAAGTTGACGGGCCATAAATTGTTAACATGAACTCTAGGCCATATGATACGGTTTACCGTTATTTATAAAATATCTGCATAACCTATAACTCGTTTTCATTTTCCGAAACAAGATGTATTGCTGGGAATAATATTTTTTAGAAGCATTCAGGTAATTACTGTTGGGAGTTAAAATATGCTTCGCTCCTAACAAAAGCCAGACAATGAAACCTTAATTTCAAAGCATGCATTAATCAGTGAAAAGTGTACTTGCATATTGGGTAACTAACAAATCGTTAATATGATAAGAATAATCAACCCAACACAACGTCTTTAACATGGCCTGTTTCCCACATACAAATATATATCGTTATGCATCGTTATGTATGTATGTATGTATGTATGTATGTATGTATGTATGTATGTATGTATGTATGTATGTATGAATGTATGTATGTATGTATGTATGTATGCATGCAATCATGCGAGCATGCATGCATGCATACATGCTTGTATGTATGTATGTATGTATGTATGTATGTATGTATGTATGTATGTATGTATGTATGTATATATGTATGTATGTATATATGTATGAATGTATGTATGTATGTATGTATGTATGTATGTATGTATGTATGTATGTATGTGTATGACTGACTGCTCGACTTAATTTCCACTTTGCAAGAGATTGCATTCATATATTTTTCATCAGTACATAATAGAGGTCGGAACATAGATGTTGTGCTTGATCCTGAATCGAACGAGTACTCTAAGAATGACCGGAGGAGCCGTGTTTTTAACGTTTTGAAGAATTGTAGTAGACAAGGATGCCGGATGCCAGAAGTACCTCATTGGAGTGAATTACAATAGCCCAACTTTGAAAGCACTAAAGACACAGAATAGTTTTAGAGGCATCAGTCGAAATGTAATTGCAAATGGATTTGATGCGTCTAAGCTCCAGTTATGCCGCCTTGTATATGTTGATTACATATATCCAGTCTGGGTGACCCATGGCTCGGAACGTTTCCTGGACTTTGATCCAATTCTGATTGAGTCTCTCAAACTCTGCCTGTTTCTTTTTGTTTTCCTGGTCTTTTCTTTCTTTTTTCCATCTCTCTTTAATCTTCTTTACCTCTACTTCCATCACTTTTCTCATTAACTCCTCTCCTTTCTTCAGTCTGTCCAGGCCTCTCTCCACAAAAGAGCACTCGGTCCCATGCGACATATTTTCAAGAAAGCACCTAACTTTGCTTGCATTGTCAAGTTCTTCCTTTAGGCTTCCCACTCTGACGTAGGCAGGATTCATCATACCTCTCAATCTCTTTTCCTCCTCTTCTATCATTCCTGCTACCACTTCTTTTGCTACGTTTAGACATTTGGCGTAGTCCAGGTACTCTGCTATCTTCCATTCTTTTTCTAGTCTCTCCACTACATAGATATCATCCATTATCCAATAGTATGTATGTACCAAGTTGTTGAACAACTCACTTGCAACCACCATCTTCGTTTTGATTATTCCTGAGAATGGTTCGAACATCAAACTTTGTGGGTTCTTATAGTTAAATCGCGGACGTGATGGAAAACATCCCCCTAAAAGAAAATTGATATTACCTAGATCATTGCTTAAAACGCGCATACGTGAAGGAAAACATCCCCTACTTTTCTCATTTCATATGATCTACTATCCACATACGTGAAGCAGCAATAAATAACCCAAAATCTACTAATCACACACGCAAAGCATTAAAATGAAACCCCACATTTACTATCCACACACGCAAAGTATTAAAATTAAACCCAAAAATACTATTCACACAAACGTACGTGAGCGCTTACAAATGAAAACACATACACACACACATACACACACTATAAAAAAAGAGTCAGTGTTTATATTCACACTACTCTACATACACACACATTGGCAAATCGATTACTATTTCTTTTCTAAAGGTTTGGGTAGCCCTGAAAAGGGCTGTTTTTTTTAAACTCCATGGCACCTGGTTAATGATGGCACCTTCCAGGCCTGGCACGACACACATATCTTCTTCCCCAGTCTCTTTTCACTCTTTTTTGGGGGAGAGCAGAGGCGGGATAAGTGGCTTCAGAATCCCAATTTTCTGTCTCTGGGATTCTGAAATTGTCTTCTTGTGGTTGTGGTACAGACATTCCTCTCTCCTTTTCCTCCTCTTCTTTTTTTCTTCTCTCCTCCTCTTCTTTGTTTCTTCTCTCCTCCTCTTTCATCATTCCCTCTTCTACAATGGCTTCCGCGGCCAGTTCATTTAGTATGTGCCTGGCATATTCCAGGTGAACATGAAGTTCCAACAGTTTTGCTAGCCTTCTGCTCATTCTCAAGTGTTGATCAATCAACAAGGGTAGCTAGACTGCTGAGCGAGTTTCAATTTATACTAAAAGCGCGGACGTGAAGGAAAACATCCCCCTAAAACAAAATTGATCTTACCTAGATCATGACCAAACAAACGCGCGGACCTAAAATAAACACTCACTCACTTTTTTTATATTACCCATTACTAATTTAAAAATTTTCATTAATCACTTCAATATACTATCCACATACGCAAAGCAATCAAATCAAATCCCAAATCTGCTCGCCACTCACGTCAAACAGCTAAAAAAAAACATGATCATAATCTACTATCCACAGAAACGTACGTGAGTGCTTACAAACACACAATCATATACACAAACACATACACTCACACCACAAAAGAGTCAGTGTTTATATTCACACTACTCTACATACACGCATTGGCAAATGGATTGTTATTTCTTTTCTAGAGTATTGGGTTGCCCTATAAAGGGCTGTTGTTTTTTTGTTTGATATGGCTATCTTTTAGTTTCTAAGAATGCGATGTCCTCTGACGATAGACTTTCTGGCGATAGGTCTGCTTCTTCGGAAAGAGAAGAAGAATTCTTTGGTGTCGATACGACATCGACAAAGCCTCTGTCAGGTTCAGGTTGCTGCTGCTGCTGCTGCTCTTGCTGCTCTCTCTGCTGTTTCTGAAGTCTGTACTTCTCTGTCCATTCTTCTTTCCCCCTGTTCACTTCTTCTCTGAAGAGCTCTTCTATCAGGTCTTCAGTGACTTTTAACATTCTCACATTCTCTATCTCTTCTGGCTTCGGTATCAGACTGTGTCTGACCCTATGCCAATTCACGTAGGCTTCGTTTAGCTTAGCTAGTTTGGAGCACATCTTCGTAGGAGGATGAGTCGACAATGGATGGTTAGACTGGAGGCTGACCCCCGGCTTTAAAGTCAAAGCGCGGAAGTGAAGGAAAACATCCCTCCACGGTTTTCGAGCCGCAACGTTCAATGAGTGTCATAAGAAGGATAGTAAGAACTCAAAGAGCATGAATCAAGATTCCTATAGCCAAACAAACCACAAAGGCATTTTTTCCAAAACACAACATTTTTTATTCAAAATCACTAACAAACAACTCTAACATTTTTAACAATAATCCAACAATATAACATCAAACATTTTTTTCAAATCACAAACATTTTTTCATCTAACACTCTACTTTAAACAGGGCTGACAACGCGGTGAATGAAATTGTGATTTCCATTGTTGGAAGTCATTAGGCCATTGATGGAAACTACGTTTCCTAGCTTGAGACAAAAGATAAGGATAATGGTCACAAAACCATTGATTTACTTTCACATCGTTTCTAGAAGAAGAACGAGGATCAAAATGAGTCACTAAATGTTCTAAGGAATAACCCAGGCTGCGATGATATAGAAAATACACACAGTACTGTCCTAACACCAAGGAATCTGTGCCTTGTAATTTCACAATATTGAATCGGGTGGTCTGAGCATTTCTTCTCATAAAGTTAATGATATCGTCTTCCAAAGGGGGCAAACCATACGAATTGAAATATTCCACCCATCCTTCTTGAGGAAAGTAGACGGCTACCCAGTGGGTTCCTGAGAGAAAAAATGTCGTCCTTGTTGATCACGTAAGCTTGATGGTCTTGAGGCTTGCGATGAGGGAGTTCATCTTTAGCACAGACGACAGGATTCCAAGAAGCCGTGTACCAGCTGTGGTTCAAAAGGTAATAAAATTCCCAGGTATCCATGTTTTGTGTGTTTTTGTTTTCTTCTTCTTCACCGGTAATAATAAGTCATCAATTCGATCCTGACTTTTTGCTTGAAAATGTCTGACAAGTAAAAGGCGTTTAGCTTCGTCTCCCCACTCTGATTCAGAAGAGCTTCGATACGATGGATCTCTTGAGTGGTTAATGGTGGACAAGAATGTTCACGCAAGTCTTTATACCACTGACGCAACACGACTTCGTCCGAGATGAGACTCCAAGCTTCGTACAGATACTCGTTCAATTTTTCTTCTTGACTCATCATCAGGCATTTATCGTGTTGAATTTGACTGGGATGATCGTTTTGACATCCATAGCAATCTTTCTTGATCAATTCCGTCATGTTTTCGACCAAGTGTTTGGCAAAACAGGAGACTAAATGGGCTTCTTGTTATGGCCATCTTGACTTCATCATGATAACTTCTTCGTCTTTGTCTTGAGATTCTTCTTCCCCGGTCTCCTCACATTCCATCTCCAAAGTTTCTCCACTAGGTAAAGAGGGAAAACAGTCTTCCATAGCTTCTAATAATCTAGAATGACTTCTCTCAAACTGTTGATTTATATGGTATTTTCAAATTCTGCATACAGAAGGACGTTCACTGTGTGATCTGGGGGTGGATTTGCAAACTGAAGTTCCACACGAATCTGACCCGATTTTATAGGGTGGAAATGTCCTTCGTCGCTGCCTTGGTCTGGAGTGAAATCAAAACCCCACAAAGCATAGCCTCCTGCATAATCGTCGTACGAAATACCGTGACTGGTGTTGGTTCCTAACTGTCCCGTGGCTTCGTACAGGGACAAGTACGATCTCAAATAATTCTTCGCGACACCAAAGTTGGGCTCAAAGGGTCGGGTACACAAGGTCTTGCCGTCGCGACTGACTTCGATCTTGGACACATTGCAACGTTGAAACTCAAAAGGATTTTGATCGTGGGTTCGTTGAAGGCTGAATTCCTGACGATACCAACAATCAAACGCTTGGGTAACTGTCCTTGGAACAGATGATCTTCGATCATAGATCGCTGTACAGCGGGAATGGTGAACGTTTTCACTTCTACGCGTCGTATCAAATACTTGGCGGTCGTTCTGCTCAACGTATGACTGACGTCGTTCCCCACTTTAGGTAACACTTCCACACGACGCACGTAAAGTCGGGCTTCTTGAATGATAGTTTTGTATTCATTGGCATGGGCCATCAAATGGAAAGCGGCACTGTTACGATTCAGTCTCAGACGGATATCCACCCGGTTCAGCAAATACTTTTCTTGTAACCACATGTCCAAATGCAAACGATTCATCAGTTCTAAACTTCGCCCTTGCAGAATTTTCTTACGACGGTCGTTAAACCCCACATTGTGCGGATTGTTATCTTCTGTCAGGACTGTGTCGCTAAACGTGCCTACACCTGCCGTGTCAGGTTTCCATACCACGCAAGCATCCAGATGAGTATTCTTGGCTTATTTTCCGTACGTCAAGAGATTTTCCAGGTAGGCGCGATATGGGTAAGTATCCATGCTGCTGCTGATCAGTTTGTTATTCAAGTACAAGTCCACTTCGCTGAACAAGGAATGCATGAAATTGTTGACAGGAGCTACTCTAGCATCGCCTCCTGGATTGGTGTTGTCCGTTTTGATCACTTTCACTTTCAAATACAGGTAACTGCTATTCAGATCGATGTAATCTTCGGGCTGTCCTTTGATTTCAAACTCGATGGGAGCGGAATCCATCAAAGCGGAGACGGGATGAAATTCCACCCACTGGGATTCTTGCATGGTCATCATGGTGGGGGGCATGGCAAACATATCCAGTTCCGTCTTGGGACAGGCGCAAGACTCTCGGTGAATCATTTTTTTCTCTTTCTCAATAATCGAAAACGTCTAAGTCTCGAACGGTTCTTCTTTTCTTTGCCTTTCTAGCTTTAGAAGTGTGAAGTCTGGTGAAAGGATGTTTTCTTCGTCGTCTCTTTCTGCCTTGTCCTTGCTGAATGCCTGACTCGGTAGCGTACAGGGCATTTAAAGGTGTGTCTCGTCGGCCCTAAAGGTCTTTGCCGTTTGCAGCAAGACATTTTTGCCTGCCCTCATGAAGGCTTCTTTAGGATTTTATTTGTCGATGATGACACTTTGGAGAAATTCTTTGCCTTGCGTCAGTGCCACATCTTTCAAGGTGTGCAATCCGCGTGTCACCATCGGTTTCAACACCTGGGCCACCGAACGAAAGGCCGATTTCAGCATATCTCCTAAACCGTGTCCTCGCTGTCGAGCAACCCCTCGGTACACTGGATACATGACTTACGAATCGTGAGAGAACCGTTTTCGAAAATGGAGTTTCACCGTGACTTTTCCTTTGGTGAATGGAATATGTTGTCCCAGATCTCCTTTTATAGCAATGTTGACCGTGTCCAAATAAGACTTACTGACAGGCAAATAGTGAGGATGTACAAATTCGCAGTGAACGTGGTAAGTGTTTCCACCTTCCTCGTCAGCGGTCGTGGCAGAATCCACTTTGAAAGGAATGACACGCAGTAACGGCACAGAGGTGTGTCCCACCACGTTGTACTCCACCACATCGGAGTACACAAACATCAAATTCAGTCCTTGGTTCAGTTCTACCGGGGCACGAAATAACTTGCTAAAAGACTCGTTGTCGTAAATGATTGGTAATTCGTTTTTCTTGAGCATGGCCTTTCTCATGTCCATGTCTCCGCCCAACATGTCAAACAATTCAGGACAAAATAAAATGGACACGATTTTACTCCCGTCAAATTTCATAAAGAAGCGACGAGCTGCTTTGTGGTATTCCATGGTGACACTTTTTTGACACTTTCCAAAGCTTTCAGAAACACGACATTAAACCTGGAGGTTATGGTGCCACCAAATGTTGACCACTAAAATAATAGCCTGGGGGAACGAACAAGTGATAGGTGGTGTATTTTTGATTTTTTGTGCCAGGGGTTTTCTTGTCATGTTTGCAATAAGTATACAAGTACTGTTGCAATTGTTCGTCATGAACTTCCACATCAAAAAAATTTTGATTGGGAAGAACATTGAGGACTTCAGTCGGTGAATGATTTCTACTAAAGCCACTTCCCAATGGGCTTCGTGATCTAATGGGATGGTCTGAGGTAATTTGGCCGTGTATCAGCACAACGTGTTCTTGGGAAACACCTCCATGGAACTGTCACTGGGTAAGGTTAAGTAAAAATGGTTTTGGTGACTCATAATTCCAGAGTTCTGTGGCTGTCCGAGGGGTTACTGTACGTCAGAGGCGTGTCTCCGCCCAAAATAGGGTTGTCGTTGTTATTGGAGCGGTGACTGACACTGGCACTGGACACAAGGTTCCCGTTGTTCCCGTTCGAGGAGAATTTCATGGAGGGTTTGGGAAGCAGGTAACCGATGCAACTGCTCAATAAAATGGTCCACAGTTGTTTGTCTCCTTGTTGCAAACTCAAATTGGCAATGGCTGTCCCGATGACACAATACACCACGAAGATTTGGCAGAAAAAGACGATCTGCGTCTTAGGCACACGTTCTCCACACCACACCCACAAAGGCTGTTTTTGTAAATCTTGCAGAGAAGAACTAGATGAAGGAGTGGTCGACGTAGCTGCGTCTGTGTGAAAGGGCATGATGGTCACTTCTTTTTATAGTCGATGACCTGCGAAGCGTCGATCCAAGAATCAAAACTAGGTGGATATCCTTTCCAACGTACTTTCACTTCTTTGACACGTCGTTTACCCACTTTACGGCTTCTGCGTTCGAGAATGCTTTCGATGTCGTACACGTCGTCTTCATTTTTGGTGACACGTTGTAACTCGGGCAAATAAAACGTTCCTTTGAGCACTTCTCCGTTCATGTCTTCCAATTTATAGACGGCAGAATCTTGGCCATGCACTCGTCCAGTGAGACGAAACAATTCGGTCGTCCAGTTAGGTAAGTAACCTTTGTCGAAAGTGCGTTTGGTTTTGCCAATGCGTACCCAGTCTCCTACGGTCAACACTTTACTTTTCTTGGGGGCAGCCCTCGTCGGGGACGTACCAAACAGGCGCTCAAACACCAGCACTTCGTTCTCGGGAGTCACTTCTTGCGGGGCACGTCCGATGCTTCGATGGTAAGATTGGTTGTACGCTTGCACCAGGTGCGGTAAGATGTCGATGTACTTCAGAGTGTGGTGATGCGTAAAATATTTCCACATACGTTCTTTCAAAGTGCGTTGAAAACGTTCCACGATGCTGGCTTTGGTTTCGGGATTCTCGGTGGTAAAAAAATGAATCTCACGTTTCTTTAATTCTTTTTGGAAAGCTTGGTTCAGAAATTCAGTGCCTTTGTCCGTTTGCCATCGAAGAGGGTGACGACCACTTTGTTTCAACACTCGTTGCAGGGCTCGCACTAACTCGCTGCTCGATTTGGAAGTCAAGGGTACGAACCAGGCAAATTTGGAAAAGACGTCGATGACACAAAACAAATATTTGTAGCCGCGATTGTAGCTGGCCAAATGAGAGACATCGGCTAAATCGGCTTGCCATTGATGATCGATGCCTTCCACTCGGGTGCGACTTCTGGAAAACTTGCGTCGAATGGGTTTGTGTAAATAAAGTGTAGGTAGGTTGTTCTTGTAACCATCGTTGCACTTGAGGTAAACGGAGACTTTTCAGTCGAGCTTTGGCAGCACGATACAATTTTTGAACTCCTGCATAACCTGCAGGTTGGGAGGGATCGTAGTAAATGCTGGCTAACACTTTTTCCATTTTGCGTTTGTGTGTTAATAAGGCTCCGACTCTTGGAAGATGCTCCTCTGTTTCTCTTGGGTTACTTTATTGGATTGCAGTGCTTTGCGTGTGCGTCCAGCAAGAGGTGTGGCAGAGGAGGATGTCGGAACAGGGGATATCGGTTCTTGTTTCACTTCTGTCTTCACTTCTGTCTTCACTTTCTTTTTATCTTGTGATGAAGAAGGGGTGGTCACCATCTTTTTAATCCATTCTGGAGGTAGGTGGTGTTGTTAACTTTCGTACTTTTTCTGGTGGAGTTTGAAACTATTCTTCTTCTTCTCCTTTTTCTGTCTTGGTCACTGGTAGTGGTGGTGGTACTGGTGATGGTGCTGGACTTTTCATCAAGGTCTTAAAATCTTTCAGAGTGGGTAGAGCTGTTTAGTCTAAAGCTTTCTGGTGAAAGAGTTGTAGTCGTTGCAAGAGTTGACCGTACTTTTGCGATTTTTCTGTTTCGGACAAATCTTGGCGATCCATCAAGGACTGCAATTCGTGTTGTAACTGGGACATTTCGCTCAAATGGGAATTAGGAGGTAAATGCGGGGTGCGTTGTTCTTGCCAACGATGGTATTCCATCCATCATTTGTAAGGCACTAAAGATAGTTTTCGTCCTTCCATGGGGTTGGCAAGGGTCGATTCTGAGATATTGGGACTTCAAAGGGCCTTTTTATCTTGCTCCCATCCCTCCTCCCAACATGGTTCCCAAGACTCCTTTCAGCAATGGGCCTAACAAGAGAGGTAAAATGCGTTCACGATGGAACAACATCTTCTTCTTTTCACGAAGGGGGATTTTCTTTTGAACCATTTGGCGAAGAACGTGACGATGTTTGCCTAAGCATTGTTTCTGGTGTTTGGACAAAGGGATCGTGCCTTTCAAGACGTTCAAACAACATTCGCACACGGTATCGATGACCTCTTTGGAAGCTGATTGAATGAGTTTTTTTCGTAGGGGTGGAGAAGCTTTGGACAGGACAGATAACATGTCCCCGTGTTTGACTAAACGTGGAGGCAGTCCTTTCCTTTTCTTTCCTTGGGGTTGTTTAGGAGAGGGATGTTTTCTGGAGGGTGACATCTTCAGGAGCAACAAAATACTGATACCCTACTTGGTCAGATACCTTTTTTATACTGGAACGCGTCGCCACTGATTGTCTTTACGTCGTATCAACTTGAGGACAGGCATGACACGTCGTGCAGGGGTACGTAACGGACTAAATCGAGTCAGTTCTTGCTTGGACAAATCCAGTAAACTTTGTAACATGCCCGATCTTTCTTGGACTTTGATTTTGGGAGAAGGTACTTTGTGAGCAGCGACCACTGCCACTAAATTCGAGGGTCCTGCCACTGGAGAAGTTCTTGGGGTCATCAACGGAGAAGTTCTTGGTGTGATCAACGTCTCCAAGTACTCTTCAGTTCTTGGTGACGTCAACGGAGAAGTGAATGAACCTGAGGCTACCGGAGACGCGGTCACCGCCGTGGCAGGTTGTGGCTTGCGAGTGTAAGGTTGCTTCCTGGCCGAAGTGCCTCTATTGCGAGTAATTTTCTTCTGTGGACTTTTCTTTTTCTGGGGGTATTTTCTCTGTTTCTTTTTTGGGGGGGGCTTCTTTTCTTTTTCCGGGGTGGTGTCTGGTAAGAGGAGGGTCCCGCCACTGGAGAAGTTCTTGGAGACACGGGTCTCCTTGAGGACCTGGTCTTTTTCTTCTTCTTGGAGCTTCGTTTGACATTTTTCTTGGGGAGAACTATGGGGGCATTATGATCCCATCTTAAGAGAGAGCGAATGATGACCCCTCCTAGAGTACCGCTCCCTCCAGGTTTCAAAATGATTTGTTTTTTTATCTGAGTGTCGATGCGGGGATCGGCCAGTTGGGTCAAAGCGACTTTGTTTCGATCAAAACAGCGTTTGGTTTGATGAGGAATCTGAATGATCCCTTGGAGTAATTGACGTGCCGTCACCGTGAACCATCGTAAGACTTCTTTGAGACTAGCTTCTAAGACACGAGCTCGTGTTTGTGGATTTTTTTCTCGATTGATGCCATACAAGGCACGAATCAATTTGACGGGAAGATGCGAGTGAAGGGACGTCATGTTGACGTTGTGAGACATACGAAAAGGGTCTGAGGTTTTATAGATTTTTTTTGTGGAATGAAGTAAAGTCGAGGACGGAGACGTGTACAGGACAGGCCCTCCGTCTTGGCACCAGTGGTGAAACAAGTGGGTACGAAATCGCAAATCATCGGGGGTCGTAGGTTTCAAATCGACGAGTAAATAGGCGTGTGGAGTTTGAGTGGCATCGTCGTACGCCTGAGTCAGCCAAGGCGTTCCTAACTGTTTGGCTAAGACTTCCACTTGCGATTTATCTCGAGGGCTTTTAAACAAGACCACGTAATGCGCATTGAGACTGATGGTGCGATGGGCTTTACTTTGTTGAAACAAATTTTGAGTGATGTAAACGACACTGACATTACGGTGATGCCCTTTGCGCGTGAACCACAGTTTAATTGCTTCTTCGTCTTCTCCTAACATGTCGTCGAAAATGACCAAATGGGTTTGACGGGAGTCAGAGACGATGCCGTCGTCTTCTTTAGGAATGCCTTCCACAAACACGATGGAATCGCCTTGACTTTCTCGCAAGAGGCTGTACGCCGATTACCACTCTTTGTAACACCACACAATGCGTTGAGGTGGTCGATCGATCAAATGATGTTTATGTTCGATCAAACGTTTGAGGAATTCGGTTTTGCCTGAACCGCTAGGTCCAGCAATGAGCATGTTAAAGGGATGGCGAAGATACAAAGCCTCCCAACTGGCACGATCTAAGTGTTCGTCGATGACTTTGACAGTAGATGAAGAGGGAGCAGAGATAGCAGAGGTAGCCATAGTGTCAGGAATGTCACTTGTGACACGACAACAAACAAGACGAGAGTTTATATACTTTTCTCAGGACACGTTTATTGAATGTTTTAAACATGAACACGAAATACAAAAATACATAAAAGCCAAAGGCTTAAGTACAACGATAAAAGGCACATGATAACCATCAACGTGGAATAAACACAAGTGTCTGTACAACATGTTTTGGGTAATGTTCTGACCAGTTCTATAGGGGGTAAGGTCACACAAGTGTCCTCCCGAAAGGGTCTTTTAGGCATGTCCACGACAGTCCTGTCCTGGGTGCCGGGTTCTTCTGGCACTGTCACTAACACAGGTTGAAAAGTAACTTTTTTCCTTGAACAACTCTCGTGCATACTGGGCCTCAAAACACCCTTTTTTCCAGTCATGGACATCTGTCCAATTGGGGTGTAAGACACAAGCTACACACACATCGTCATACACGTCTTCGGTAGCTAAAAGTTGACGAATCGTTTTTTCCTGTTGAGGTCGAGAAGTATCCAGACGAAAACGCAAGGATTTGAGAAAAAGGAGTCTTTCGTGACCATTTAAGGTCATTGGGGTGGTAAGTACTGTTCGTAAAGAGTCCACAAGGAATCGGCTGGTAAACGAAATCCCAGAAAACAAGTCACTAAGACACACACCACTTGTCGACCCAACTTGGATGGATACAGTTCTTGTAATAATTGATGGTAATGATCCACGGTTTAAATATGGTCATTGAGTTCCTTCCACGGAATCTGTTCAATCACTTGTGACATAAGCCGTGGCATGGATTCCTGATTTTATAGTCTCTTTATTTCGGAAGCAATAGTACCAGTGGTTAAAGATCTGGTGACGTAATGGATGCAATTGTTCTTTACATTTGACTTGTATTTTGACCAGCTCTCGGTAAATGCGTTCTCTCAACTCCACAGGCAAAGCACGAATGTTCTCTTGCAAAGTATCCATGAATAGGTCAGTCCGTACAATTCACAATCTTCTCCTAGGGCAAAAGTAATCCACATAGTGAGTAATTTCTGGCCACTGCCGTTCAGAATAACGTCCAAGAATCTCATTGAACTCTTTTGATGTAAGCGGTCTAGAGTAATATAATAGGACGAATGCACACTTGACCCAGAGAAATCTAACACACTGGTTGACTTTCTCGGCACAAAAGTTCTACAGTCACCCATTGAGATTTCACTCTGGCAAACCCCTGCCAAACTTCCTTGTAAATCTTCTCTTGCAGTTCTTTAGGTAATGATTCAATATCGTTTTTGAAATGAAGTTTAAATACTGGTCTCGGTGATGTCCAACATTTGACTCCTAACCAATCTGGTTTCTTCTTCTTCGTCAACGACATGGTAAGTTACTTCAATGTCTCGGTCTCACTAAGGGTAAGTAATGACAATTCGGTGACCATCGAGCATGTTCTAGGTAGGCCGAATCTTCCGGTTCCCAGTGGTGAAGTGACACACCGCAACTGAAGCACTTGACTTTATCCCCTTCGCCAAGGCAGAACAATCCGGCTCTGGCTAATTCTTCGGCGGTCGGTCCTCCCAGATACTTAGGCCATTTTCATTTGAAAGATTGAAGACGATTTTCAAAGTCGCAGTATTCCGACAAACGTACATGGAACGAATATTCGTCTTTCACAGGTTCGTTTTGATGAGGGTTGGGTGACATGGACAGGAGTTTGCTCAGGGCTGGATGAAATCCGTAGAGGGGTAAACGTGAAGGTGAACATCCACCTTTAAAACGAAACCCAGCAAAGTGTCCAAGAGGACGAGCGGCATCGCTTTTGCATCCCTCAGGTTTGACACGCACAGCATCACTTTCCATGATAGGGGTAGTGAGAACAAATTTCCCATGATGCTTTACGACATCACTAAGGTCACAGCGTACAGCATCGTTCCCATCGCAAGGCTCACAATCGCATTCCACTTCAGAAGCCCCAAACTTGAATTGTGCCTGTCTGAACTTGTTTTGTGTTTCTCTGAAAGTCTTGTTCGCTTGGTCTTGGTAGTCACAATGAACTTTCGATCTTGCCTAGGGTTCCTTTTTACATACAGACCAATACCGGCGTGTCCATACGGCAAGGTGAAATGATTGGGAAGTCGCACTCGCTTCTGGTACACGATTTGATAGACTTTTTCCAAGGGTCGACTGACGATGTGGTGAGTGGGTAAACGTACAATCTTGTTGGGTTGATAGGTGGTCACTTTAAAGTGTTCATCTTCTCCAGATTGCAAGGCTTCTTTCAATACCCCAAAGTTGACCACACGACTGGTACGATAATTCAGAGTCAATCCTTTCACTTTACACTTCGTGTGCACTTCTCCTTGTGGGTCCCGGTATTCGTAGCCGTAATTTTTTGGACCTCCACTGACGAAACTTAGAATCTTGTCGTCGGGATGCTCGTCTGTCCAGGCTTCTAAACGGTTTCCTTCGATGTCAGGGTGCTGTTGACTTGGGTGATGGATGTAAATGCAACTGTCCGTGTCAAAGTACAGGACGCGTTCCCCTAACAGTTCTAAAGCTTCGTACAATTTTAAGCGAGCATGAGCTGTCACGTAAGCCGCAATGATGACATTTCCAAAAGGGTCGTCTTGTACAAAGTCCAGATCTTCTTCGTATCTGACCAAGATCAAATCCTCGCGAACTACGTCCACGTGTTTCATGAATTTGGTTTTGTCGTGAATCATCTGAAAGTAGCGGGAAGGTTCTGTCAAATACTCCGTGTTGGGTAAACACGGACGTTGTGCCATTTTACCCCACAAGCAATTTAACATCACTTTGGCAAACGATCGCCTGCCTTCGTTTTTCTCGATGTGATCTAAAGTAATGCCTTCTTGTGCCCAGTATTTCTCTTTGAATGTATTTTGGTCTTCGGGAGTCTGACACCAGGAAGGATAGCCACTGGCTTCTTGTTTCATTTTCAAAAAGGCATCCACGTAGTCGGCGAAAATGCCTTTCTGCATGGGGTCACCCTTGTGGTATTGTTGTGTCTTGGGAAAGTGACAAATTTCGTACACTTCTAACAGTTGATATCCCATGTCCAGAGCTTTGAACAATTCTACGCTGACCCAGGTTCCCGTCAAAGCCCGTTCTTCCTGGGTGTGCTGACAAGGCTGATCTTGGTCGCACGTTTCGGCACAAGTACGGCACAAAGGAAACATCAGTTTGCCTTGGCAATGGTGAGGTAAGACGGGATGGTACAAGTCCTTGGGAGGCAAAACTTTGCACTTGATCAAGCCTTCGTATTGTCGAATGTTTTTCAGGCCGATGTGTTCCGTGAACAATTGTGGGTGCCCTGCAGGAAAGCGACAATATTTGCATACGTAGGGATACAGCGAACACACGTCCAAGTATTTCATTTCTTCTCCTTTCTCTTCGTCGGCTTGGTACAGCAAACAGGTAGCATTGGTCTTTCCTCCGTACAAACTATCCCTTGGGTTCAGGGGGTCCATGAACTGGTAACTTTCCACGAGGCGTTTAAATTCGGGATCAGTTTTCAAGCGGTGATCGTATTCGTGTTCCCACATTTCCACTACTTGGTATCCTTCCTGTTCTAACTTTAGGCGTCGCTGACAAGTGTCCTGGTACAAGTCTTCCATGGTTCGTTGTAAAAAATGATTTTTAGTGCCACGGTCAGGGTAACAGACGGGACATCCGTGAAATAAGCAACCGTTAAACTCGTACACGATCTTGGGGTTTTCTAAGTCCCAGCCATCGACCGAATGCGTTCCGATGGTCTTTTCGCCCCCTCCGTTGCTGGCATGCTGAATCCATTTGTCTTCCTTGTCGCACAAGTAATATAACCAGCATAGGGCTTTGACCGAGTATTGACGTTTGACATAGTTGGTCGTTTGAGGACTGATGACAGCCACAGTGTTTTCAGGCATGAATCGTTGCCGGTACACTAAGGAACACGCTTTGGCAATGGTGCAAGCATCTTTCAGAGGATCGACCCCTCCGTGTTCCATGAACAGTTCTCGAAGTTTTCCACAGCATCGTCGTAAAATATCCACGTCGGAACGACAATACTTTAACATTTCTTCCTGAAAGTCGAAAGGGTCCGAGGCGTGAGCCTGGTCCCAAGCGTAGAAAGCTTCTCGTTGTTCGGTACGCATGTTGTCAGGGTCGTAATAGTGAGCCTCAGGTAAATGGGGTAGAACGGCGTGTTGATTGGCTTCCGTATTGAAAAAGTGTGGAAAGTACCCTTTAACCATTTCTGTCATTCCAAATGTTTTAGGCATTCGGCTCAAAGGCATGGCCAAGTAACTCATCGAATCTTTAAACTGTACTTGTCCCACTTGCATGAAAATGATTTTGGCTCCGTTCAAAGTCACTTTAGGACGCTCGGTGCCTTGTTCCGTATAGTATAGAAACTGTCCATCGTATCCGGAGAAATTGTGAGCCATCACAGTGGCATGACGATGACAATCTCCGTAACGTTCGATGTCCTCTTGGCTCCACGTCTTGTCGATGGGGTCTAAGACCCATTGGGCAAAATCGGCTATCGTGTTCGGTCCCTGAAAGATTTTTTCACGTCCTCCAGGAATCTTGCTGCAGTGATGGCAATGACTGAAGATAGGTTCTTGAATGCACTTCTCGCACGCTCGATGAGCCACGCAGAAATTAGGAATGTGAATGCCAGTCTCTTGCATGCATTCGAAATCGAAAAAGATGAAATTGCCTTTCTTCTTGTGACCATCCTCTTTCTCTGGTTGGGGTGGGTATTTTTGCACGTAGCAGTGGTGTTCCAAGTCTTCGATTCGGTGACAAATGTGACATTTTTTTCTTTCCTGAAGATACCTGTGCCTTGGCACTGTTGGTACGTATGGCTTGTCCACACGTAGGGCACAATCTCAGGAGTTGACAAGTACATTTCTGCTGTGAACCTTGCGTCTTCAGATGTTTTTGGTAACAGGCAGGGCTGACAAACGTGCGCAGACAAGCAGGACAAGGCACTGGTTCTTGCCCTTCGTTCAGACAGGGTGGAGAGGCCAAACATACTGAGCATTTCAATCCGCAATGCTTGTGTTGCTCTCGATTGTTATAACCATGGTCACATTTCTCACAGTAATATCTGTATCCCAGGAATCCGGTGATACTGGTAATGGTATCGAAATGGTCATCGTGATAATAGACATGAATGTATTTTACATCCTTAAAGTCTTTCCCTCGAAACAACAGAGGCCCGCGCATTTCTTGAGGGTGCACTTTCAAGGTGTAGTGTGGAACTAGGACATCTTGCAATGTTTGCATTTCAGGAATGCCACAGGGTGTATCTGTGGACAGTCCGGCTTGTTGCAACAGGAGTTCTGCTTCACTTCGTTGTTTGGCTTGGTCGGATCGTTGAATAGTTTTCCAGGTTCTTTTCCATTCTACCGTGTCATTCTTGTTAGCATAGGTTCGTCCCACCACGATGGCCCTGGCTAAACACATCTGGTCTTGAGGGTTGTGAATTCGGACGAGACTCTTCTTGGTGCTGCGAAGGTCGTTCACCAATAAGACATTTTTGCGGCCAGTCCCTTGAGGAGGAGAGACATGGGTCATGTCCAGTGTGGTTTTTCCATCGGTGATGTCAAACTGGTCATTGGATTGTTGCACGTGTTGAATCTTGTCCATGACTTTGGAAGCGGTCAATTCTGCAGGGCTGCTAAACTCGATCCAAACAGGGGATTTCAAACCGTCGTGTTGTATGGAAAGTCTCAAGCGGTCGTCTTCTTTGGGTTGACATTGTCGCTTGAGTGTGGTGAGTAAAGAATCCCACACCCCGGTGATGAAACCTTCTGCTTTCTCTAACGGTACTTCGGACTTCACCGTGTATTTGTAAGCCGTGGTTCTAAATTTTCAAGAGGAGCGCTTTTCTGTCTCTCGAATGTCATAGTACTTTTCAGGGTTAACTAAGGGTGGTGAACTTTGTTTAGAGGGTTTGGATTCTGGTTCACTCATGTCCTCTTCAAAATCACTGGCATGAATTTGTGCCAAGACTTCAGCTCTGGTACGAGGCGATAGATCACGTTTCTGCCTCTTACTTTCTTCTTCTTTCTTCTCAAATGAATAGGATCGTTTCATCTTGAGTGAAAAACGTCAAATGACTAAAATTTAAACAGCATGGACTAATTTATAGTCCTGGCAGACCAGTGTATATAAAAGGGTGTGTGTCCTGCCTTTCACTATTCATTTCACTCTCTAACCGAACACAACGATGGAAGGGACTAGCCAAATCGAACGTTTCATCAGAGCTTTGCGAGGGGTCATTATAAAATTTTCTTCAGACCAGCCGACGGAATACAAGTCCTTCTTTTCGAGATAAAAGTCAAGATACTTGCTATATCTGTCAGAAGAAAGGGCATTGGTCTTCAGAGTGTCCAGACCGTCAAAAAAGAAAAAAATGGGCTAGAAAAGACAAAAGTCAAGATACCTGTTATTATTGTCAAGAAAAAGGACATTGGTCTCCAGATTGCCCAAAAAAAAAACAAGAGGAGTCAGAAGAAGAGAGGGATTCTTCAGAAGAAGAGAGGGATTCTTCAGAGGAAGAAAGCAGCCAGGTAAAGAAAAAGAAACAGGAGAAGAAAAGAAGAAGGGAAGAAAGTGAGAAGGAAGAGGAGGAAAAAACTGTGACGGTGAAGAAATTTAAAAAACAGAGAGTCTAAACAGTGAGACAGAAGAAGTGAATGTACTTTTTAAAGTGCTCTGTTGTGAATTGTGAATTGGATTGTAACTATTTATAAAATAATAAATTAGGTATGAAAAGGTAAGTGTCTTTGAGTTTTGATTTTAAATAAGAAGCTACACTCACGCACTCATATACACGTACTATAGGGGTAAAATGTTTTTTTTTTTTGTTCTTTTTTGAGTTATTGGCAATTGAAAGTCTATCTCTTTTCGAGAGAAGTGGGTGTCCCTGAAAAGGGCCTTTGGTTTTTGGTGTAGGGGTGAGTTTAAGCAATCAACTTTAACTGCCTTAAGCCTTTGCCACGGCCGAGGCCTACTTCTGATGATGATGATTGGGTTGAAATCACTAAGGGTGGTACGGTAGGCTTAGTCAAAGGGTTGGCGTGTTTAGCTCGGGAAGGTCGTATTCTCTTCGGTCGTGATAAAGAAGTCTGATACATTTGTTTCAGACTTCTTAACTCCGCTAAAATGTCTAACGGTACCGTGACCGTTTGATTTTCACCCTCTTGTTTCTTTGCTGCTGCTTCTTCTTCTTATTCTTGTTTTTTTTCTTACTCTTCTTGCTGTTGTTGCTGTAAAAGAAAAGTTTGTTCCGCTTCCTTTTGTCGTTGTATAAATTTCTCCAATTCTTCTTTCTGTCTCTGTCTAAAATTCTCCACGTGTGGTAATGAAGGTGACGAAGGTTCCGGAACAAATTCTTGCGAGGTAAGAAAATCCACAAAATCCGAATTCACCTCTTCTGAAAGTAAGTCCGGGTTCCCTTGGGTGCTCTCCACTGCTGGTGCACCCCAATTGATCGTTTTCTGAGTTTCCGTCATGTTGAATAACTGTCGCGTGGATTGACAGCGCACAGGCACTAGCGAATCTATATAGACCACGTGACGTCACAGACTGTTCTCTTCGGATTGGATGCGAGCTGACTGAATTTTGTAACGCGTGTTTGGATTGGTCAATGAACTCTTTCCGTTTCAATCCTTCCTCTACCTATAAATAAGTGCAGATCACAGCATTGATTTACCTGTTCTCGTCGCCTCAGCATGTGGACTGACGTTGAATCTTCCACCCTTGTGTCAACAATGATGTTCAGGACGGACATACCAATGTATGTCCGATCCGAATGGACGGTTGTCCATAGGACCGCCAGCAACCTATGGATACGTAGGATTTACGTGGAGAGGCAAGGATGCCTCAAATGAGTCCTTATTTACGGTCCTACAGTGAGACGAAGCCTAAGGACAAGAAGAAGTCACAGATGCCTTCATGTTAAGGGCATATATAAACCCAAAGGCCCTTTTCAGGGCCACCCACATTTCTCGAAAAGAGATCGACTTTCAATTGCCTACCCCCTTTTTATTTTTTTATTTTGAAAAAAGAACAAACAAAAATCCCATGTTAAATTCCCCTTGCCCTAGAATTGCTTTATTTCTCCCATGTTAAATTTCCCTTGTCGCTCAACAGACCCACGAATTATTCCCCATGTTAATTTCCCTTGTCGCTCAACAGACCCAAAATATATTCCCATGTTAATTTCCCATTGTCGCTAAAGTGGCCCAGAGATTTACGTAATGTTAAATTTCCCATTGTCGCCAAAGTGGCCCAGGATAGTTTATAATGCAAATTCCAATTGTCGCTAAAGTTGCCCCATTCACTACTTATATAATTTAGATCACGGCGATAATAACAGAACCTTGTGGAGCTCCAAAACATACATAAACGGGGCTAGAATGTTTTCCATTTACGAAACCCATATGTCCTATTAACATGAACAACTGTAAAGCTATATCACGAATACCAAAATCCAACGTAAGGGAAGACGACGTAATATATATTGGTATATTGTTGCAAATGCCATATACGTCATAAGGGGTGAAAGATGTTCTCAAAGTATATATACCATAGGAAGGAATGCTTTTCGTGTTGATATGAACACGAGGCCATATGTTAATGTTTACCGTTATTTATTAAATATCCGCAGAACCTATCACTAGTTTCCATTTTCCGAAACTAGATTTATTACTGGGAATAACATTATTTCAGAAGCATTCAGGTAATTGTCTCTTGCTTGCTACTGCTGAGAGTACAACTATGGCTCATTCGTCACAAACGGAAGACACTGAAGCCGTAATGTCAAAGTACGCACTCATCATTGAAAAGTGTACTTGCACAAATAACTAACTAACAAATTGTACAGATGATGAAAATAATCAACCCCACACAACGTATTTGACAAGGCCAATTTCCTACATAATATATATATATATTTTTTTTTTTTTTTTTTTTTTTTTTTTTTTTTTTTTTTTTTTTTAGACAAGTAAGTTTAATTTCACTTCTTAAACAAGATTTTCTTCAGCATTTATCTTGGTATATATGTACTAAATGAACGATATCAAAAGATTAACGATACCTTTATGAAACAATATAATATATTATATTATATACATATAATAGTTAATGCTACACTATAATATGAATCTTACCTTCAGATCAGGCGATGTCGTGTGTGGTTCACGTACATTAATGTTAACCAATAAACCATTTTTCTAAAAAATACGTATCTGTTTCAGATTGAATGTGTTTTATTTATACTGGTGATTTATTCAAGAAAATGACGTCCACCAAATAATTGACTAAAAATGTTGCCCGACAGGCGACTTCATTTTGTCAGCTTCGAATACGATTCTAGTCTGTTCAGATACGATACTTTGTCTCCTCTTTTGACACGCTATACTTTGTCATGTACGAATCTGCTTATATCTCTCAGATATAAGAAAAATAAAGATTACAATATATACAATGTGCGTGCATGTTGGCGTTTAATACAATACAACGTCATAGGTCATTCAGAGAGATCCAAATATGACGCAGCATTCATGCCATGAGAATAAAGATAATTCACTCTCAAATCATTAAGCTGACGGGCCATAACTTGTTAACATGAACCCGAGGCCATATGCTAACATTTACCGTTATTTAGAAAATATCTGCATAACCTATAACTAGTTTTCATTTTCCGAAACTAGATGTATTCGTGGGAATAACATTTTTTAGAATCATTCAGGTAATTACTGTTGAGAGTAAAATATGCTTCGCTCCTAACAAAAGCCACACAATGAAGCCTTAATTTCAAAGTATGCACTCATCAGTGAAAAGTGTACTTGCATATTGGATAACTAATAAATCGTAAATATGATAAGAATAATCAACACAACACAACGTATTTGACAAGGTCAGTTTCCCACATATAAATCTTATGTATGTATGTATGTATGGATGTATGTATGTATGTATGTATGTATGTATGTATGCATGCAATCATGCGAGCATGCATGCATCCATGCATGCATGTATGTATGTATTTATGTATGTATGTATGTATGTATGTATGTATGTATGTATGTATCTATGTATGTATGTATGTTTGTATGTATGTATGTGTACGACAGACTGCTTGACTTAATTTCCACTTTGCAAGAGATTGCATTCACATATTTTTCATCAGTACATAATAGAGGTCGGAACATAGATGTTGTGCTTGATCCTGAATCGAACGAGTACTCTAAGAATGACCGGAAGAGCCGTGTTTTTAACGTTTTGAAGAATTGTAGTAGACAAGGATGCCGGATGCCAGAAGTACCTCATTGGAGTGAATTACAATAGCCCAACTTTGAAAGCACTAAAGACACAGAATAGTTTTAGAGGCATCAGTCGAAATGTAATTGCAAATGGATTTGATGCGTCTAAGCTCCAGTTATGCCGCCTTGTATATGTTGATTACATGTTGGTACAATGAGAGATTACTGAGAAGTGATGCCTAGGATTCGTACTGACTGTGCATTTAATGTTGATAATTATTTTTTGAGGTATACAATTTGAAATTAGAAGTCTATACGTGGTGATCAAGACAGTCTTAGTTTTTTTTATTCTTAGCATGTTACATATCCTACTTGACCTTACATTGGGCGTGGTTCTCTTTGCTCTTTCGATGGCATTATTAACTTCCGGTGGTCAGCTGTATGTGTTTATTTGTGAATCATCAATATACACTTGGTGAGACTCCGGATGATGTCTATTTATGACGCTTAAGAGCGGATGAATATATATAATTTAGATTACGGTGATGATAACAGAACCTTGTGGAGCTCCAAAACATACAGAAACGGTTATAGAATGTTTTCCATTTGCGAAACCCATGTGTCCTATTAAACTGAACAACTATAAAGCTATATCGCGAGTATCAAAATCCAATGGAGGAGAACATGACGTAATATACATTGGTAAATTGTGCCAAATGCCATATAAGTCATAGGGGGTGAAAGATGTTCTCAAAGTATATATACCACAGGAAGGAATGCTTCTCGTGATCATCAAATTCGCACATTATGCTGCTTTATCTGAAATTGGTGTAGATACGCTGTTGACATGTTAGGACAGGATCTAGGATAGTGAGATTATAAGAGTGGCATACAGTAGGGATTATTAACATACTAGAGTGTGCTTATGGATCAAGAGTAATAATGCTTTTACAACATGTATTCATAACTTTCATCTGGTGCGTGCTTCGTAAGTGCTTTTCATATTTACTTCCATTATGGTAGTGTGTTAGTTTCCTAGTCAATCTTTAAAATCATAGTTGTGTTTGTATTCCATCCAGTGTGCTATTGGCCTGGTTTGCAGAAGAATTCGGCATAATAGTCAGTCTATTCGTTGCTGTAGCGTCAACATCGTAGTTAGAGTCAGTCCTTCATACCCCCATACTGCCAGTCATATAACTTGATAATGTACTTGATTCTTAAGTGGAACAAGACCTCTCAGAGGACATAATATATCCATGATCTATATTTTATGATGTTATGAACCAACACGTTTAATTAATTTTAAACAAGATTGACTTCAGTCAATTATCTTGGTATATATTTGCTAAATGAAATGAATGTTGTCACAAGATTCAAGAATCCTTCAAGAGACAATTAAAAAAGGAATACTACACAATTATACAAATCTTGCCTTCTGATCAGGCGATGTCGTATGTGTTTCACGTACATGAATATTAACCAATGAAACCATTTGTCTAATAAAGAAGTATCTGCTTCAGATTGAAAGATTTGGAGCGATGCTGGTGACTGATTTAAGAAAGTTACGTCCACAAAATAATTGATAAAACATGTTGCCTGAAAGATAACTCTATTTTGTTAATTTCGAATACGATTACAGTCTGTTCAGATGGGATAATCTGTCTTCTCTTTTGACACGATATACATTGTCATGTACCAATCTGCTTAAATCTTTTGGCATAGGAAAACAAATGAGTAAAAGATATACAGTATGCGTGCATGTTGACGATTAATACAATACAACGTTATTGGTCATTCAATGAGAACCAAATATGACGCAGCATTCATACAATGATAATAAAGCTAATTCTCTCTCAAATGTAAAGTTGACGGGCCATACATTGTTGATATGAACACGAGGCCATATGTTAACGTTTACCGTTATTTATTAAATATCCGCAGAACCTATCACTAGTTTCCATTTTCCGAAACTAGATTTATTACTGGGAAAAACATTATTTCAGAAGCATTCATGTAATTGTCTCTTGCTTGCTACTGCTGAGAGTACAACTATGGCTCATTCATCACAAACGGGAGACACTGAAGCCGTAATGTTAAAGTACGCACTCATCATTGAAAAGTGTACTTGCACAAATAATTAACTAACAAATTGTAAAGATGATGAAAATAATCAACCCCACACAACGTCTTTGACAAGGCCAATTTCCTACATTATATATATATATATATATATATATATATATATATATATATATATATATATATATATATATATATATATCCTTATGTATGTAATTATGTATGTATGTATGTATGTATGTATGTTTGTATGTGTGTATGTTTCTATGTATGTCTGTCTGTATGTATGTATGTATGTATGTATGTATGTATGTATGTATGTATGTATGTATATATGTATGTATGTATGTATGTATGTATGTATGTATGTATGTATGTATGTATGTATGTATATATGTATGTATGTATGTATGTATGTATGTATGTATGTATGTATGTATGTATGTATAATGTTGATTGTAATGTCTGAGATAAACAATTTGAATTAGAAAGTCTGTTCGTGGTGATCAGGACGGTCTTAGTTTATATAATCCTTAGCATGTTACATATATTATTTGTCCTTAAATTGGGCGTGGTTCTCTATACTCCTATGATGTTATTACTAACTTCCGGTGGTCATCTATACGTGTTTATTTGTGAATCATCAGTGTACACTTGGTGAGACTCCGGATGTCTGTTTATGACATTTGAGAGCGAATGAGTGTATATAATTGTGATGATCGGAATGGTTACAGAACCTTGTGGAGCTAAAAAAAACATATTAACGTGGTTAGAATGTTTTCCATTTACGAGACCCGTGTGGCCCATTAACTTGAACCACTGTAAAACTATATCGCGAATACCAAAATACAATGTAGGAGAAGGTGACATAAGATATAGTGGTATATTGTGCCAAATGTGCCTATACGTGATAGGCTGGTGACAGAGGATACCAATATATATATATATATATATATATATATATATATATATATATATATATATATATACGGTAGGACGGTATACTTTTGGTGATAAACAAACTCCCACATTGTTTTTTTTATCTGAATTTGGTGTAGATGACGTGATGCGCTATTGACATATATGGACAGGATCTAGGATATTGAGATGATAAGACTGACAGGCAGTAGGAATTAGTAACATAATAGTGTGTACTTATGGATCAAGAGTAATAATGCTTTTACAACATGTATTCGTAAATTTCGTCTGGTGCGTGCTCCGTAAGTACTCTATATATTTTTTCCACTATGGCTGTGTGCTAGTGTGATAGTTTACTTTTTACAGTAATAGATGTGTTAGTATTCGATCCAGTGTGCTATTAGCCTTGTTTGCAGGGCAATTCGATATAATAGTCTGTATACCCGTTTATTTAGCCTCAACGGCTTAGTTATCTTCAGTGTTGCATACACGAAAACTGGCTGTGATGTAACTTGTTTATGTACTTGCTACATAAGTGGAACAAGACCTCTCAGAGGACATAACATATCCGTGATATATAGTTTTTTTCCTTTTGTTGTAGACAAATAAGTTTAATTTCACTTCTTAAACAAGATTTTCTTCAGCATTTATCTTGGTATATATGCACTAAATGAATTATATCAAAAGATTCACGATACCTTCATGAAACAATATAATCTATTATATTATATACATATAATAGTTAATGCTACACTATAATATGAATCTTACCTTCAGATCAGGCGATGTCGTGTGTGGTTCACGTACATTAATGTTAACCAATAAACCATTTTTCTAAAAAATACGTATCTGTTTCAGATTGAATGTGTTTTATTTATACTGGTGATTTATTCAAGAAAATGACGTCCACCAAATAATTGACTAAAAATGTTGCCCGACAGGCGACTTCATTTTGTCAGCTTCGAATACGATTCTAGTCTGTTCAGATACGATACTTTGTCTCCTCTTTTGACACGCTATACTCTGTCATGTACGAATCTGCTTATATCTCTCAGATAAAAGAAAAATAAGGAGTACAATATATACAATGTGCGTGCATGTTGGCGTTTAATACAATACAACGTCATAGGTCATTCAGAGAGATCCAAATATGACGCAGCATTCATGCCATGAGAATAAAGATAAATCACTCTCAAATCATTAAGCTGACGGGCCATAACTTGTTAACATGAACCCGAGGCCATATGCTAACATTTACCGTTATTTATAAAATATCTGCATAACCTATAACTAGTTTTCATTTTCCGAAACTAGATGTATTAGTGGGAATAACATTTTTTAGAATCATTCAGGTAATTACTGTTGAGAGTAAAATATGCTTCGCTCCTAACAAAAGCCACACAATGAAGCCTTAATTTCAAAGTATGCACTCATCAGTGAAAAGTGTACTTGCATATTGGATAACTAATAAATCGTAAATATGATAAGAATAATCAACACAACACAACGTCTTTGACAAGGTCAGTTTCCCACAGAAAAATATATATCGTTATGCATCGTTATGTATGTATGTATGTATGTATGCATGTATGTATGTATGTACGTATGCATGCAATCATGCGAGCATGCATGCATCCATGCATGCATGTATGTATGTATTTATGTATTTATGTATGTATGTATGTATCTATGTATGTATGCATGTATGTATGTATGTATGTATGTATGTATGTATGTATGTGTATGACAGACTGCTTGACTTAATTTCCACTTTGCAAGAGATTGCATTCAGATATTTTTCATCAGTACATAATAGAGGTCGGAACATAGATGTTGTACTTGATCCTGAATCGAACGAGTACTCTAAGAATGACCGGAGGAGCCGTGTTTGTAACGTTTTGAAGAATTGTAGTAGACAAGGATGCCATATATCACAAGTACCTCATTGGAGTGAATTACAATAGCCCAACTTTGAAAGCACTAAAGACACAGAATAGTTTTAGAGGCATCAGTCGAAATGTAACTGCAAATGGATTTGATGCGTCTAAGCTCCAGTTATGCCGCCTTGTATATGTTGATTACATGTTGGTACAATGAAAGCTTACTGAGAAGTGATGCCTAGGATTCGTACTGACTGTGCATTTAATGTTGATATTATTTTTTGAGGTATACAATTTGAAATAAGAAGTCTATACGTGATGATCAAGACAGTTTTAGTTTTTTTATTCTTAGCTTGTTACATATCCTACTTGACCTTACATTGGCCGTGGTTCTCTTTGCTCTTTCGATGGTATTATTAACTTCCGGTGGTTAGCTGTATGTGTTTATTTGTGAATCATCAGTGTACACTTGGTGAGACTCCGGTTGTACATTTATGACGCTTAAGAGCGGATGAGTGTATGTAATTTTGATTACGGTGATGGTTACAGAACCTTGTAGAGCTCCAAACATACAGAAACGGGGCTAGAATGTGTTCCATTTACGAAACCCATGTGTCCTATTAACATGAACAACTATAAAGGTATATCACGAATACCAAAATCCAACGTAGGAGAAGATGACGTAATATATATTGGCATATTGTGCCAAATGCGCATATGAGTCATAAGCGATGAAAGATGATGTCAAATTATATATATAATAGGAGGGTATGCTTTTCGTGATCACCAAACTCCCACATTATGCTACTCTATCTAAAATTGGTGTAGATACGCTGTTGACATGTTAAGACAGGATCTAGGATAGTGAGATTATAAGAGTGACATGCAGTAGGGATTAGTAACATATTAATGTGTGCTTGTGGATGAAGAGTAATAATGCTTTAGCAACATGTATTCAGAACTTTCGCCACACAACGTCTTTGACAAGGCCAATTTCCGACATAAAATATATATATATTTATGTATGTAATGTATGTATGTATGTATGAATGCATGTATGTATGCATGTATGTATGTATGTATGCATGTATGCATGCATGCATGCATGCATGTATGTATGTATGTATGTATGTATGCATGCATGCATGCATGCATGTATGTATGTATGTATGTATGTATGTATGTATGTATGTATGTATGTATGTATGTATGTATGTATGTATATATGTATGTATGTATGTATGTATGTGTGTATGTTTGTATGTGTGTAACCGCTCATGTGGCCTAGTGGTTAGAGCGTCCACCTCGGAAGTGGGAGGTCGTGGGTTCGATACCCGGCCGAGTCATACCAAAGACTTACAAAAATGGTTCTAACATATACCTCGTTTGCGCTCAGCATTATGAGGTTAGTGTTAGGACTTGTCGGCCTGGTGCCAGGATAATGTGACTGTGTGGGACATAATGCTACGTGTCTGAGTCATGATGCCCCAGTGCTAGACATCACTATAAACTGCCACACTGCAGACATCGTAGCGAATGAAAAATTGTTAAAGCTACGTTAAAAATTATAATCACACACACATGTATGTATGTATGTATGTATGTATGTATGTATGTATGTATGTATGTATGCATGTGTGTGTATGGCGATAATGACTAATATTTTTTGGTTCATTGCACTTTCTATTCAAGTAGATGGGTTTTAATTGCAGGCATTTTTAGTTTACACCATAAGTAACTACTGAAACAATGTTTCAAGGAAAGGCTTTATAAACATATTTTCGTCGTGTAAGATGGTATGAACTTATGAAGTTATATAGTTCAATAAGAGTTAAAGATGACATTTTAGTCCGTTATATGTCTTGAACGACCCTGACATTAATTAGGTAGACGACTATAAGCCATGGTAACTCTTACTTATACTTTAACTCGATTTAATATTAATCGATTTTGAATAATTTTTCAAAAATTGTATTTGATATTTAGTTTAAGAAACTCGTTAGATATCAACCTACGTAACACCAGAATTTATAAAACATACCATAGCGGCTCATATGAAAATCAACACCATAGCCAATTAAGTAAAATTAAACATCAACATTACTTAATGGCACTCATGTCATACAAATGTGATGTTATAGTATTTAAATATATACATCAACATTTTAACAAATCTTTTCACAAATACATGTTCTTTCTAAAACTGAACAATGCTGAAATTAAATTCAAGTTTCTAATTGATTTGGAAAACACTCATTATGGGTAAACAAATGTGGGATACTGCTCATAGGATTGTAACTACTTCTACTTCTACCACTACAAATGCTACCACTGCTTCTTTTGATGTCAGTATATATGTTGTTGCTCTGCTTCTATTTCTTCTTCTTCTTACTATTATTATTTTTAATAGCATTATTAGTAGTAGTAGTAGTAGTGGTAGTAGTATTAGTGTTAGTATCATTATTATTATATACTGTTTTATTTATTTAGTAAGTACGAGCTCTCGTGGCGCAGGGTCATGCATCGAAGATGAAACTAGTGGACACTGCTACCGAATAGAAGATAGTTCTGTCACATGGTTCCAGGCATTCTTAAACTGTTCGGGTGATGGTGGCAATCTGGTTATCATAGAATCATACGAAGAGCAGAAGTTTCTAGCAGGTGAGAGATACAATTCATCGAAAATAATATTTTGTTCATTTGTCTGAAGGTCACATTATGCCAGATCTATTTTATTGATAAATACTGTTTGGTTTTCATCATGTCTGGCTATGGATATCCAAAAAGAGATATAATCAGTTTATGTTTTGAAAATATGTAGTTGATTGGTTGCTTGAATTGGGATTTAACCTTCGCACGAAGCACTGCAAAGCTTTATAGCGGAAATGTAGTATAATATATTATGTATCGAAGAGAAATACACACAACGATGACATGATGAAAATATATGAAGGTTCCCTATCAACGGGGATATAAATGGTGCGTGTAGGATAAATAGGTAAATTAAGGTGATTAACATTACAAATGTTGGTTAAAAATATTTAAGGGAAAGATGATTACACTCAAGCAATGTGTTAAAGCAAATGTTAGCTTCCAAAAAGGAATTTAAAATAAAAGACACATTTAATGTAAGTTCCTTCATGTGCTGAACATATTAGTAATTGTAGGAACGATCGCAATTACATTGGAGATCCTAATAATCTATCAAAAATTGAAAAGAGTTCATTTGAAGAAACGTGAATTGTTGCCATTTAATATGTGGGAGTGGGTAAGATAATTATGACCAATTCTAACTATTGCAATGACTATCTCGTCTTAACCGATGGTTCTGTAGGAAGGAGATCATTTTGGTTTGAACACAAGAAGCATGTTATTGACACCTTCATTCCAAGATGCTTGCCATTTGCTATATAAGGATTTGCTGATACCAGAGTATGGTATTTCAATTCGGATGGTTGAAGATATAGGGCTGCCAATATGTATATGTAAAACCTTAATTATATTAACAACGCTTTAATGACTCTCACAACAACGAATATTGTAGGTCTTAGATCACTGAAGTGATATCATAAAGGAAAGATAATTTTTATCAAGAACCTGTGCAGAACGTTTGTGTATTTTTTCATGTTCAATTTTATCATGGATAAAAATTTCATGCAGTTTTATACTCCAAGTACATGTATGAAGCGTAATATATTAAAGCTAGATAAATTTTGTATTTTGTCTTAATCCAGTGAGTTCGTTAATCTCCAACGAATAGAACGAACTATCGTCTAAGAACAGTACTACGTCAATTTAATTTATCGAAATATCTTGCAGTTCAAGCAACACAGATTGTGTATAATAACCAACTTTAATCTAGAGTTATTTTTTCTCAGTGAAAGGTTATTGTATACGCATTGTGCATTTCTAAAGTGAGCTTTACTTTTTATATGATTTGCCTCTCAGAACATGCTGATTTTATTACTAGATAACTGCCTAATTCTTTGAAAAAAATGCGTTCACATTGCAGACCAAATGCAGAAGAGAAACTTTTCAGCTGTTGGATTATGGATCGGATCAGAAAAGGTGCATCCAGAGGAAACACGTACTTGGGTTAATGGAGATAAATTCTCCTATGTTAACTGGGCAGAAGGTATACATGTCTTTTGATGTTTCTTAACAGTGAAGTATTTTAACTCCTTTGTTTATATTTCCGTTATATAATGTTATTTTACGTGCCTGTAACGGCTCTAAAAATAAACAACTTTGAACGCTGGAAATATTAATAACCATGCAAAATTTATTTTACATTAAGAAAACTAGTGTCAGGAGCATGAACAGTAGCAACAATGTTGAAAAATGTATTAGGTTAAATAAAGTAAGTGAATAGTCAATTGTGTAAATTATGTTTTGAGGATGTACAATTGGCATGCTACATGTAGTGAATTATACAATGACGAGGTTGGATAAATAATAACGCCAATTGCTTGAGTTCTTTACCGAATCAATCTACACTTTAAATTTATCGCAACCTCAATTGGTATATTTATCTATACTGTAATTAAGATGACTCTATGGCACTTACTTTAAATTATACATAATTGCAATATAATTATTATTTTCTTGGGTAAAGTAATTCCCAGAATGCATACAAATATCATGTGAATTATGTTTTGCAGTTTTGAAATTTTATATTTTATACAATTAAAACAAGGTCAGCCTGATAATCCTCCAGTCGACGAGAACTGTGCAGCAATATACTCTTCTGACGGTACTTGGCGCGACTACAAGTGTATATATCGTCATGGACACATCTGCGAGAATACTTGTATGTTCAAGTTTGAACTTAGATCTCATCTTGTGAAGCTATCCGTCTCACATTGAAGTCATAATTGTTTTTTTTTACTGAAGAAAAAATTATATTTACTGGCTCTTCTATCAAATTCACAGTATTAAAATGTCAGTACTTGTCATCATTGTCTAACATAAGTTAATAAACCTTCTGCAGCTTCATCTTGACCTTTTAGAGAGAATTTTGTTTCTAAACAATTCTACAGGTGGTCAGAAAGCACAAGTGTGCACTTTGCAGAGATATATATTTTGGAGACTTTCATGTACAACATTTTTTCCGTTAAAGAAAATAAAATGACTTATGTAAGCAAGTGGGGTGTAATGAACTTAGCTACTGAATTGCTGTTTGTTCAGGAATTAATCCTTTACATTTACTATATTTCAGCTAGTTTATTTCAACTAGTTGCCGATACTGGAAAACATTTTTATTGACCTAGAAATCTAGTGGAACACCTTGAGCGACCACCAATGGTCGTTGGCGCTGTATTGCCTGCTTTATTGTTCTACTGGTGCAGATATATATACCTCACCAGTGTATCTGGCTACATGCTTTGGTTCTATAGACAAACCGGTATCGTTACAGATGCTAGAAACGTCGGTTGTGCGCATGTTGCTGACCATGCAGATGTAGAATATATGTTATGCATTTGTCTCTTGCTTCATCATTTAGTAACGCCACAATAGCCAGCTGCCAGAATCTATTCAGTGCAACCCACTCTTGTAGCCTTGATCTCTGTAAGCAAAATATAATGGTCATTATATTGCCTAGATGTTAAATGATGAACAGGATCATTAATTTTTACAAAGGTGTCCGTGTAACGTTTAGGTTTGCTAACTGTTTCAATCGAAGACCCAGTTACGATTCTTTATCTTTCCGCTTGAAATAACAGTATATTTAATATTTTCACGGGATGTTGGAAAGTAGAAGATTGTATTAATGTCTTCAGTTATCTTTCATTCTAATGTAAATCATAGGAGCAGGAAACACTTTTTCAGACCAATGTACGTATACTTAAAAGTTCCCTTACAGTAATGCATCGGCGTTTTGGTGTTTTCAGGTTATATAGATACCAATCATTCACAGGATTAATCATAATACCTTTTCCTTTCTGTCATTTATGTCACATTTATGAACTCTTCGAGTAGAACTAATGGGGTAGGTAGCTGTTCATCAAGGTTTTCAAATTCTTATGGTTGTATGTCTGTGTTTGGCTTTTTAGCGGAAAGCCGGGAAGGGATTCCTATGCAAAATAGTAGGAGCTGCCCCTGCTATCAAGTAACCGGTGGGGCATAATATTGAAATCGTAAAATGCTGGAGCTTTTTTATGTTGTGCAGTCACACTGCTCAGTACTCGGCTTCAATAATATTATTTTCCTTAGTTTGTCCCCAAATGAGAGTTAAATTTCCAATTAGCAGATGGGAATGACAAATTCTGCTCGCGGAAGTCAGTCAACGATGACGTAGATCCTTTGTATTACAACCCTCACGAAAATGCCTCTATTTGTATATATGCTAACATTTAAAATAGTCCAACATTATAATGAATTTAGATGCAATTTTGAAACGTATCAATAAGTATTATAATTTAATAGCAGACTTAACCAGAACACACAATACAACGAGACTCTAGAATATTGACAAATGCCGAGAACAGTCTCAAGCTACGATTTGTACTGAAATGCCCAATATAACGAACTGCGTAGCAACCTTGTTAATATACATTACATAAGACTTCAGAAGTAGATAAATACAAGGCAAAGAACACAGCAAGTACATTCCACGATAATACAGAGAGTATGTTTGTTCGAAGTGAGTGAATGATGTATATAAAACTCGGTATTTTTACGAGATGTGAAGTTTTTCATCCACGAAATGAAATGTATCTGTTTCTTAATCTGAGCAAGGTAATGTTCTCCTATTTTGTGATATCATAATTGTCTATAAAAATGTATGTCAGATTGAAGTAGCAGATTTGATGACAACAGCTGTTAGCCGTTTATTTTTTCTTCCGTTAAGGTATGATATAACAACGCATAACAATAATTTTTAAAAGTTGAAGAATAATTTTTTCCCAATCACCGGTTTGAATATGGTTCGTCTGTGTGCAAAGCGATGGTATCTACAGCTATTCCATGCCAATATCATATTCAATATTGAAATACAATGTATCCATTGCTGTCGTCAATATCATCAGCTGGGACCATCTATCACTGCGTGTTTCGGCCTTTATTAAAGAACACCTACCATACCGTGTGGGGGAAGGAGATGGCAATGATGATCAGTCACTATATGTTGGTGGTAGGTAGTCAGCATTTATCCTAACGCTTTATCCATAGCCAGTTATGTTCTATTTTCAGCAGAATTTGTTTAGTGCGTTAACCTCCACATTGCAGTTTTTATCTATTATCCCTAGAAAAATGAGCAGGTTCCAGACCAGTTGAGCAGGAAACCCACAGCTTCCCACCTCTACCGGCAACAACTATATATTATATCCTTGCTCTTGCATGTCTGCATAAGTGCTACATACTTTTCCAACTTTCTTTAATAAGACTCATCACACTTCTCCCAAAACATTCAACTTGATAGCCACCAACATCTTTATAGACTCTGAGAAATTATAGACGTACATACGTCTGGACAATGTCCAGAAAAACACAATTGTTACCTCAAAATGCCATACACTAATGTCACCGTAAATTAGAAGTGGATAGGCTTGTAAGTTCATTGCTGTCAATACTCATGTTGCCGGAACATGTGAAACAGTGGTGACTGTTAATTCACCCATGAATCTCTCGCTGGCTCATTGCGTGTATTCCTGAAATTATGTGGTGTTTCTCTCTAGTCTCCCTTTCCGTTGTTTTGATTATGTGTTTGAAGCTCACGTCAAACAGTATACCAGAGCTGGTACAACCTGTGATGATCCCTCGTTTCAGAGTGAACCAGGATGTGAAAACAATTCTTCTGTATATTGTAGCTGTATTCCTATTATACTTTGGGATTAACTCTAACATATGCTCTGGTTTATGGTAATGGTGGTCAAGAGCTGATTCAACCGGTTTACGTGCTATTCAACCATATGTATTGATACGATACAACCATACATTTGTCAAAGTCCACCCGGAATCCAGGCGTCTTTGATGAACTGAAATATGTTACCTGTGTGCTTAATACACTCACAAAAGCCTGATACTACTCCGGTATACACTGATGTATCGATATTTTCGTACTTATCATGTAGTTGGTTAATTGCTCTTCCAAGATGAAAGGATTATATTTTCTCCTACGCTAAGTAGTTATATCCGGAACGATTACTATCTTTGGAAATTTTTCCAATGGTTCAGAGCATCCTACAGAGTCCTGCCGACAATTAAAGATCCTCGTATTCCACCATATCACTCTCATCAGTCCGTACATGTATCAATGTAACCGTCTACACATTGTAGGACTAACCAATAGCTCCGTGGACAGGACTAAATCTAGCCCCCATTGCAACTTCACATATCTCTGACCAGGTAGATTCTCCATTTTCTGTCACAAAAGATAGTAGCTAAACATATAGGATACTTGGACACTCTGCCGAATCATCGTATCTCTAGGGTAGCATATGCTTGTTTCGGAAACTCTTCTGGTTCAAATTTGCTACACTCCAGATGGCCTGACAGCTCCTCTCCCAAAAGAGGTTAATCCAATTTTTAGGATTTGCGATAAAGACGGCCCTCTTGCACGAGTTTTATCTCCTACTCCTGCGCAGCTCTTCGGCATTGATAACTTTTATTAACCTTTCTCTCCGTATCTCACGCAAGTTTTGCAGTCCCTGCTTTCCATACTTATGCAGCGTCACTAAACTTGTCTTTATAATGTTCCTTCTGTATGTTGTTTAGTTTGACTTGTCGTCTATTGGGACAAGACGTTGCTGGCTTTTACCATGTGCTATGGATACCAAACATCTCCTTTATGAGATAACGGCCATCGTATAAAGGAATTAGATCACCCTTCCCACATTTCCCTGCAGATCTACATTGAGGCTGTTCTCCATGTCATTCTCAAACTCATCCCATGCATTTTATTGTCAATCTTTTAACACCCTCCTTTCTCCCACCCACAGTTCTGAGTGTCTTGCTGCTGATCTTGATCTTCAATGACGAGGTGTTGTAGGTTAAAACAATATGTGCTCTCTTGTCAGGTGGTTGCGAATAGTTCGTTAGTCTCTCTTCAGTTATAACGGTAATGTACTGAGCTGCCTCTCATCCACTCGTCCCGTTGCACGTACCTGAGGCTAAATTGCTGAGCAGAGAACTTCAAAAATGCTAGTTTGGGGAATATTGGCATTACAAGAGGAATAGTTTCATAATTCGCTCAAGTGAAATATCTGACACATGTTACAACTGCCCTGTCGAAAATATTATGTTTTGCACCACTACACGCCTACTACACGGAAAGACAAGGAAACATCGTAAGGGGTATGAAAATCTACCAGAGGCTTGTAATTATTATGATGCAACGCATAAAACATGATTCGATAAGACCAAGTAGGATGTCAGACAGTGTTTTCATTTATTCTGGATTTCGTTTGACAGCTAAGCTTTCTACTCGTCTACCCGTCTACCCGTGTTCGGAATATATATATATATATATATATATATATATATATATATATATATATATATATATATATATATATATACACATTACAGATGTAAGTAATAGACAGAAATACCATAAATATTCATCAGTGTTCTCCCTTGTAATGATTATTTATTATTAGAGGTTTTTCTGTACTGCTGATTGTGTTTAAAGTACAACTGTAGAAAGAATAGTGACATAGAAGACAAGTCCACGTTTTCGACAATCTAATATGACTTTAGTTTTGTCTGCGCAAAAGGGATGTGCTTAATTGTCGTTTTTGACCTTATATATGCCCATGCGATAAAAATAATATAAGGAATCTGGGTGTAGAATAAAGAAAATTCCTGAGATATCCATGTTCATCATTACTTGCAAATAAAACTAGACTGACCAATCATTCTATGAGATTAGAGAGCGCACATAAGTTATGTAATGATAAAAATAGCATATTGTCTCAAATTTTAAGTAGACTGGATATAAAAGAATATGCGAACTCGAAAGGTTATATTAGTATTAACATTAATTTTCATTGTTATAACTAATCCCTACCCAGTGGTAGTAACAAAATTTGAGAAATTTCATTTATTTGCCACAATGAATCGCAACTAGTGCTACTACTAATACAACAACAACTACTACTACTACTACTTCTAAGAAAATGATTTTTCATTCAACATATAAGTCAGACACTACAACTAGAGCCTCACTTTTAAAGTTTGCGCTGTACATGATCATATTGTCTTGATGTTCAAGTTTGCGCTGTTTGTTTTGTGTTTTTCCTATGTGATATGGCTTTTTGTCAGCAAGTTACTGACCAAAGTTGCACTGGGAATGAGTGAAAACAATTTTAGTAAGTGTAACAGCGTGTGAATTCCTAAAGGAATAATTTCACAATTTAGGTATATAGTTCCATTTCACGTTTATTCTGCTTATGGTTATCATGAAGCGTCATATGAGGTAGTTCGAGCAAAGGAAAAGTCAAGTAACTCAAATATACATAACATTTATAAAACTATACAAATTCGTCGATTTCAAACAGTTGCATTTTGTTAGAAAGGATATTTGGTACATAGTATGAAAAGAGGGCACCTTTCACATTGTGCATTATCGTTTTTAGAGGAGCCTTAGAATTGATGAAATTTAACAAACAAGTACTATACACATCAACACCTTGTACAAAACTTTGCCATTTGTATCTACATTTTCCACATAGACACTGGCTGGTGACACAAAATGTGGGCGAATTCTACGTTTCTGTAGTTTCCCTTTCAACTACGCGTTAACTAAACGCAAGCTGTATACATTGAATTAAAACACATATTAACCTACCATTTGAAGTATTCACTTATCCCGCCTTCTATCGATCATAATCACATATGTTTATGTACGTCGATTTGCTTTAACAATTATTATTATTATTATTATCATTATTATTATTATTATTGTTATTATTATTATTATCACTATTATTATCATTATTATTATTAGTAGTAGTAGTAGTAGTTGTATTTTATTATTATCATTATTATTATTATTATTATTATTATTTAGTAAATTTGAGCAGAAATGCAGCCAGGTCGTACATCAAAGATAACAATACAGGGCATTACTACAAAATAAACATTACACGATCCACGTGGACCACGGCATCTGACATCTGCAGGAAAGACGGTGGCATGCTGATCATCATCGAATCAGCTGAGGAGCAGAAATTTATACAAGGTACATATTTTATCGTAAATAGTTTTCGTCTTAGTCTTTATTCCACAATTTGTCATATCTCTCTCTCTCTCTCTCTCTCTCTCTCTCTCTCTCTCTCTCGGAAATAATTTTTCAGGTCACCGATCATTGTATACGTATAATTAAGGAATGGCCTCTATTGTATAAATAATGAACGTCTTCATAATGAAATATATTCAATATGTCTCAATCGTTTAAGGTATGTGGAAATCATTTCCACACAGTCAGAAACTCATGATTCATAATCTAAAGCGTATTATCAAACACACAAATTCATTGATTTTGCATCTTTCATTGGTCAAAGAGGACACTAAAGTCAGTATACGTCATTGGATAGTTTCAAGGTCAGAAACTATAATTTACAAACTGGGCACCAAGCATAACATTAGCAATTCAATTTATTGAAGCCCTGGAACAATCAACTAACGCCACTTGTAAACAATAAACTTTTGTCTCCTGTGGCTCACAATTCCTCAGTAGAAGTTTATTTGTTCTGCATATATATTGTCTAAAAGTCTAATACTTCCGTCGGAATATAATAATCTTTTTCTCTAAAGTATTGCCAAAAGCTTAGAAAAAAATACATCCATTTGCCTTGCAGACCAAATACCGAAGATTAAATCCAAATTATGGATAGGTTCAGACAAGTTGCATCAGGAACATGAACGTACATGGGCTAACGGAAAGAAATTCACATATGTCAACTGGGCAGAAGGTATAACATACTGTAAAGCTATTTATTGAATTTTATTTCAAGTCATGCATTTTATCATGGCGACCACATTTCCCTAATATAATGCCACTGTAAATGCCTAAATCTTGTTTTAGCACAGTGTTCCAGTAGATTTTATTATATATACCCATTTGTATTCATCTGCATACGTGCAATACTTTAACAGAATATCACGGTAGCTAGATAATTATTTTATTTTTGTAGCAAAGGGCAAATTTGTTAAAGTAAAATATTTCCTATCTTATCTGAGAAAGATACAAACAGCAAGAGATAAGTATTAAAATGGATTTTGCAGATTTTGTTGTAAAATAGATAACAAACGAAGAAAACTGCTAGAATTCTTTACACAATGGCACACACAGTTCAAGCACAATTATTATATTCGTTAAATTAAGTTGGAATGAAGATACGAAACTAATACAAATAGTTTTCAAATAATATTTTACTGGATAAAAAAGATGTAGAAAAAGAATAAATAGTCTATCAAACCTGTACCTTCAGTGTCGTTTTTATAAATCGTTATATATATATATATATATATATATATATATATATATATATATATATATATATATATATATATATGTATGTATGTATGTATATGTGTGTGTGTATATTACTTTCAAAAGAAACATTTATATTGCAAAATAATATTTGTTTACAAAATAGTAATATTAAAATGTCACAAGTTTTCGCATATTTAATTATATATAAATTCAATAAATTTACGCTTACTTTTAATTTTATCGAGATTCTGAAAGCACCAGAAGAGCGTATGTCTTTGTTTGCAGTTTCTTACCTTGTACATTATTTGTATCGATTCGTTTTACTAACTCAAGGTGAGCCTGGCAATACTGCTTACGTCGAGAACTGTGCGGAAATTTTTACTTCTAATAAAATGTGGAACGACTACGATTGTTCAAAACACAGAGGGTATATCTGCGAGAAAACACGTACGTACACAATTAATCAGAGAAATAATCTCAGCATCACTTCTGATGGAAATGTCATATTTTGATATTTTATTAAAATATTTTACTACAATATTTTTGCGAATCAACATAGGTTGCAATGTCGTTATGTTCATTAAATATATACAAAAAACATGGGTTTTTTTTGTTTTTTTTTACAGCAACTTAAATATTGCGACTGAAGAATCCATGTTAGCCATAAATGTCAAATATTCGCAGTAGCGGCTCAAACTGAGCGCCCAATCTGCGTATTGTGGGAGGTTAAACGCTTCATTAAAATTTCTTGTCCAACACTATGACCAATTCCAGACAAAGATTAAAGAAGGACGACGAACACGGTTTTGTTAGATTCTGCCATTACAAGTTCGGTTAACTGGTCTATATGCAGACATACATTTTTTAAAGCGCTGCGGTCAGTCGGGCGTTCACCAACACCACGCTCTTGTTGATTTTCCATTGTCAGTTAGAAAGTGCACTTAATAGTATGTAACATGTATCCTAATATCGAAGGAGGTTACTCAGCCTGGTACGGCGCTGATGTGGATCTGATCAGTGGTGTCAAAAAGCGGGTTGAAAGTCCCAAAGTTTTAAGAGTGCCTCTTTTTGTAATCTGTTACAACTTTCTGGTAAGAAACTAACAAATAATTTTATTTTCAAAGTTATGAAAGAAAATGGAATTTGTATTATGAAGTGAATCCAAACTAATCCTTACAAAGGTCTATTAAAGTCAGGAATGAATGAAAAGTTCCCTACAAATTTAAAAACCTGAAATGCCCTGGTCCTCCAATATCTGTGATATTGTCAAGATGGCGTTGTCCAGAATTCCTTCGAATAATTTATCACAGTTCTAGAATAATGTTATAGTCCAAATAATGATCAATGTCTATTCCACTGAACAGTCCAAACAAATGTTTTTCTCTCAAATAATATGTAAGTGCAACATAAAAACAACAGAACAAAACAGTGAGAATGACTCCAGACTAGGAAGAAATTCATTGTTAATTCTCTGTTTATATAGACCCTCTTTTTCGACTATATTTCACAATAGACCCCTCGTGGCCAATCTTACTACTCATTTTGCGCTAAACATGCCTATTCATGTTCCTAGTCCAACTAATGAGAAGCTACTGAATTCTTCCGGACACCTTGAAACCCAATCAACTAACGTGAAATTTAGCCAAAGTAGCCATTAATTCTTATTAATAAGATTATTATTAATAATTATCAATACATACTTAAACAAATTTGTATCGAGCCTATCTAACTACAACACTCTTGATAGACGCAAGTTACGAGGCAAACTTTAACTAAAAACTTTCTGCATTTTACAGTCACGAACAAATTACAAACATTAAATAAATTCATGTACCAGGAGCTACAACTAATATACATTTATATAACACAATTTACATCGATCTTACACCATTCTGTATACTAGTATTGACTAGCAGCTGACATATCTAGGGTTCTCCTATTATGATATTATGAAAAATATTGTTTAGAGTCAATTGGAGTCAAGCCTATAATGTTCCGCTCAGCAGTATATCACTGTTGCTATCTCTGTTACTGCATAGCCTTCAATAGAAAATTAGAAAAAATAGAAAAATGCTCATACTTACTTGAAGTTAAGCATGTGATGTGAAAACATTGCGTGCGCAGTGCCTCTATAATAAGCCTTTATGAAACCTTACTTAATTAGTATTTCGTGATTTATTATTTACATACCACAAATAATCACTTTTATTGGTAAGCATACATTGTACTGAAAATATGTTTAGATCCCTTGAATATTTGCTAGCCCGTTGACCAGATTTGAAATCTAATATATATATATATATATATATATATATATATATATATATATATATATATATATATATATATATATATATATATATACACGACTGTGGCTATTTTATAAGGATAATACATGTGTAATTTACTTTGAGATATTCGCCCTGCAAATTTATTCACATCCATTTCTTAATTAAATGTATTTTTCCTTTGAGAATCGCACACGAAGAATATAATTTAATATGATTATAATAGAGCCAGCTGCAAGACTACGAAAATAAGACCTAACAAGTTATGCAAATGCTGATCCACCCATAACATAGCATATATATTCACTGTATACGCCATATGTAAAGACTAAGTTAGTGATTAATTTTCCTTCGTCTCCAAATATTGTGGTCATGTAAACCATGTATATACTCGTGCGGCCTTGCGATGTTGACGGACGTTTACATAGTATTAGTGAGATACTAGTTACGTTGACTACTCATGTGACTTTCTTCTAATGCACGTGACTTTCTTCCTTCAGGGATTCCTGTGGGTAACGTTTCCGCGTGCGTATGTACTCGTCATATGAGTGTCAAGTTGGATGGGTAGAGAGCTGTGACGTAAATACGTACCACAGTATAAAGACCATATACCAATATTACTCAACTCTTTTAGAATCTTAATCAAAGGAATTGAGCAAACATATGCACAATAATAGCAACATTGTTGGGACTCACTGAAAAAAAACGAGAAACAGCGCCATATTTTTATTACCACATAGTAGGTATAGTTTTCCTATAGTATGTGCAGTTTCATATTTTTGATATTACCACATGTTAAAATATCACTTTATGTGATTCTGGTTGGTCCAAATAATCACATTACATTATTGTGCAGTATCATCAGTACTGATTGGCTGGGATCGTGGGAAAAAGTTTTTAACCCCGCCTTCTGGAATGTTTGGTTTTGAATGAACATTTTTGGCGACCATTTTTGAACTCGACTCGCGAAAGTAAATTGAGGAAAAATGTTCTCGGCTATCTGAATATGGATAACTTACACCTACATTAGTTTGTTATGTCATGTATAACAATATCATAATGAGAAAAATGGCGTAAAACTATAAGACAAGAAAAACAATATGAAATAAATCTATGGGTATTCCTTATTTAATGGCGGGGTGGGGTGAGGTAGCGGTATGTCCAAATCATAGATATAGAATCCACCGTGTATACAAGCGTGGTTTAAATGTTAACTTACATAAGTAGATACACTCACCTCTATTCACAAAATAATTAGGACAGGAAAGGGTCCCCTAACAGAGAGAACTTTATTCAACCACAGCATCTTTACGCAGTATATATATATGGGATGCAAATTCGACTCAAAAATAAATGTGTTTACCTCTTCTGTACAGTCTATTGTTCCAGTCAAATACTGTAACTATCCGGTCACAAATGCATTGCAGTAAATGTGGGAATTTCTGCAGCCAATGTAGCGTTTAGTTCTGCAGTGATATTTTAGGGTAATCATATACTCTAGGCCTGCTGTTTACCGTATCAATGTGGCATCACATAGCATTGATGATTCTCTTATGAAAAATGATTTTGTCGTTATAAAATGTTATATTTATTAGGATGAAAGCTTTTTCTTAGATTTATAGTTTGTAAAAATGCACAGTCTACTTTTACTAGTTCAACTTTGTTTGGGACTATCTTGTGTACACAACAAATTAAATGTTTTTCCACTGAAATAAAAAATATGTGACACAAAATAATCTTAAATGGGTAATGACTTAATATTTAATTTATGAAAAATAAATACAATATTAAATCGTTGCCCATTTGAGATCCTCTATATATTAAGTGATATTGCCGTCTATTATTACCAGGATAATTCATTGTCTTTTCTGCAAACATATACATATTATAAACCATTCGATATTTAATTATCCAACATGTTCAAGCGCAGGAGATTATGGTCCACGAGTACCATGTTACCATCCTCAAAGTTTTATTGCAGCAAAATTGCAATATGTTGTGACGGATTTTATAGTGTTATTCTCGGTAATAATAATACTAACAATAACATTAATAACAACAATGATAATAACAATAACAACAATGATAATAACAATATCAACAACAATAATAATAATAGCAATAATAATAATAATAATAATAATAATAATAATATTATTATTATTATTATTATTATTATTATTATTATTATTATTATTATTATCATTATTATTATTATTATTATTATTATTATTATTATTATCAGTCAATGCATCTGGTTTCATTCATGTAGCTCCACGTACATCCGAATCGCATGCAACAGTTATAGGTGTTGTTGTGGGGTCGGGGCTGGTTCTTCTGGGAGTTCTTTTGCTCTACTGCTTGATACAAAAAAGGTAATTTTGCGCGGAATGATCTTTCAAAGTTTATTGCTATTAAAGCTGCTAGCAAGTGGTTCTTTGAAATACTCTGCCAGACCGGATAATAAAATTGATCTTATATCTGAATACGTTGTATTATTTCGGTACCTGAGCCGATGAGATTCAGTTCTGATGTTAGAGTCTGAAACTCAAATTTGATGCATACATGTCAATAATTTGAAATGTTGCTCTAGTGAAAATTAGAAATTTGAAATTCTGTATCTTACCTTAAGTGTAAATGCTTACGATATTTTGCTACTTATACATATATATTTGTGTGTGTGCTTGTGTCTGTGTCTGCGTGTGTGCGTGTGTCTGTATTTCGAATTGTTTTGACTCAACAGGTTAAATACGATATATTTCCATTCCTTTGTAATGCTTGTATTTTTTCCATGTTAAGAAACATTTGGACTGAAATAGTAGCTGCAACTATTCTCTCTAATGATGAAAATAGATTCTTAGTAATATGCGAATCGTCTCTGCACACTTATATCACCATGAATGTTGATGCTAGTACCAAAATTAGTGCACCAGAGAACAGATTATGTCAAGATGCGATTTTTAAAATGTTTCTATGGAAATCATTTAGCTTGCCTCTAGAGAGAACACTTTATGCATCTTATACTTTTAGAAAGACATACAAGGAGAAGAAAAGAGATGAAGCTTACCAAGAAGTGCAGCATGTGGACATGAACAACTTGGAGCACGTGTACAATCGACCTTCTTCTGAAATATAATGTGCAATCGACCACTAGTGGGACCGGAAACAAACATACTGAAATTATAATCAGCAAATAAACAGACGAGTAGTATTCTCGTAAGATTCTTGTCTTGGGTGAATGTTACTCTGGTACTAAAACGAGTCTCCCTAGCGAGAATAAAAGAAGAGCAGATGCCAAACAGATTCTATATTAAGACTACCTTTCAAATGATAAAAAATGTTTTGATCCCACGTTTGCTAGCTGAAATTTAAGCCAAAACATACTGATATACAACATTTAGAAGCAAGAGACCAATGAAGCCTATGTGGTCATCATGAATAATTGGAAAACCACATCATTATTAAATCACGCCAAATATAATTCAACCCATCCTGAACTTCAAAGAATTTATGTATCATGTCACTAATGCGATCTAAATAGTTATTACACCTCCAGTACATTTGTATTTGATATTTAGTGTTGGTTTGTTTTAGAAAGTACAATGCTCCCAGTAATGCATTGCTGAGCCTGACAATGCTATATAAATCCATTATAAAACTGATATAACGTTTAGCATGACACATGGATGTTGGACATGACTTGGGATGTTTCTGGTCCCTTGAATAAGAATGGAGAATGACGATTTATACAATTCAAATAATAGCTGTTTCTAGAACTAAATGAAACCGTAGTTACTATATCTTTCGCTTAATTAAATAGACCAGAAATTCTGCATTAATTACTGGAGTTATTCCTTAAATAGTAACAATATAGGACAAATAGCTATTAGCTCTGCAGCATGCTTAATATAACGAAGAGTCCGTGCAAAACTCCAATAATTGCGTATACGCAATGAATATACCTTTTGGAGGAGAATATTTGCTATTTTCAAACTTAAGTGCAAGGAGGGACACAATATATATTGACTTCTTTGTCATGACTTCTATTTTTAAAACGTGCTCACTAAAGCTTAGAATCTGGCTTCCAGCAGCCAATGAAATGTGTGTGACAGATTATTTCACATATCACGTTCAATGCACGTTTACTCGATATAGGTTAATAGCGGAAGAAAGAACATTACAAATCATTATGATTTAGTCATGTTCACAATTTTAGAAACAAGGTTCACTTGACACAGTTTTGATGTGTGAAATACATCTTTCATATACCATCTTAGAGCAAGTAAAGTAGCAATGATGAAATGATACATGCATTTATTTCCTTTCGATAGTATATAATTCCTTAAGTGTATGTCAATAAAGTTTCAACAATTAGTTTGAAGGCAACTCAATAACGGTAACGTGACAAATGATTCACTATAACAGCTCCAGTTTTCTACACATTTTATTTTAAGTGTTAATTCTTCGGGCTAATTCATATGTTATATGTTGATCTTGAATGAACTGTAAACGTTGCTTGATGTAAGGGGGTGTCACGTTTACAATGAAGAACTAATTACTGAAGACTATGAATCATGCAAGCCTTATTTACATCGTAAATGAATGAAGTAAATTAATGGTGTAACTACATATGCGACAGCTATTAAAAGAAGACAGGACTTACTCGATTAGAAACAAGGACCCCCAATTATAATTGCAGATCTTGAGCTGTATTAATATTTCTGAGCCTGTACATCTGTTTCTCTCTCCAGTTTAACCTTCCTAATAGGGTTATTCTCCTTACAGTTGTTGTTTGCTCTTGTACACGACATTGATGCAAAAACTTATGTTTGACTCTTTTATAGTCTCAGAATTCTATTTTTCCTGTTTGAAATTATTGTATTCGTTTGTCACTTATCAATGGCGACGTATAATTCCTTTTCATCTTCCATAATCGTCTTGGATGAGTACTAGGATAATTTTTGTAAGACCTATTTTAGTATAAAAAACGTTAAGCTCAAGTTATTGCGTACAAAAATAGCATCATCACCAGATTCATAACAACGATTGATTGAATGTCCATAACACCGTTATCATAGGGACTTCACAGAGAATCAATGTTCATGACAGTTATAACAGGCGATGGTATGCATATTTCACGCAAATAAGAGTTGCCGTAGCAGACAAAATGTAATCCCTGTCGTATGCTAACCTCCTGTTCTCGTATTCAATATGTAAAATATTATCTTGGAGAACTAATGAAATCGGAAATTGTTTAAACTGCTGGCAAAGTGAATTTAGCATTAAAATGTCGCCTCTCTTGTAGAGATCTTTACTACTTTACAATTTTGCACGTGCACCATAGGCTGTTTGGTCTGTCATCGCCTGTAAAACAAAAATATAATTAACACAAGCACGGCGAAATTCATATGTACCTATAACATTTGTCAGATTTGCTTTACTAAGACGACGATACAAATCCCGAATAATTTCCAAATGATATTTTATAGGTATGGTTTAAGATTATGACATCATCAAATTACGCGTCATAATTATGTAGACCAGATATAAAAGCCGGAATCTCGATGGAGAATTTTTCTTAGCAAACGACATCACATTATATTGTCAAAGTTCATATGTTGTTGCACATGCCTAAATTATATTGATCTTTCCGTGAGAGGAATATGGCAGAATCATGTCAAAAGGTCACACTTGGTGACATATGTTCCATTTCTAATTTTGGCAATACTGTCATCTATTTTTGGCTTTGGTAATGAATCTGTTTTGATGACATTTATATTGACAGTACACATACGGAGTATACATCTGGTTTTGGCACAATAACACACATTAAGCTCTATTTGCTTTAAATGATTCTATAAAATCATTCTCCAACAAATACTGAGTTTTCAAACATTCATGATTAAATCCATTTTTTGTTTTCTAATATCACTCAAAAAGTGCTAAAATCCACATAATAGCTTATTTTGTTATCCCTTTCCCGGGGTTGTAGATGTGAAAGGTTTAGGTCCAGATTTGGTAACATTTCTGAATTCCTTTGATTGATTAACCAAAGTTGCTAGAGTGAGATTGCATTCCATCGTTTTCATCCTCACTGTGGGATAGGGACAACAAAATTAAAAGAATAATTATCTTGGCAAGCCATACCAAATTTATTCTTTAGCAATTATATGCCTGTTTTTGCTTCGTATACGAGGTAATGATACGATTTAAGATATTTCAATTTTTAAAGTTGTATCAGGACCATACAATTTTAGATTTAGCTTCAAGATTTTGTGTCAAAAAGCAATTCAAAGGGACTAAAATCTGCTGGATTTCCCACTGATTTTCTAACATTAAATGAGCACCTCATCCCTATCATTTCCTGTGTTGAAAGAATATGACCGAATCAATTTCTTCGAAAGTCTGATAAAATGTTCCCAAGGTCCTTTGACTTTCAGGGCTATTTGCAGAAGATTGAAACGGTTTGATTAATAACTCGTGTCTGACCTTTTGGAAAACTTAAGACCTTGTGGTCAACATATATTGGTTGCCCGACTTGATCTTATAGGAGAAATCGACAGTCTACCATTTTTCTGATAAATGGTTCGTTAAATGCAGAAATTAGCTTAAGTTGAGCCTTACGTATCTTCTCGTTGGGATTCCTAATGATTGACAGGTATGTTAAAATCGATATTATTGAGAAGCATCATATTTGGTTTCTGGCGAATAAAAAGGGTTCAAGATCTTATGATCAATCGCATTAATTTCTAAATGAACAGTTAATGGTGTTCTCGCGGACTACACTAACAACTTCATAACACTATGATTCTGCAATAGCTCACTCACCGCTCGTTACTAGCGGTTACCCCAAGTGATCTCCATTTTCATTGAAGGACCCCATGTTTTACAAAATAATACCCTGGTAGGTGTCTGGATTCAGCTTCAATAATAGCCGTCAAAAACAAAAAGGATACAGCAAGGTCTCAGTGATTACGTCCCATTTCTTTGTACCTTAAGTACACGTAGGAAGCGATGTCAAGCTTGTGAAGAACGATTCCATTTGAATTTTAAATAAAATTGCCCTAATTTATAAGCAAATTCAAAGACATATTTACTAATGAAACCCAATTAACTATCCACCAAAGTGTAATTTACCTCCACGAACTGATCGCAAATATTCTCTTTTTCCTGCTTTGATAAAGAGGCGTTCGAATCAGAAAGTGTATACTGTCTAGCAAGCTCAGATAACATTTCCTTTTTCGTAGAATATAACCCGCCTTTGATTTGATTGAAACAAAGTTCAATACACTAGATGACATTTTGGATCCTTGCTGCTTTCACTAAATAATGAAAAATGTGTCATCATGAAAATAGTAAATGAGACAATTACAAACTTTTGTATGTATGCATGTATGCATGCATGCATGCATGTATATATGTATGCATGTATGTATGTATGTATGTATGTATGTATGCGTGCGTGCGTGCGTGCGTGCATGCATGCATGCATGCATGTATGTATGTATGTATGTATGTATGTATGTAGTTGTGTATGTAGGTATGTATGGATGTAAGTCTGTATAGATGTAGGTATGTATGTAGGTAGGCGTTTTGGTAACCATCTACCATAAGTTACAGTATAAGGTACTAGTTATTTCCAGTGATTCAGAATACATATCAACACCTGGCTGCCTCTAGAAATTGCCCTCTGCTGGATAAGGCGGCCGAAGAGATGTGTTCATCCCCCGGCAGTGAAGGCAGAGGTCAACAGCTGTGTGGATAGCGCAGAGCTTCAGCTCAGGTGCAGTAGGATCTGATGGCCATCTTCTGAATCCTCCACGTTTTTCCAGACGGCTCGATACTGTCGTGCAGTGCACTATTCCACTACCCCAGCACACAAATTTACGTCACCTCTTTGCAAAACAGCGAGCAATTTCTTCAGAAGATTTACGTATGCGAACTCATGGTTATACACTCAGGTCTTGGGCCATACTATTTGTGGCAGGGGCCTCGCTTGGTGACATTTCATCATTTGTTCTTAAAAATAAAGAACCGAGACTGGTTTCTCAAATTATGGAACATACATGTGATTCTCGTTAGATTATTAATGAATAATAATTTACATTGTCTTTGTGGTTTTTTTTCTTCTTTTAAGATTGTGTTAGCTAGATATTTCTTACAAACAACAGTCACAATTTGTTGACACTAGCTGCTAGTCGTTAGGTCATGCATTGAAGTCTGAAAAGTGGAATGATAATCGTTGGCAGAATGCATATTCCAGGTATATATTCTGATGTAAATACATCATCAACAATCTTTATACGAATTAGTAAATAGGACCGATGAGTGTCCCTTAAGAGCCAAATAGTTCAGTAGACAAAAAACGGGCATTAGATAATTTTGTGTAAACACGAATCATCTACAAAAATATATGAAACTTTAATGCAATTTCTAAAAGGGTTTGTCATTTTCTTCTTAATGAAACTTGAAATATTTTCTTGGAAAAACTATAATTGATGACATCAGAAAAAAATATGCTGAGCATAAAACACAAAACCAATCATTACGTTCTTAGATGTGGCGTATTTGGGGGATATATTTGCATAGAATATGTATCGCATATCAGCCTATTCAATTTCAGGCAAGGATGTCACCAGATATGTTTGCATCACAAGGTGATCAAAGTAATACCAATATAACTGGTACAAATGAAAACATATGAGTTGCTTAGATGAAATTAATCTTTGCCAGCAAAACGTGCCTCGCATATGTCGAGGAAACCTACGACATCAACGTAATATTATAATATTACAAATACCGCATCCGAATAAATGATATCAAGCCTGTAGTAACCTGCAATCGCAACATTTTAGAAAATGAAAATATATTTCATTATCTGTAATGGTTTATTTATTAATAATCCGTGAATTTCAATTAATACATCCAATGCACAAGCAATATAGGTTACCTAGGTTATGGTCTTTCATCCTTTATTCAAATCAAAAATATTGAAAAATAACTAGTATTGTGATACACGATGAATTATTAAATTGTGGGTTGCTGGTACGAATCGGGCCAGAACCGTTGATGCTCGTAATTTCCGTTTACAACGGTGCATCTTAAATCACTCCGGGATATGGGTTTTGGAAACTGTCTGACAATTGTTTCAGTTGTATTTTTAGACACAAAATATTTTAACTCAAAGGAATGTTTTCTCTGGCTGCTAATATTAGCTAAGTGTCCACTCTATTTTAAATCTGATTCGGTTTGTATCAACCAATTAATCGTCTGGCTTGTTTTTCTGTTTTAACCCCACAACGTGTTTCATGCAACGTTGATCCCACCCATATCAGTACATGTTTATATTGAATCACGTTTTTGAGAGTTTCAGTACGATGCTCAGCGATCAATGGCTAAACTAATATATAGAAATGTTTGTGACAGAACATATTTAATCGTTCAGCCATGTTAATCTTCATATGAAAACGTTTACTAGTTTATCAAATACTTGACCAGTCGAAGCAAAGGTTGCAAGCCATTTTGTCATTGTTAAAATGAATCAGCCTAACTCGGACTTTATCACAAAAGCGTTATATCACTTCTTTCGAGAATTTTCTAGCATGATTTCAAGTTTCATTTAATATCTTACAGTATGCTAATATTGTGTACGTGCACAAAAATGTATTGTATATCCAACGATTACAAGGAGAAATTGATCTTATTTGCATTTTGATCATATAGATCTCAGTAGGTGAGCTACCACTCACAGATACGGCCTTTATAATAATTTCTTGCCCATCTACAACACATCCTTGCAACAGCTAATCAGGTTAATGTAAATATAAAACAAAGAAGTTAAACGTCCATATAGGAGTATTATGTTCCTATTTTTAAAGATTGTATGCACAGCTCAGAAAAACGTCTTCCTAAATTATGATATCCACGAAAATATAGTCATTAAAAGTTAGTGTATATCTGTTTTTATCGTGAATTGTATTGAAAGTATAGATAAGTTTGTACCGTTCAATTCTTTTGTAATTTCAAGCTTAACTAATAATCATATCTGACCCATAATAAATCCTTGAGTTATGATACTCAAAACTTAACAAATACAATCCTTTCAAATCATGAGCAGTACCTATGCGGTGTTCGCAGCTTTAACGAGTTCACTTTTGGCACACATGTTCTTAAGAACTGTTTTACTGTCCAGGGAAAAATCTCCAGGAAACAATGATTACATGATCTTGTCCTTAATTCATATTTAATAGTCGTGTCAAAGGAGAACAACTTCGTAGCAACATGGAATCTGCAAATTTCGTTTAGATTCACACAATTTCAATTTGCCAATAGTAGAAGCGCCAAAATCCCACATATCGTTCTTTTCAATAAAATACGTTATAAGAGATTTTAATGTATATAGACAAATAGATAGATAGATAGATAGATAGATAAATAGATAGATAGATAGATAGAAATAGGAATCCCTACTCAACTTTACTTTTTACGCTTTTCATTTTTAAGCATACCAAAAAATTGTTTATTAGTGTCGCATATAACCACTAGATAAGTAACTGATTAGCTTTATGAATACCTGTGTAAATATCTAGGTGTACCAATATTTTTTTTTTTTTTTTTTTTTTTTTGTAAATGGAATGTCAGGTATAATCGACTTAACTGTGTTTAGGTAGAGATACTATACTGAGACACATCAAAAATGGTCTTTATGTCTGCCAGAAATCTGATAAAATGAATTTAAAACTTATAGTAGAAATAAATCAAATGACAATTTGTAAAAGCAGAGGTTTAGTTGCTATTCAGTTAGGATTAGATATATCAGCAAGTCTAGCTAGCAATATTAATTTTTAGAATTGTTTGGTACAAGTCTGAAATAACTCTATGGTTCAAACAACTGAACAAGTATAAAGCCTGGACAACTGAAAATATTGAGCTGTAACTACAATTAGTTAACAAAACTCTAAATTATTAAGTTCAGAAATGACTATGACAGATTTAATGTTTAGCATTATATTTCATTTTCCTGGAAATTACAGTTGTACATTTCGACTAGTTTCCGAATTATGATCGTAGGGCATAGTTTATTTATATTAAGAGAGTAGGTTAAAGCTTAAGACGCTACACGGGGAACGTCAGATGTTTACACAAATCAACTTAACGGAGACAATCAAGCTTTTCATATACTCCTGTTGGAAACCGGAAAACTAAAATCTCCCGCTTAGTAGCAAATGATAAAAAGAACGATGATGACATTATTTGTGCTACACACGTTCTAGGAGACACAAGTCACAATAAACGAACGTGGCAGTATATTAACATCGTCATACTGAAATAAATAAGCACCCTTTAATCGAAGAGTAGTAACGAAGTTCGCAAATCATCAAAATTGATGAAATAATTGCCGATCGATGGCAAGCAAAACATTCATGTGGCTTCAAAACGTGATTGCCTCAAGATATTATAATTAAAGGACACGCGTTTTGCGCAATCATGTATACAACGGTTTAAGTATCAGACAATAGTCAGACTGACAAAGCAAGTATTATGAATTAGTCCATATTTAAAAAAAGCTAAACCAATTTTATTCAAGACGTATTCGTCATTTTTCTCGAAACCTGCCATAATTTAAAATAATATTTAATCGATATTGCAATAAACGGTGCAGCCTTTAATATTATAAATTTTGCGTTTTCACATAGTATGATTAAATATGTTGTGTATGTGTTATATTTGTTCTAAGCATTCATTTCGTACGAACTGAGCAACCACCAAATTTACTTTGACAAACATTACAATTGTTATAGAATAGCAAAATTACCTCTTGAAATCAAGAACATTAAATCAATTAAAGTATTTATAAATGGTTGTTGTACATCTAATTCATGTATTTAATTCAATTCGTTGATACATCTGTATAGTGTATATCTGTACATTTGTGTAAGTCAAGTGGTCAGTATCATGATAATCTCGACAGATATTCGAACCATGTGTCACCGCTTCAGCAATCATAATCTTAAACATGGTGCAATCTCTCTCGTATCTCACATAGTAAAATTGACACTTCTACATTTTAATGGATAGACGAGCCTGATAAAGGACTATTCGTTATTAGGAATATTTCATTCAGTCACAAACTATTATATTTTAGCAAAATGGTCAGGTCAATTTTCCGTTTAGTGCGGTAAGCGCTAAATGTTGAAGTTAATATATATATATATATATATATATATATATATATATATATATATATATATATATATATCTCAAATAAACCGAAACAGAAGCCAAGACAGAACATTCATAAACATTATGCGTATGCTTAATTATGGTTAGTTCAGTAGAGTGAAATATTAACATCTGATGTATATATGGAATTTTGCAATGAGGCATCGGGTATCATAATATCATATGCATAATCGAATAATGAAGCATCAGACATTACACTAAAACGCACAAACCTGCGTTAGAAAGTAGAGACCAATATAGTTCAAATTTGGTTGTTGACATCATAAAGTAGCATGCATCACAAGTATATGTGTGGAACTGCGCCACGAACATGCAACCGTGCAGTACAAAGCATGAAAATATATAATATCTCAGAGAAACAACAATGAATCTTGAATCAGGTAGTATGTTACAAAACAGGCAGAGCTGCGCTAAAATGTTGAGAGTTTTATTTAAACATGTATAATTTCACCGTATTTTAAAGGGCATTTATATAACATACCATGATGTATATTACTTTTTTGGCATATTGTAGACACTGTTTCAGGATAGTTTTCATGATGGTTCGTTCTGTAGAAGAGCGAATAATTTGCATTGCTAATTTCACTATATATCTCTGAAAGGAGCGATATAATAACTCAAAAATTGGCGAGGATTAACTGATCCCCATTCACATCCGCTCCTTGGTTCTGTTTGTTGATCCTATTCACTCACAAGCAAGCCCAACTTTCCGTGTTTTAATAGCAAAATCAAAAGGGCACCGGTTATACTTCACCGTTATGATAGGTAATACAGGTAGTGTTTATAGACGGCATATTTTACTTTACATACATCAACCTTTTGTGTCTAAAGAAACAAAGCAAAACTGTGAATGTTGATATAAGCCCACATTTGACTTTGCCATATATTTGATAGCTATATATAAACATGGACTTACGATAATGCAACACGTGGCTATTATGTAGTACGCATCAATAGCAGACTAACCGAATGACAAATAATAAAGAACCACGAACTCATTTGAACTGTAATAACTTCCAGCTGCCGTCATTTTGCATTTTGATGATTTTTACAAAATCTTTCTTACTCAGCAAAAAATCTCAGATCAAATTGATGGAAAAAAACAACGACAATAAGCAGCGAATTAAATTGATAAATTGCTTCTGACCAATTAAAGGTTAGAAAAGGCAACTTGTATCGTTAATATTAAAAAGGAAATATCATACAATGTTTTTTACCATTATATACTGAAGGATATTTGTGAAAAAAGCATGTCATTGGTATATCAGTTATATACAATAGCAATTGAACCGAACTAATATCCTTGAAACTAAGTTGGACAAAATTTGAAATTTAAAGCCTATCGGTAGTTTTGTCGATCTACGTAGATATGACAGTCCATGCTTATTTATTTCAATACTTGTTTCGTTATCGCTTTTTGCACAATTGTATCACCTCAAGTAAAAAGTATATTTTAGCCATTTTTCCATCATGGTGGATGCATGTGTCACGGGATACTTTTTCACAAAACTCCTACAATCATTTTGTTTGCATGAGTGCTTAATCCATCATGTATATTAAGGACGGAAGTCATAAAGAGGTCAGGCTATCTATAATCTCCTACAAAAGAAAGATAAGCCATGACACTGTAAAAACAAGGAAGTCTTGAAACTCTGTGGATAAATCATCGATTTGCTAAAATTTAAGACTAAATTAAATAACGGTAAGGGACATTGGATAACTACTTTTAACAATACATAGGAATACTCTGTAAAAGTGAGAGGACACTTTTATGCGCTCCATGAGGTGTATTTATGATAACATTTGCCCCTCGAGTAAATACAAAATACTAATGCAGTGAGTTAATTTCCAAGCCTTGTTTATTGATATATGCAGCTTATGAAAACTATATTGTCTGTGTAGTTTGGGTGAAACGCAATCAAGCCGTAATTAACTAAATGTTTATTTGTTTAACACCCTCAACCAATCAGAAGGATTTAAATGAAGTGTATTAATAGATGCAAAAGGAGAAGTCAATTAATAGCACTTACATTCTTTAATTTTGCCCTCACGGTTTTACATGCAACAAAGCTTTAAGTTCAGGAACTGACAGAGTAGGTAATCATTTATTGAATTAATTATTAAATTGCATAAGAATTATATATAGGGGATCTACATATGATAGCGAACATAGTGCTTGCAGAATTATGCTAACAAGCTGTTTAGTGAAAACGTCCAATACTGGTCAAGTTAGTAAATATTAATGTTCAATTGCTTTTCTAATCATGACCATGTATTTAGTTAATCTACCTAAGCACGTGTACATTCCCCAAGTTGATTTGCTAATACTTCGCTTTTCCTAAATATACTTTTATTGTTAAAACTGAACGAACAAGTGTAAACTAAAATGGTATGAAATGCTAAATTTACTTAAATTACGTACAATTCTAATATGAACACATACACATTCACAAGAATCTATTTTATATTCAGATTATACATCAGAGTGTGTGTGTATGTGTGTTAATGCGCAACCGTATTTACGGTCATTTGTCGACATCAACATTAGGGTTACAAAAATCATGTCGCCCTAATTTGCTGTCATTATGTACATCACCTTGCTGACTGCTTCACATATAAAACTTCAGGCAAGTTTTATATACATCCGAGTATTAGTATTTACAAATTTTAATGCAAGATAAGTACTGTTTTATTAAATATTATTATTCAAATATTTAACCGTTTGTGAAGGCTGTGTTTTCTCCCATTCTCAGCGAATACTTATTAAGGCGACATTTTCAAAATCGCTTCCTTTTTTTTCAAAGTTAATACATATTTTAAAGGAATGTTTTCCGAAAGTGTGGTACTCGTACTTACGGTGGTATGCGAAAGTGTTTCAAGAGGTATGTGGCAGCAATAAATCACTAACATTCGCACTGAAATTAAACACTACGGCACTGTGAGAAGAGGTACACTGAGAAAACCGATTTCCCAGAAAGGCTATGTTAATGTAATAAGTTTGGGAAAACACTTTCTTAAGGTGATATATTTAATTGACTTGAAATAAATATACACACCCTTTTATTACCTTTCGTTCAGATCAAATCCGTTGTCAAAACAGTTCGCGCGCAGCTTTACAAAACGGAGTAGATGAAGAACTGTATTTAACGGCAGTGTTCTCTTAAAATTGGGTTTTGCAATGAATACTTAAACTAAACGAACTAAACACATAATTCATAAAATAAAACAAAATGAGTACACAAACTGTTTATACACACACACACACACACACACATATATATATATATGTGTGTGTGTGTGTGTGTGTGTGTTAATGCATGATACATTTTATTGAACTTCAGCACATCACATATATTTGTTCTATTTTGTTCTTGATTTATATAATGGCTCTTATTTTATCATTTCGTAACCGGGTGGCTTAATTGGTTAGACCGTCCGCTTCGGATGCGGGAAATTGCGGGTTCGAAACTCGGCTGAGTCATGTCAAAGACTTAAAAAATTGGTGTCAGCAGCGGCCTTGCTTACGCTCAACATTAAGCGGTTAGTGTTTGGACAGGATCGGATTGTGTCGGGTTAATTTTTCTGGGTGGGAAAGATGCTACAAGTATGCGGCATGATGCCCCAGTGCTAGACATCACCATAAACTACCACACTGCAGGCATCGTAGCGATATGACTGAGAAAGTGTTCAAGCTACTTTAAAACTCCAGATCACACACACATATTTTTCCGAAAATGTGTATATGTTTATAACTATGAACTAGAAGTATGGTGGACAATTATTCAGAGAACGCTGGTTATGGGTCATGGTACGTATCGGTAAATATCTTTACTTGCTTAATTACCCGTCCTAAAACTTGAGTCATGAATTAAAGTCTAAACATAAAAACAAAAATGTAAATATAACAAATTGGATAGGCGAATTTAAAAGAACGTTTGAAGATAAAAATTAAACAATAAATAAAAATAGAAATGGATGCTACGAATTTCGCAAGCGGGATGGGACAAACAGAAAGAAAGACAAATGTCGGTGTGGGTGTTTATATATAAGATAATATATTATTTATGCAATACAAATATAGGTTTATCGTGTATTTTTCTCATAAGGTCCTTGATATTTACGAATTGCTCTTGAAATTCGGAGCAAGGCGACATGCTATTTCGTTATCTCAATAGCCAGCATCCGTTTTGCATATGATAATACACTCCAGTTTCCTTGCATTGTCTAATTCACGAAATCTCAAATTGGAAACAAAATGATACAAGCAGTTGATATTTTAAGGTCATTTTGTCATAGGAAATAAGGTCATTTTGTCATAGGAAATAAGTATCTCAATACAATTGTCTTTCCAAAAGCATAAGGCTTAGACGAAACAAAAACCTTATTACTTAAGATATAATACAGTACAACAATATTCGAGTACAGTGCAATACAATGTCACAGCCAAACAAGATAAACAAACAAAAGAATACATAAATAAAAAAAAAATCATACATTCATTGTACAAACTACTAGGATGTATTTATAGTTTACATTTCACTAAGTATTTACTAGCATTATTTTAATATCGTTGATGTGAAATTGACATCACCCTAACTTTATATATATATATATATATATATATATATATATATATATATATATATATATATATATATATATATATATATATATATATCCATCTGCAAGCTAACCTAGTAATTAGTTGAGTGTGCTAAGCAGCTTACGTGCAAATTCCCTGCATATTTCTTTTAAATATTAAAAATGTAACTGCTTAAAGTCGTTGAAGGCATATCTTTGCATAAAATGATAAACAATTGTCAGATAATCGCACTGATGGGTCACATATAATTGATTCTTGATAATATCCTATTGATATAAACAAAAACGCGGTGTTGTCTGAGTATTTTACATGAAAGCCCGTTATACGTCAATGATGATCCATTGCTAATCTCGATTTTATTTTCAACAGTGTTGATGAAGTGCTTGGCAGATAATTTGATGACATTTAATCCAACAAATGGTTGGATCATACACCGTTTGAAAGTTGTTATGTTGTACAAATTTAAAGGATCACAACTCTGCAAAAATACATTTATTTACAAAATATGCCAATATCTAAATCTCTATCTTGTAAAGGTGAAATATTATTACACATTTCTGCTAACCTGTGGACGACGAAATGCAAACGAGAGCCAGGTTCACGCAGTGTATAGGAGACATTTCATTATAAATCAAGCTTGATGAATATTTAGTATATTAGACAGCACACGCTTTTGAAAAATGCAGTTCTAATATATACAATCGTTTTGACTCTTTTTTTATAACAGCCTGCTTGTCTGTATATGGTTTGTACGTCTTGATAGAATCTTACACTTTTAGTTGATATTGCATGCATACTTAAATGACGTAGCGATATCTGTCTTAAAAGTTTGGAAGTTTTTCCATGTGTATATTGGGAGGATTTTATTGCTCAGAGGTAGGACTGTTTCCACAATTTGATCACTAAATCTACCAAAGGAATTCGTTGCAAATATTTAAAACTAACAAGCCTCAATTCAGTATGAATACTTTTATCTAATTTAAAGGCGGGCAAAATAAACATTTACAATTGAGGTATGCATCAGAATTAGATGGTATTATCTTCAGAATTGTCAAGAAAATACTCTCATAATTAGTTGCCCTTTTATGCCTCAACCAGAACTGACTGCTTCTTTAAATAATTAGAATAACTAAATGTAATGAAAATCTATTGGTAATATATGGTGGCAACAACTTATCTGAAATCTGCATTTTGCTACCAAACAATTGTTTCGGATGAAGCAAACGTGCTGCAGATTTTCATGTTGCAACCAATTGTAAGCGTCCGGGTCCACCCCTACATTGTAAAACTAATACAAGTATCGGATATGTAGCCATGACCATAATCATAAATGTAAGAAATATATAGGGCGTAAAGAGTACTAAGCTCGTGTACTTGTCACTTTTATAATGGTAACATACATTTAGAAGATGAAGATTATATACATACACAGCATAGAAGCTTTGGCACTTGCTCAGAGAGCAGACTTCAATAGGCTTTGTCTTGGTTGGGTCACCCACATTTTGAAAGAAATGCAACGAATGCCAAATGGGCGGTTGATATAATATATAACATTACTGAACCATTCCGTAAATAACAAGTTCACACTTTTTCAATAATCGAAAAGTAACAGACATTGCCTGAATCCATAAAAGAGTGAAATACACATTGGTATGAAGGTGACGCAATCTTTGCTCTACTTCACTGTACTTTTCGGATGAGGGAGATGTGAAAGATATATGTACGATATTGGGACTCTTACGAAGGGTGTATCTCGTCAAACTATTTTTGTGTTTAAAATTACACACACATTTAAGAACAAATCAACGTATGTCTTTCAGATATAAACATATTTTCAGAAAAACTAAAGCGCAATTATCCCTTGAACATGATGTACTTTAACCCCATCCAAATATAACTCCCTCATCTATGAAAGAAATTACTGAAACTGGGTGTACTTTATATGTTACTCGCATCGCTTTACTCAGACCTTTTAACGTAATGTGTGCATGTATGAGGTTCTTGCATATAACGTGACCGCGTTAAATGCTGCTTTAAAGCGTGTTTAAATTGCTATAATTTCTTTTTGGATTATGTACCATGCATATAATTGAATATATACATGCTTTGTGAGCGAAACGGGACAAAAACGTTTACAAAAGGGATAATTCTATAATAAATATGTTTAAAATCGATCATTTTCCTTCCACAAATGTAGAATATACCATTCAGATATCTCTCAAATATTATTTGTTATAAAAAGATCTTTATTTTATTACGTATAGTCGCATATACTGCACCTTGTATGAATTGCCAATCATTTAAATTACTAAAGTTTATACTTTCCAATTTTTCCCCTTTTATACCTCAACCAGTACTAACTGCAGCTTTAAATAATTAGAGACTGACTAAATGTAATGAAAACCTATTGGTAATTTATGGTGTACACAAATTATCTGAAATCTGCGTTTTGCTATCAAATATTGCTTAGCATGACGCAAACGGTGTGCACAGTGTATAGCTGAACCAACTCTATACATTAGGGTTCACCTATTACATTGCAGAACTAATATAAGGACCAGAGCTGTAGCCATGATCAACTTCATAAGTGTACAATATATAGTGCGCAAATAGTACTATGTGCAAGTACTTGGTACTTTTATAATAGTAACATATATTTCGAAGATGAATATTATATACATATTGGGCACATACCTTTTGTCCCCTTGCTGGGTGGTCCACATTTTTGCAAGTAACATAAATGCCAAATGGTCAGTATATATAATACAAAATACATTATTAAATCACTCAAGAAAACCACCACTCTTCCTATAAAAAAATAGAAAATAACAGACATAATTGCTTGCCTTAATTTACAAAACAATGAAATGCAAATTGGTATGAAGGTGACGCAATCTTTGCTATACCTTCAATATAGATGTCCTTTTGGGGAGATGCAAACGACATATGTACGATATTTGATTCTTGAGAGACTTATATATTTAAAATATGTTGTATTTCTTCATATTTATAAGGAATATAGGATAAATTAAGAACAAATGTCAATGAATTTCGTTATGTGAAGATTAGATAAAGATATACACATATTTTCACCGAACATAACGTGAAATTAAACATTCAACATAATGTACTTTTTCTTAAAACCTATCCAGAAAAAGCCCCTGTCAAATATGAAAGCAATAATTTAGAACACATGGGGCTTAATTGCTAGAAACATATATAATTATTGTTTTTCAGACTGTGTGGATAGTTTGCAAACTATTTCCGACTGAAAAAGAAAGAGAAGAGAAATCGAACCTAAAATATTAGATCGCAGTTACTTTTTGACGCAATATGCCCTTTGACCCAATATACGTTTCGCACCATCAAAATGTTACCACTGTTTGAATGTAAGTCAGATATATATATTGGTCCTCTTTTTTAATCTATATTCCATTGTCAATTAAATGTGTCACTAAACAAATCACATTGACAATCATTGTCGCCATTAGTACGCGACTGCATATTGGTTGTATAAATGCTATATGTACTAATCAGAGATGCTGTCAGGACGTAAAATGCGGGAAGGGCGAAACGGTTTTACTAATTCGCGCACATGAGAATACATGACGCACAAACACTCCATCAGATTAATTTAAAGTCCCTCATATGAAACCGTTCTTTGTGCAGTATACAATTTTTATTTAACTGTTAACCCTTAAACTGATTGTTGCGACACTGATCATGCAGATGTATGGTAGAGCTTGTAGGGACATCTGATTATTTTAAGCCAGGTCATTGTTTACACATCAGAGTGCTCTGGCTTGATATGAACGGTTGCTAAATTAAATATGTTTCGCACGTCTGGCCCTGGAACAAACATTATGTCGTAGTTTGAACCTTTCATCATGGAAATTTGACAAATACGTAATTAAAATGCAGGCTACCTGGAAAACACCTTGGTTGATTTTCAACGTAGATTATGTTTTGATTTCGATTTCCTTCTACAAATGATGGTTGATGATATCAACTATGACGGCAATTTGAAAAGTATGAACTATAGCAGATTATGTGAACTGAGAAAGTGTTACTAACATCCAGTGATTGATTTTCAACCGAAAATGAGGAGCTGTGGAAAATTGTGCATCACAACCTTAAATAACAGTTTACCAACGTGTGTGGTATGTTGTCAAAGTCGCAGATACCTTAAGTTAATTTATTGTTGAATTTGGTTTCTTATATAAATATATGTTGTTGTTGTTTGACTTTGTAACAACACTGTCAAGCACATCAATATACAATAAGGGTTTCTTCTTTCTAAAAAGTGATCGTAGCGTGTGGATACCATGACTGTTGCAAACTGACTGAGACGAGCAGACTGAGTAACGAAAAGGAGGGTCTGCAAAACGGCTAGTGTGCTTTGTTAATGAAGCAATATTATTGCGTAATCAAGATATATGTCACCGCAAATCGTTTATACCATATAAAGGTGCTCACGCAATTAAAATGAACACAATACATTTCACAATAATTTATATTATTATATGCTCATTTTTTTCTCCGTTAACTTTACATTCTCAAAATCGTTCAGTATTTTACGATATTTCACTCACATGCACTTCATATTGCACTCAGGTGTGCCCAATAGTGTATTAGGAACTACTTTGTAAACAAATCATGTCACTCTCACTTATTAAACGCTTTACGTTTTAGTTGATTAAATTTGTTTTTGAATGAACTAAAACATATGTTTCCTGGACTGCCACATACCAGCTGCATTGCCACTTTCCGCTTTAACGTTTCTAATACAATGTTTCGGATTTAGTCTAGGTATAGATGCTAGTTAGGATTCTTGGAAATAACATGTATGTAACATAAACTGTCTTCTTTAGCTGTTAAAAAGAATGGCAAAAATATACTTAGTTTTACATCCTGAATTGCCTGAAAATGTACTTTCTTAGTTCTGCAAATCCGAATTACATCAGCGTCGTCAGTGGTCTCAAGCTTGATTGCACATTTCGAAATTATACTGTAATTTTGACTTTATTCATAGTACAATAATATACTCCTTACTGCACTAAAATGCAATACAAATTATAATCCATAGCGTCTGTTTGAAAATTGCAATTGAAAGACATCATATTTTCCCCACATTATGACAGAACATAAACACACTTGCAGATGTCAACACGCCGCTGAAATCCGATGTACTTCATTTAGAATGTGCACAGATAAATCCAGTCCATAATCACAAGATCTCGAGGAAATGACACAAACACAGAAATATGTTCATTCCGGATCAAATGGAAAAGTTGTCGCAACGAGCATTCATTCGCAATATGATTCCAAATTTAAATTTTAAGTAGACAAAAACGCCATTTCCTTTCGAAAGTTGTGTCTAGCGCGCGATTAAGTCAGAGTGTATCTGGGCGGACTTATGTACACATTAAAAATGATGTAGGTGTGTAATGATGACTCTGCGCTTGTGTATTTAGTTTGGAATACGTTATACAATCAGTTACTTTTCTTGTAGTGTATTTTTATTTATATAATTAAGGCTTAGATATAATAAGAAAATGAGTATATAATGAAAGGTTACTGCATTTGTATCTGAAAATATCAACTCGTTTTTTCGGATGGACATACTGCACTCCCATCGTCGTAGAGCATTTTCATCCGAAAACTCGTTCATATTTTTTCAAACATATGCAGTAACCTATAAATGTTATAATTACATCTCAAGAAGCTTTACTTAGTGGAACACTCGAATATTATACATATTTATCTATAGAAATAGAGGAGAAAATACTATAACTTACATTGATCAGCCTTGATTTAGTCTCATATATGACACTGAAATGGATTATTTGGCTTGTACTTTTACTTCCAACTGGAGGAACGTAATTAAATGTTTTGTTTCGGAATACTATGATGATGCTGATCAACAAACTGTAACTAAATTTCTGAAATGGAAATATTAAAGATTACTCTTGGATACTAGTTTGCATACCTATGTTCCAGGCTCAGTATTTTAAGCAAAAATCAAACCCTAAGCTCAAAGCAGAAGCCTTAGATGTATTATAACTTTGATTACAAATTAATTCGATTAATAAAATTTTCAGGATCTTCTAAACTTAGATTATATTATTAACCTGCTACATTTCGAGTATAAATGATTCCTATACATTTGTGATTCAGAACAGAAACGGATAATCTGTAAGATCTATGAGAAAAGTACCATACACGAAGTATCCAATTGTAATCTTTCACTTGCAAGTAGTGTTGATTTGTAGCAGGAATGTCCACTTAAGGTCTTTCAACAACGAAAGAGGTATAAACCTCCATTCTGATGTGCTGAGTACAAGACATTACTGATATACAAAAACACGCCCATTTCATGGTGTCGACGTTATTGTGTTAATTTGTCAGACATGGTTTCAGGACCTGTGACTGTCACAGCGGTGAATCTTTCCCCATTGAGTTGTTATTCCACTTGTTATAGACAGGTCTTCTTTGGATCAACATGACGATCATAGTAATGCCATGCTTTCGCAGTTATTATGACAAAAAGATTTCTGGTCAGAAAATTATTCCTTTGGCTGACACATTTATAGGCCAGGCTTTTCATGACATCAATTTTGCTCCTGATACTAATCAATGGAACGGTATTGGTCACTGTAATACCCTTTGTCTACTCATTGCCTCATTTGTAGTCAGCGTGACAAAGGATACTCACTTATCGTTAGATCTTTTTTTGTATCAGAGGGATGATTTCGCAGACTATACACTTGACATTTTCTGATAATAATGGGATCTTGATGAGAAAAATTAGACTACATGATGTATCCGCTAGTGCGGAGTGGTCGTTGAGCTGTGCAACTGTTGTTCCTAAATCGTATAGACAGGAAATGCTTACTAGCCAGTGAAACTCCTTTAACTTGTCATGCTGGAGTCAATACAACGTATCCCAAGATCAAACTTCATGTTTAATTGCAAAAATTCAAAGTGATGTTTCCAAATAATGTAGAACTTGTTATACTTGTCAATGACAGGTTTTACTCTTTTTGAACCATATTTTGGGCCAATTGTTCATGCCCAATTGTACTTATTGAAAAAGAAACTTGTATTATCAGCGGATTCTGAGATTGCACTCTTTCTGTTTTTTGCCTTTGGATGTAAATTAGCGGGAAATCGTTTTCCGTCTACTCCCTCAGAAAAGGAATTAAAGCACGACAAAAATTGCAAAATAAAGAACTTTTCAGCCCGGAGATAAGATTGTGTTTCTTTAGTCAATGCTTCAAAATCCTTTTCAGTCTAATTATTATGGTCCTTATAAAGACAAAACGAAGGGAATGAAATTATATCATCAATAGTCCTGTTAGGCGGACACAGAAACAACTGCCATATAAGTTTGATAACGGAGTATGTTGATATAGAAAAATATGTCAATTATTCAGTCAGTTTAGTTGTACCTGTCCCAGACTGTAACAGGATAGACCTGCATAGATGTATGGATCGAATGTCAACACAACACAATGTGATGAATGATAATTTATATAAAATGAATTAATGCAAATAATATATAGATAACAAAGACATTGATTTAACGCTCCAAACATAGGTCTCATTCAAGTACTCTATCCAAATATTCACAAATACGAAAAATAAAAATGATCCAAATGAAAGTGATATTCAAATAATCTTCTGGAATGTAAGTGAGATTCACATAATCTCATGTAATCAGAATAAAGATTCAAATAATCTTGTATAAACAAAATGACTCAATTGTACTCAATTGAAACAACCAATTGAAACGAACATGACTCAGTCATTTGTACAGCCGTAGGATTTATATATATTTGTAAAACTTTTAAAATGTGTCCACTGACAAACCACACAGATCTCCCGAATTCTTGGGTTGGCCCTCACTTCTATTGACCGTACACACCCTTCATGAATCCACCATGAGCACAAGTTTACAAACTAGAGGTTTCGTCTTCGTATGGACTTGATGGTTACATCATCTTCCATATCGACACAGACTGCCAGATATATAGCCCGAGATACCCGCACACACATACGCACTGAAAGCACACAGTTCTCCAAGATTGGGTCGGCCCACTTGTATTGGCTACACCCTCCCTTCATGGATCCACCATGCGCACATACATACGTATAGACATACGTACAGACAGCTACATACATCTCTAAACAGCTTCAGACAGCACTAACCAGCTTCAGACGGCCCTGAACAGCTTCAGACAGCCCTAAACAGCTTCAATAAAACCAAACTCGTCATAATAATATGTTCAGAATTAATATAAGTAGATATGTGCTACCAAATTAAACTCTGATAGCAACTTGTAATTCAAAAGTTCACAAAGTTACAAATCTGCGTTGCAATAAATGCATCATTTCACGATACGACATTAAAAACTGAATACGCTTCACATATCAAATACATTCAAATTTAACACTTACCCCTATGGCTGGAGAACACAAATGGAGAACATTCACTCCTTGACGAGATCCATAGACCAGAGTGTCAGTTAAAAACGGAACTTGCCTTAAATCCACAGGAGAGTGAGCATTAGTCAGGGTAAAATACCCGTGCTTATCGTGCATTTAGTGAATCTCGCCGCAATCTTATCTACGACGAGGTACATGTTAGTTCATTTGCTTACCCAGAAAACAATTATTCACCCTAGGTAACATTGTACGCATGTACGACAAAAATGATCAAACCGTTCTAAGGCGAAACCAAGTTATTTCTTGCCTTATTCTGTGACACACGCTGTCATGATTTAAATGATGATGTGCACCCGGATTTTAGAGCCGCTTGCCCAACCAGTTTTCTAAATTCAAACATATTAAAGAATCGGGACTTTGACACCCACAGCCACAGGAAAAGAATAAATTAAAGCAGGAAATATGTAAACATAATATCTTGTTTCCGGATGTTACAACTTTGAACAAACATCTATCATGCTGTTGAAATTGTGGCTTCTACACCTATAATACAGTATCCTTATAGGATGAATATACTCATGCTCAGTGCTTTAAAACGGAAACCGAATATCTTTTGCAGAAGATTTTATTGAAACAGGCAAAAGAAACTAGAGTTCATATTCTATTCTTGTGCCGAAATCAGCTGATACTTTCTATATAAGCACTGACTACAGGAAGGTGTACAGTTTCACCAAAACTGACGCATGGCCAATACCTATAATCCATGATAATATGGTCAAACTTGGAAAGGCAAACTATGTTATCATATTCGAACTGCTTAAATGATTCTGGCTTATTCCATTTAAGGATAGAGCAAACGAAATCATCTGCCTTTGCAACTCCAGATATACTCTACCAATATACAACGTTGCCATTTGATATGGAACAATCTAATTTAACTTCAATGAATATGGTAAAATCTTGCCTAAACGGCGGTGATGTCTATATCGACGACGCCTTTTTATACAGCGACATCTGGAATGATCACCTTTAAACTATACTGAAAGTCTTTGTTCCACTAAGTTAGGCAAATTTGAAACGTAATTTAAGTAAAAGTTACTTTTTGTCGAGTTTGTGTTAATGTTTTGGGGTATGTGCTTGTGAAGCCGGTAAGAAGGTTAAGTTTAAGTTATCTTTGAATTTCCCTTTGCCTTTGAGAGAAAATCAATTGATGCGATTATTTGGAATGGCCGGATATAATTAAAAATTTTGCTTATTTTGTCCATAATTGTTGACCAATCTGTTGCGTATGAAGTCAATGTTTATTAGTCTGACAAATGTCAGAATACATTCGAGAAATTAAGGGCATACTTGAAAATGCGCCAGTTCTTTCAGATCCAGGATGAAAATGGTGTGGATCGTCCACTGTGGAAATTCCTTTTAAAATGTTAAATGAAAACAACAGCAGAAAAAACATTCCGTTATCAAGATGAAGTGTTTTTCTCTGATATTTGCTTTGCAACACTTTGAAGTGTATATTAATTCAGTTCCAAGTATAACATTATTTAGTGACCACAACCCGGCTACTTTCATTAATAAAATGGAAAGATTTTTAACGTGGAGTTTCTTGTTGCAAGATAACAACATCGACATGAGGCACGTCAATGGAAAATGAAATGTAATAGCAGTTGAAGTTTCCTCTTGTACAGAGTTCTATATATTTTTTTAGTTTGTATACATGACTAAGACTTTCGTTTGGAACTGTATTATCATCATATGATCGTTTGGTTAATATGTAAATTAAATATTTTTTGCATAAATCTTTCTATTGTTTATGAGGGTAGGTGTGATGTATATTTAAAACGTTTGTAATTGTGTTTCATGGTAAATTGTATCGATAATTTCTAGTTCAATTTGTTGTACTGGTATAAAGTTTGAGAACTTATGAGTTGATTGCGCAGGATCAATAAATAGCTATGGCCATGTAGCTAATAAACAAAACCTGTTTACAAATGTTGTTATTATGAACGATTGGATAGGTAGGTGGTGGGTTCTTCGTATAATGAAGCGATTTCCCATTGAATGGGATAGGCTAGAAGGTTCATTTACGATGTGGGCTACTTTAAAATGTCATGCAATCAGTAAGTGCAAATTGGGTTTTCCCCTCTTCCTTGATGTACAAGTACCCGTAGGTGGATAATTATTACATTGTTATTTCTTATGATCTTGTTGTAACATCAAGACTTCAGACGTATTTAATGTTCAGTGTGTTCAGATATTATTTGAGAGGATACATTTGTTTGGATTTTCATTGGAATTACAAAATGTTTATTTGACTACCATATTTCTCTTGGACAATTGCGTAGTTATTCCAGGAAGTTCATGGCATTCGAGGATCTGAAATATAGTCGGAACATGTGATACTTTGGGCTTGAGAAGTTATTGTTGTGGAGTTTGTCGTCATGGTCCAGAACATGATAGGCCATACATGGCGGCCAATATAACTGGTGGAGGAAGAACCACCGACCCACAGACGAGACTTTGAACAGAACTTTGCAAAAGTGATATATAAGATTGTTTTCGGACCAGTACATTCGAGGATCGGAAGTATATTCTGAACATTCGATTGATTTTTACTTGAATAAAAGATTTAAGGGATATTTTAGATTGAATTCATGATACTGTAAGTTCCTTTTAAATTTTCATTTAATATTTTGATAATTAATGATTTTACTCAACCTGATGGTTTGCTTATGTCATTTACATTGTTTATGACCATAGAGTCGTAACTATGAAAAGCAAAAATATGTTGATTTATGATGGGGGATAGAGGTATATTATCATAATGACATTAATTATTTTTAAACTTAGACTATATAGTAAAACTCTTATAGTGTTAAATATATTCCTACTTGATTCACCTGCTTATCTAACCTGATTCAAAGAGTAGACATTGACTATAATGTAGGTTGGCTTATAAAGTATATGTTTTCCCTGTTCTGGTTGTTAGTGGTGAAACTGAACATAAGGGTGGAGAAGGATGATTTGGATTAATTCGATTATTTTTGTGGGCCGTTTTAGTACGTTTGACTAACAAACTCTCCGTTCTATTTTCTTTTCAATCACTTCAAAAATGATGTTACTACTTTGAATACGTTCCCTAATCGCATTGCCATATGACTATTAGCTTCCTGACTCGAGAAATTAGCCCTACTATATGACGGAAATCGTCGAGTCGTGTCTATTTCAAATAGACAAGAGGAAAGATATATTGCCATTTCCTCCGCTTAGCAGCGCTAGGTGTCGCTGGCTTTTAGCTTCGCTGCTGTACAGACCACACCTCCTACAGTTCTGATAATCCAGGCATATTTTCTGTTCCGATTGGCCCACCCAACGTTCCTTCTGGTTGTGTGATGGGAATTCATCCATCTACTTCATGTTTATGCATTAGTTTACAATTTCGGCCAATTTCGAGTGATTTTGTCTCCATTCGGAACTTCGTCATTTAAGAGCCCCGTCCCACCAACCTTTCCTTGACATTTTCCAAAGTCATTATGAGTTTACGAGCCTTTGACTTTGTTTACTTACTCCGTCTGTTACGGAGCTGCAATTATCTAAATTATGAAATGCTGATTGACATACATGCTTAGTTGATTTGTATTTCGTGACGTTTTGATATAATTGTGGTTTAATTATTAACTAATCATTATGCATAAGTTCTTAACAGGGCCACAGGATTCTGATACGACAATTTCGCTTCTCTGTTAGATACGAGAGCGTCTTATTAACTTAGTACTTTCAAAAACATTAATAGTTTATTTTCTGCGCTTTTCTTGTCGTTTCTACAGAATGTAATATGAATGTATTATATGCAACTTCATAGCATGGAATTCTACTGTAACTGCAGATTACTAAGTATACACCTTCTGGAATATGCAGCGTCTATAATACGTTGTCATAAGATGTCTGGGATACCGATTTAGCCAGTTAGTCCCATACTGAGTAGCTAATCTTGCTATTAGCTAGTTAGTAGCATACTCATTTTTTAACATATGCTTTTTTTTGGTGACGCTTGCTAAATACATGAGATGCACGTTCAAAACAACAGTACTTTCGGCATTGAAGGCTAGGAAAGACTGAATAAGACAACCTAAGGTTCGTAGCTGACGACACCGACTCGTTGTGGGTATGTTTTCCCTCATGTCCGAGTATGGCCTTGGGGCTAGCAGGTCAGTGCGCATGAGGTTCATGCAGGATCCATCGGATCCATCTCTAAATACTTCCGTACCGATACCAGCCGTTCAGACATCATCAGCCGTCCAGCTGACACCGGCAGTCTAACCATCCCGTCACGGGTACCTTATCATTGAAATAGTCTATACTAATAGTTCATAGGAGACTTCAGCGTCTAGCCCTGCCGTCGGCATCATAACACTATTATACGGGATATTTGTATGAGAAATATGCCTGTTCAGCGGCCGCTACCGATGATTGTCACACCGTTTTGTATACTCTAGCACTTGTGTCGACCACACACAGTTCACGCCAGCCGGCAGTACCGACTATGTCGGACTTTCGATTACTTACTACCCATTCTCAAGGGAGAGGTAGTGACATTGCAAAATACGAATTGCCGGAGAAGTCGATGCCCTCAGGGTAACATATGCAAAGCTACAGGCTGACTATTCGGAGGATACGGAGCTCAGTGAGTGCGAGGTGACTAAGGCAAATCCATCTTATTCAGATCCGACTAAGTCATGCACTGACTAAAGATTTCAAACCACTTATGAGGAAATCTATTGAGAGTTGGCCATTTCTGAATTCCCTCCACCCTCTGCTACTACTCAGGATAACAACGTCAAGGCATAAGTTGCTTTGGAGTGGTGAAAGAGACACCGTCCTTCCGGCTCCTTCCCAAAATTTGTAACGATTAAATAAATGAATGACCGGATATCAGATCGGATTGGGTACCCAAGGAACTCTAAGGCGTACTTATCGGAAAGTCAGGTTCTAGCGACTCCCTCATCTCGCAGGTATCAGATGCGCTCCAACACCTTCATACGGACCTTAGGACTCTCGACAAGAATTCGGCAGTTGTCCACATGTCTAATCCATTGTGATAAGAATGTGTTCCATGCCACGTCTAAGCTGGTTCGGATAACTAGGCGAAATTCTCTGTGTTAGATTTGGCCTCGTTGGCACTCTTCTGGCTTGCGCAGCAATGCAACAATAGCCACGCCTGGGACACTACAGCCACGATCGCTCGGGTCCTTAATGGAATAGCTCATCACAGTATGGTCAATGCTCTTACGGCTCAGTCTAATTTAGACCTAATCCGACGAGACGAATGTCTGCGGTCAACATCGCTTAAACTGCACCATACTCCTACTTTAAGGAAGACATCGTCTAGGTCTCCCTTGCCATTTGGAAGACAAATTGAAGAAGGTCAGGGGTGGGCAGCTCAGGAGCTTCCCCATCAACTCGGCGCTCACCCCTCACAAGAGTTTCGACCATCCCCGCTTTCGTCAGTGCTAATGGATTACCCTCAGCCCCGAAACAAGGACTTTTTAAGTCAGATATACACTAATATCGATCTCAACCCAATGTAAGGAGACCAAAGCCTAACCAAGGTAAGACGCGATATTATAGAGGCGGGTTGAAACAGACTTTCTCCGCCTTCAAGCCTCCAAGCAATAAGTAATGACGTACCGTCCCACTGTCTGCAGGCAAACTATCCGTGTTTAGCCGATTCCTGCGTTTTCACGAAAAAGAATATATATCTTCTCTCAAAATGAGTGGGAAATCCAGGTCATTTTTGAGAAACATCGGGTTTCGTTCATTCTATCCTCTCTTTTCTCCTGTTTTCTTAACAAAAGTCCCCACAGATCCGGAGAAGTAAACATTCCTTCAAATGGAGATACGATTGTTCATCTCAAAACTTGCAGCGGAGATAGTGCAAAATACATAAACCCCGGGGTTTTATTCACGGCTATTTGTAACTAGGAAAGCAAGTGGCAAACTGAGTCCAATCATCGACTTGAGTAGCCTCAAACAATTCATTGCAACTCCAAAGTTCAAGATGGAGACGGCGAAATTAATCAACCTCTCCGTCAGGAAAGTTAAGCATGCTAATCTGATCGACGCATATTTCCACGTCCCTATCCACCCCGTATCCCGCACGTTCCACTGTTTCGCTTACCGCGACACCGTATATCAATTCTCCGTTCTTTCATTTGACCTCAACATCAGCTCCTGTGCATTTATGCATTTTATGGATTGTGTCGTCTCACAGCTCCGAACATTGTCATTTACAACCACGGCAGCTTACCTGGACGACATCCTCCAGAAACACATAAGTTCTATATTACTCCAAGTAATGATCGATCTCCTTTCTCTTTTCGGTTATCTAGGCTTTCTAGTGAAATGGGAAAAGTCAGACCTCAGTCCATCCCAGAATGTTGTCCATCTGGGTCTTGAGTTCTCAACCACCTGGATTCTTCTGAGGCTTCCTGGTGTTCGCCTGACAAGAAATATCCTTTCACAACAGGACTTTGATTCGAGCGAGAGAATTCTTGCAACTCCTCGGTTTATTCAATATGTCAGTGGACCGGATCTCGTTCGGCCTTCTTTTACAAATGTAATTCTTGAGACAGTGGCCCCCATTTTTAAATCACCTCGACCAATCATGATCACACACGAGATTCGATTATCCCTACGTCAGTGGAGCAGCACCGGTTGGCTGACAATGAGAATCCTGCTATATAAGCCTCAAGCATAAGTCGCGTTCTGCGCCGACGGTCAGCTGTTGCCGGACATCACTAAAATCAGCGACAAGCGGGATACATAAGAAAGGGTTTTGCACATCAACATCCTTGAAATGATGGCTGTAAGTAAAGCTTTTGACTTATGTGAAGATCAACTTTCTGTGAAAATGGTTCTCATTATGTCCGATAACTCAGTGTCCTAGCATCAGAAACGGGTGGAGGGCAACGGTTCATACTAGCTATGTCTTCTGGTTGTGTTTTTGATTAAGCTACGTTTCTTGCAACGGCGTTTGTATACAAACTGATATTGATCTGTATCATTGTAAGGTTACTATAATAAGTTTGCTTTAATGATTCATAAAATATAGGCCTATAACATTTTACCAATTGGCTTATATGGCAAGAACAGCCCCTTTAACATTTTACCAGACACTTGTATGGAATGGATTTGGCAGAACCACGATGATTAAGCCTTGGCCAAAGATCATCTAACTGAGAACATATTTCTGCCAATCATGTTATGTATTAACACAGTCCTTGGCTAGGTCATCAGACGTTTACTAAGCCTACTAGAAGTTTGCGATATTCTTATTTGTGTTTTGTAAGCACTTAGGGGGTACATTGTATTATCTACTAATGGATATACATATCGTCTTAGTGGACTGAAATAAAATAGCGTTGATAGATGAAGATAAGTGTTGATATAGCGTACATGATGAGTTAAGATACATGATATGTCAACATGAATTTGAACAAATGTTCCCAATTATGATATAAGAGCCCGACTATACTACAGGTACATTCTGCATTATGTTATATAGCTGCATTGTCTTGGCAAGGGATTATAACTCCAGTATCGGTTATGACTTGTGTTCATGATGTGTGTTAAACAACGTTGGAACAGTGCAGTCCAGTTTAATAACTGCATATGTATGTTCATAAATATTGATTGGTGTGTGAAATTCGTAAAACGTACAATTTAGGATTTAAAATGAAAATAAAAAGAAAGTGACCGAATTGCATCAAGTCCGTTCCGTTCATTACCCTGACCTTCAATTTTACGATTTCAAAACACACCAGCATAACGATGTAATAATATGAACATTCTAAATTTCATACCTTGCATTAATAATATATCAATAGCTCTATAAGATAATGATATGCATTAAGAAAATGATAGGCAAATATAATATCTAAACAGTGCATGTGTTAAATGCCGGAACTCGAAGTATGATGTATTCTAATGTGTGTTTTGCAAGTTTTTCGGATGTGAATTGTCCTTTATACTATTGAACATAAAAGTGGTCTAACTGGATGGAATTCAAGGGGAGTCATAGTTCATCTAGTGATCATCAAAACATGTAATTGTAATTCGCTAGCATATCCCTTTATCACATATAATGTGACAATATTGCCACACCTATGTCGTGCCCTGGGATCAAAAGTGGTGCACATTAACCAAATTATCTTACTTCCTGTCATGTGCAACGTACGCACGAGTTACACTGGATATTTTAGGATACGATCTATCGTGTTGGGATCATACATCTGACAGGCAGCAGAGACTAATTACGTACTTGTGTTTATGGATCAAAACTGATAATGATTTTATATCATTCATTGATAATTATCGTCACTTGCGTACTTGGTAAGTATTCTTTATATAAATTTTCAAAATTGTAGTGTGGCAGTTAACTTTTATAGTTTGGCTTGTGCCCTACCTACTGTATTTTTGACCGCTATCCGATGTTATTCGGCCTGAGGATCGCGATATCTGCAAGTCTAGTCGTTTCTCCAGATTCAATGGCTTGTCTAGGGTCAGCGTATAAGTCACCATCACTAGCAGACAAATAATTTGCTACTGCACATGGTTTTATCAGGGAAAACCAATCTCTTAGACGAAACAAGATCACCGTGATCTATATTAGACGCTAGATAACTAAAGAAAACAATGTGTAGCTGATTGTTTGATAAGGTAGTGTGTTGCCATTTATCATAGTGTGAAGACCCGTCATAAACGCCCACACCAGCAATCGAAACCTTATGCATGTGGCATTTTATTTATGCTCCAGATATCTCCATAAACGAAACATTTGCATAAAAAAGACAATGAACCAACTAGACGAAATTACTATTTTGGAATGTGCCGTGAAATCAGGCGACTTCGTCGAAGTTTCATTTACATTACTGACCACTAAAATCTGTTTGCAATATATATATATATATATATATATATATATATATATATATATATATATATATATATATATATATATATATATATATATATATATATATATATGCATTAAATCTAAGGAAATGTCGTTCATTTTCATCAGATTTATCTTAGTTATTGACCATTGATTATAGCAGTTTGGGTGGTTTATTTGTTGCAGTTGTATTCAAGGGAATTAGGTCGACAACAGAATTGACCAAACAATCGTACCTGTCAAGCAACGACTCTTTTTCTAACTATTGAATACAACTATAGTCTGTTCAAATGGGATAATATCTCTCACCTTTCTAAAGCTATAAATTGCCATATCCGAATGTAATTAGCTCACTCTTATATAAGACAAAGAAAGTACGCAGGTTAACGAATATTTAAAAATATTAGTATCATAAATATTTATTTATTCCATGAAATTAGACTTGGCACAGAAATTGTACAATGATAATGGAACCGTTCGTCTTTCAAATAGTAAGCTTATGGGCTGTTGATACAGACTCTGTGGTATACTTTTACATTATCATTAGTTACAAAATATCATGCAGAACCTGTCCTTAGTTTCCAGTTTAGAAACCTTTCGAATAACTTATTACAGTACCATTGATGCCACATATTTACCACTAACAATGGTTAAATTATGGATCAATCATCGCGACTAATGTTGTCGAAATATAAATGTGGATATTCGTTTAACAATTTTAAACACCGGCCCCTAATTGCATTATACTAATGTAATGATCATCAGATGTAGTTATGTCTATTTAATTTGCATTGTTTGTTAGTTCTTATTTTTATTATTTCAATATATGCTATTGATAATGTATCATTGTATACTGGATTTTACATTGTCTAAAAGCATGTTCATTTTCCTTTTGACCTGAATTTATTGACTTTTGATTTTTTTGTAAATATGTTTATCCTTGTCTGAATGTAGAGATGTGGAAATACCCTATGAATTGCCCAGTCTGCCTTTGAATTTCGTCGCATAGTAGTTTAAAAAAAGAATTAGTCATTTTGCTCTACTTAAAATTAAAAGTTAGAGTCGTATTGTGAATAAATGCATATAGAGTGTGTCTCTATTTTCATGCAACTCAACTTTCCGTTCCTCATTATGATGGACTGAATTATCGGTCAATACAGTGCTGTAAATAAAATCGATTTCGGCTGGAAAGGTTCTTGAAATTCCAGTGCAGTTTCGAGGTGTATCAGATTTTGTATGACATGGCATTCGGATTTGCAGAACTTAGAACGTATACTTTGAGGAAATTAATGATGTTGTTGGAGGAATCGCAGCCATGACCTGTGTCATAAAGTGTGTCCTCTATCGCAAGTCTAACTATGTTTCAAAATAAGTCTATTTGTCCAGTGCAAATAATATTATTTCATTGTCTTTGCTTATTGGTTTATGAGGCTCTTCCTTTCCTACAAAATACATTATGCTGCATTCTTTTTCTCGAATCTAGTATTTTGACAAACATATAAAATGGTACATCTCTGATAGATATTCGGTAGCCCTTGGTCTAAGTATTATTTTATATGCTACATGTGTATACACCCTAGAGACCACTGATCCAATATATTTGCGAAAACATACAAATATTATCCTAAATAACTGTTTCAGAACGGTATTTTCAATTAATTAGTGTCTCATGTTGATTGTTCATGTTGAGACTACCACGTGCATTGCTTTGCTTATTTGAAAGTTTTGTTTCTGAATCAGTGAACTCGTACACATTATTAGCTGTATCATCTATACTTTAAAATGGACGAAACAGCTTGTTCAATTCATTCGCAAAGAAGTCTAACAATCAAAAGCTAAAGTGTATACTGCATGAGTGTACATTGTTCATTAAAAAAGTAATTCCTAATACACTATTAGTTTTTCGTCATACGCTTCGTGCACGTGCGTGCAATAGTAAGGTGTTCAGAAGCGTAAAATAGTGCACTTGTCTGACAATGTAAAGTTAACAGAGACGAATATGAGCATATCATAATTTGTCATTGATCATTAGTTATACAATATGTTGCATAATCTACATTTTAGGTCTCGTTTTCACAAAATAGAATTATCTAATGAAATAATATGATTTGATTAATATAAATTTAACTCTTACATGTTTACAAAATCTACGTGTTTTAGTTGTATGTATTAATCAGATAAACCATATATTACCACTAAGGCATCATTGTCAAATTCGCATATGGGATTTCAATATTGCATTGGGATTAATAGATTATACGTCTATATATTATGCCAAAGGAAAACTACTGACCCTTGTTGTCATGTGCTTGAATGACAAGCGATCCAAATACATTGTCTGTTTTGTGACATTTTACAATAATATTTACAGTTTAATCTTGATGACAAGGAGTATGTAATATAATCAAGGATTCCAAGAGGAAGAAATGGTAAGAATTATTTATTGCTTGTATTCCGTATTTTGTAATTTCACTTACTCAGTGTATCATATATACACACCATCTATTGTAAGCTTTTGTTTGATATACTATACTTTCATACATACATAATTGACAAAAGATCTAGAATGGGTGCTCCTTAATCTGACATAGGCCTGACATGCATCTCGACAAGGCTTATGTCATTGCAGCCACATCAATTCTAGTCAAGGCGGCTTCGATGGAAAATTCAGAATTTCACCAAGAAAGGGTAGATCTAGACGAACAATTTTCATCCTTGGCCATTCATGATGTATAGAAAATCGATACTGTTAGTAATAATTGCAGGAACAATTCTTCCCACTAAACATATCCAGTTAAAATATAGAGGGCATTCATGGAGCAATTATCTCCATTACAGCAACTGACAGTAATGAAGATACAGTCGAGGAATTGAATAACATCATGTATGATTCAAATGTATCTTGTGATGTGTTGCCATATATCGATGTCAGTGATATAGATGAAGAGGATGTACAACAAATTCATGAAGATAAAATGAATGAAAGAAGATGAGAAGAACAGGAAGATGAGAAGGAACAATATTCAAACTATTAGGATACAAGTTGATGCTGATAAAGATATTCCCCAAGATATTCAAGCTCTCCTTGAAGAAATACATATACCATTTATGACAAACAAAGATGAAACAGTGGTATGCGGCGCCAAATAGTATTATACAAAAGTAACAAGATATAAACAACACATCCATTGCCGCCACTATTATGCCGCCATCTGCCACATTTATGTGGTAGGGATGACGATATAACTACATTTAAAGTATTTATCGAAGATTATTTGGAAAAGGCTGAACGGAGCGAAACAAATGAAGACGTTTTGCTTGCACCTAACTACACGATTTCAAGAAATATTGGCTTATAGATTGGAACAACATGTGTCAATATTGCTTCCAGGATTTCTAGTACTGCATTTGAGAAAGTCTAACATCATGAATTTAATATTAGCCTATGAAACATTCGGTCTCATTTATATACTCAATTATTTAGGAGATGATGATGTTGAAAAGTGCTGAAGTAAATTAGCAACTATTGAGAATATCGTGATAGCAACGCGAACGTTTGGCGATTGTTTGCAGCTTTGCCAATCAGTTCTCGTCACGTTCATCGACTTGCCATCACATTCATATGCAGAGGAGCTGTGAAATAGGTTGTGTGATCAAGAGTTATCTGTCAGCCAACTTGAAGTGAGATGGAGACAAATGTTAAAAGAATTCATTAATAAAATATTCACTGAACTTATAACAGTTTCTCTGCATATTGATATCATGGTGCATTCTGACGAAATCTTAGCCATCGCCATTGGTGAAAGACTAGTAGGAAAATAAGGATATAACTTACTTCTGACCAGTATGAATTCTTCACTTCTATCCTTATTCTTAAATGGGCATTCCAGTGATGTTCGAGTTCGCTCATGGCTGTTAATAGAACATTTCAAATCAAGTCAAATTCACAGACAAATTACACGAAATGACAATTTAAATATATTCGACAGTGGCCAACATTAGGAAATGTAATGTTAGAGATCTCCACGGCTGACAAGCAGAGACAAGTGCATACAGTAATCCAGTCTGACATCTCAGGAGATGATGCTTAGCATATTAAACAAGATTATCAGAAGACGAAGAGATAACATTAAACATAAACGATAGTTACACGGGGCAAAACCACTCAAAATGGTTTAGTCCATAGTGTAAGAACGGTTGGTATGATACATCAAAGAAAGAGAATGTCGGTAAGCTATGACCACATTCTAAGAAATGTTTATCACAAGGAGAACCATAGGTGCAGCAAGAGATGTTCGATTCAACCACGTGAGACTTAGAAAAAGTCATGATTCACGGATATGAAGCAAGAGAGGTTCTATTGGGTATGACACTTAGTGATTATCTTAGCACTGAATTGATAAACTGACCCAAACATCTCATTAATATAATGAAAAGATCATACGGGCCAATACTCAAGAGAAATAAAGGCGCACCAAAATATGCATCATGCAAGAGCTTAAAAGAGAAATGAGGAGAAACGAACAAGTACACTGAAGAAGATGACAATGATTGTGGACTGTCTAAGCTCTTCCATGATTACTTGACTGCCAGTCTTTACACCAGATGGGACCAAATCATCCACCAATAAATCAGTTGATGTGGAACGAGTTCTTCTCGGGTTCATAAAGAAAATATATGATACTAGAGCTACAAGTGAGCAAAAGGGAGATCTTCCAGACTTAGACGAGTTCATCCTAAGATATTTCAAGGCTGTTCCAAATAACATAAAGGAACAAACGAAAGCTTCAGTTGTAGAATTTGCTGGTGTGAAGTTTAGGACGTCATCTTCGACCGAAGACCAGTACGCAGAGTGTGTATCAAAGACGATCATTCAAGAGCTGAAAACACACCTTCCAAATTTACGTCACATTGTAATATGTGGAATATGTACTATTTCATTCCAGACACAAGCACATACAAGGAAAATACGGGATGATAACGGTAAAATATATATCTTCCATTTGAAGAACAAAAAGGAAGTGATCAGTCAAAAACAAAGTCACAATCCCTTTATTTTGGCAACACTGAGTGCCAAGAAACTTGTAAGTTCCTATTTAGGCAATCTCCTTGATCAGCTTCTTATTAATATTACAGATAAACTCTGCTGACCAACTCTGCACATGCTTGCCTTTTCATGGGAGCAGCCTGAAGAACTCATCATTTTTATTTTGTCTCAAATATACTGCAACAAAAATCAGGGCCTGATCAGGTCAAGGCTTGATGGGGTTTGGAATGATTTTTCCAAGATTTCAAAGCGCCCTGACTTTCCTTGAAATGGCACCTAAGCAAAGGTCTGTGTATATTTACTCAAAGTTGCATAATACCCAATAAGAACGAAACTATGGCCAGATTTCAGGTGACAAGTGGCTCCGTGTGGGTGTATGTCAGCGTATGTGTTTTACATCACAACCGTTATTATGGAGACAGTTCATTGTCACTGGGTAGTCGTTATGCTGACAGCTGCATTATGGTTACAAAAAGTGTCTCACCCTAATATTTTCCATCATTGTGTGAATCGCCTTGCTGACTGATTCAGACAGTTTCATACAAGTTTTATATATTACCGAATACTAGTATTTAAAAGGTTTACTACATGATATGCACGTGTTTATTAAGTATTATTATGACACAATTTAACCGCGTATTAGGGTTGTGTTTTCTCCCACTGTCAGCGAATAATCATTAATGATAAATTTCAAAAACGCTCCCTTTTTCCAAAGTTCATAAATAGATTAAGGCAATGTATCTTAATTGCGTCGTAAGCGTAACAACGATAGTACTCTAAAGGGTATCAAGGGGTAGGTAACAGAAAAAAGACCAAAACTTCGCACTAAAAATTTAACACTAAGGCACTGGGAGAAGGGGTACGCCAATAATGACCAAGTTTGAGAAACACTGTTTTTAGGTGATATGTTGAATTGATCTGAATTAGAAATACACAACTTTTCATAACCTTTTTTCTCTGATCAAATTCATTGTCAACGCAGAATATGCGCAGCTCTTCGAAACGGAGTAGACGACACCGACCTGGTCTTAATAATAGTCAGTGTACTCTTAAAGTTGGATTTTATACAGAACACTTAAACTAAACAAACTTAATAAATACTTAGAAAATAAGACATAAAGAGACCTATCAGAAGCGTATATAAACTATTTATATATTCATGAGTTAAAATCTGATACATTTTATTATGATATTATGATATGTTTGTTTTATTTCCTTCTTAACATCTATAATTGCCCATTTATCTCTTTCCGTAAAATGTGTATCCGTTTACATCGATAGTCTTAGAAAGTATCAAGGACATGTTTCAGAGAATGCTGGTCATGGCTCGTGGTAAGTATCGCCATAAATCATCACAAGCGTAATTTCCCGTCCTAGGGCGGGAGTCATAAAAAGACAGTTTAAACATAAAAACAAAACAGCAAAAGAGGGATGCTCGATTTTAAAAGTAAGTTTGTAGATACAAAATAAAAATGCAGTGAAAAAGAAAAAGAAAAAATGGTTGGCCACTAGTTTCGAACAGGCAATCTCTTGTTTGGCAAGCGAGACGGGACAGAAGGAACGAAAAATGGGGACGTTGGTGTTTATATACAGATAAACAACATATAAATATATATATATATATATATAGAGAGAGAGAGAGAGAGAGAGAGAGAGAGAGAGAGAGAGAGAGAGAGAGAGAGAGAGAGAGAGACAGAGAGAGAGAGAGAAAGAAAGAGAGAAAGAGAGAGAGAAAGAGAGAGAGAGATAGATAGATAGGTAGATAGATAGAGAGAGCGATAGAGAGATAGATATATAGATAGATAGATAGGTAGGTAGATAGATAGATAGATGGATAGAGAGATAGATAGATAGATGGATATATATATATATATATATATATATATATATATATATATATATATATATATATATATATATATATATATATATATATATATATATATATATATATATATATGTAGATAGATAGATAGATAGATAGATAGATAGATACTTAGGTAGAATGATACGTAGACAAAATGGTATTTATGTAGTACAAATATCTGCTATCGTGTAATGTACTGATATAATCATTGAACATACACATTTCTCTTGAAATTCAGTTCAAGGCGATATCTTTCTTCGTTATCTCAATAGCCATCATCCGTTTTGCATATAATTTTACACCCAAATTTTCGTACTTTGATGCATGACACCGCCTCAAACAGGAAACGAAAATAAAACCCTCATAAATTGTTTCGCAGCTAATCCTTCCAAGTCATGTGCAGGTAGGATTTAAGTATCTAAAATAAATTTCCTTCTAATAGCATAAGGCTTGGACGAAACAAACTCTTTTAGGTTAAGAGACAATACCATAAAAGAAAGTTCACTAACAATATAATACAATGACAAGGCCCATAAAATATAGAAAGTAAATACATATGTCAAAATCGCTTACCTTCAAAGTACAAACTACCAGGACGCGTTCATATATTGCATTTCATTCAGTATTTGCTTGCATTCATTTTACTATCGTTGATATGAAATCTCTAGAACCATGCCTATCTGTATCTCCATCTGCAAGCTAACTTAGTCATCAATCTGTATTTCATCAATGTATTTAGATGGTGCTTTCATTGTTAGTATGATCCCTGCTTGCATCATCTGAAGGTGTAAAGTAATTTAAGGGCAGTAACTCGTTAATTGTATTAAAATACTGCTTAATCTAGAAATGTATCCAAGATAATGTTAAATTGCAAATTCATTTGTAAACTTGGTTATAATTATTAAAAACGTAACTGTTTAAATATTCACGATTCATTGATGTATTTTAAGTCCGTGCTGAGCATATGTATATATAAAATGATACAAAATTGTCTATGATCTATTGGACACTCGCACAGCTAGAATAGCTCGAAAGCGACTAGCGCCAAATAATAAATGTATTCCAGTCCGTGATGCTGTCAGGCAGCAACTGCAAGTGCGTCAAGAATCTCAAGAGAAATTTCCATAAGGTACAGAACAGTTATTTAATCCAATTGTCGAATCAAGAGAGAACATTGTTACAGTAACTGAGGCGGCTCAAACAGCTCTTGAAACATTGCCTGTTGATATTGTTGGTCGTCTTCAAGCAGCTCAACCACTACCTCAGCATCCCCCTCTACCACAACCACCTAAACCACAACTTCTGCCAAGAGTCAGAATTAACATCCGAGAAATATTCACGCATGAAGGCATTGCTGCTATCAAAGACCCAGACCAAATATTTTATAGTGCCACGTATGGCTATTATGATAGAATAAATTATGTAAAATCCGAATATGCTAAAAGTCTGAAAGTTGCCGATTGGGTCAGGGATGTATATCTTATCGCTACTGATACTCAGTAAATCAGATCTGAGGAAGCTATTTAAAATGTTGACCTCTTCAACACTACATTAATGAGAACAGTATACATTTAATGCAGGAAAGGTAACACAGGCACGAAGAAATAGAGTAGCAACTTGAAAAAGAAATACCAGAAAGGAAGCAAAATGAAAACGAATTGCAGTGAAGAATTAAAGATATTGAACGAGAAAGAAAACAAAAAGAAGGAGAAGGTTTGAAAAATGAAGATATTAGACGAAGAAGGAATTACATTCTTCACCAAGTAAGAAAGAAGCAGAATTGAAATCGGTCTCAGGAAAATGCGAGAAAGAAGCAGGTATACAAATAAATGAGGAAGAAGGAGCAACTGGAAGTGGTGTTGTTCCTCGAGAAGTGGACTTATTACTACATATGCCAATAGCGTCCTTGCACATGTTGAATTATTAGAAATTATAACTGGCTGAAAACGGGTTGCTAATAAATCCCCAGAAATAATTTATGAAGCATCTGATATTAGTCAACGATTATTTACAGGCTGTATCATGGGCATTAATTTGTATATATCTTTCATCGATGAAATCTATTTTGATTATCACAGTGATTGAGGTTATGTAATTAGATTAGTGACTATAAAATAAGATGAACGTACATAATTCTCAACTTATACCTATATTGGTCAGGGTGATAATTTCGCGATTAGCAACATATGAAACATTCTACGGTGATGGACTCGGTGATGTTGTTCACGGTCAATTTAAAAGTATAGCCCCTAAAGCAGTATCGATTGCAAAGCAACTGGGAACGAAAGCTATTGATTGTGTGCGTGATAAAGGTATTGGTGCTGCTGTGATGTTGTTAATAAAGCATTCTCAGCAACCAAGGATGTACTATCACGATTAATACGAAGAAAAACAAGCCAGTAAAACCTCAGCCGGTAAAAATTGCATAGTACTGAAGTTATGCCTTCACATGTTAGTAAAATAATAAATCAAAATAAAACACGAGCAGAGTTGGCTGGTGAAGCAGAAACAAATGTAAATGCTAATCTGATAGCAAGAAGTTGTCTTCGTGTTAGACGATAACAGTTATAACAGAATGTCAGATACAGCATTTGACATGGATGCGCCATTTCTCAAAGATGAATCTGTGCGCGATTTTCAATATTATCCTTATGACGCACGAGAGTCATATCGGCGTGCAAGAATCGAATTACAAGTTCAGGATACAAGTAGATATTTCCAACGTGCCGAAGAATTTATTGAAGTAGAAGGTGAAATTATAAAAGCAGATACTATTGAATATGATTTCAATGCTATAATTGGTTTTGTTAATAATGGTATTATGGCATTGTTTGACAGCGCCACATATTCATCGATGGAAGAAATATTGAATCAATTCAGACAGACATCGACGTTCCCACGACGATAATAGGTTTAGCAAGATATGCAGATGATTATTCAAGATCACCTGGTCCGTCAATGATGTTTATGAAAGATACTTCTGACTTTTCTGATCACATATATTATGAAATAAGCCGATCAAGAATTAATGCATGTGGTGCTGAAGTCAATGTGGAAAACATGATTATTATAGTTAATCCAAATTGTTACTTAGGAATCTTAACACGTCAATCAATGTTAATAGTTGATCGTAGAAGTCTGTCATGCGCAATTCGTTTATTTCATATTTTTGATATTTTTTGTAGATGTGTTAGAAAAGTTATTTTTGGAGCTAAATATAATGTTGCACTTGTAAGATGAGCTACAGACAGTGATGCAATTTGGTACCAGCTGATGAGGGTAAATTAATATTGGCAATACATTCACTGTGGATGCCAGTGATCCATCAATCGACGAAGAATACAGATTATCTTTCATGGGTCAAGACGTTAAATCAATATTTTATTGTTTAACAATGACTACAAATAGTATTCAAAGTACAGATTTTACAAATTTATATAAAATATATTACTTTTCACTGGAACATTTGGATTTAATTAGGCAATATGTCTTTGATATACATTTTCCAACTCATGTAAATACAAATGATGTTGCTTTTCTAAATAGAGAGTTGTTGCTGTGATGTTCAGCGACAAACCAATGTTACTTTAAGGTGTTGGTGGACGAATGACAGTTATTATTTTCCCAGTAAAAAAAAATGTAATTAAATCGCTCATGGTATTTTTAATGTCATAGCATCATGTTAGTGTTAGTATTACTCATGGTCAGATCTAAAAAGCTTCAATCTGAATCAAAAGCGAAATCTGGACTAAAATTATCACTAAAAATGATCAGATCACATGTGGTCAAAATAAACTATGACTGTCAGAACGTCAACTCAGGCATTTCAATAACGCCAAACATTTAAAGAATGGCGTTAGACTTAATCATTAGGCGGATGCCACTAAAGGCGCAGTCAATACGGCTGATATATTTCCACTTCTTGCGGCTATGCCAGCATTAATAGCCTTTGCAGCCCCAGCTGTTGCGAAAGCTGCTGCGCTTGGTGCTGTTGGAACTGCGGCTGGAATGGCATTAAAGAAAGCAAAATGCCAAGGAATAAAGACTTCTAAAACATGTGAAAGGATTTATGATTGCCAGGAACCCCTCATTGGTACGGAAAATGTCTGAGACCTTCAGGAACACTTCGCTGATTCTTCTTATGTCAAAGTTTCGTTCACATGATGCTGCTAAAATTAAATATAAAATATGTCTAAGGCGTTAAACCGGTATTAATAATCTTTATAAAAGTTCCTGTCCTGGTACTCACTGGGCGGCATGCACGATTGATCAACATGGCTTTGTTTACTTTGATTCGGACTGATTAGCGACACCGAGAGAATTTTTAAATTGCCAGAAAACAATAAAGACTCCAGTCTGGTATTCAACATTATCAGCACAGACAATAACAGATCAGCCAATATGCGGCCGTGAAGTAATTGCTGTACTCGACGCTGTATCATTACCAACAACACCACCTCAGAAAGTTGTGCACGAGTATACAAATAGACGGTCCGTTGTTTCAAACAGATCCTAAAGTATAATGGTTGATATTTGCTTAAGATCTTCTTATCAAAGCCAAAAAGCAAACGAAATACCCCATGAAAATATCAGTTAACAAATTCGTGACGAAATATTTGAATTATTAAATCTTGTAAATGTAGATCCAAACGAAGCGTTTGTAGTTCAGGATGAGAAAGGAAAATTAAAAACAAGCAATCTTTCATTGCGAGGTATTATTGCTAGAATTAACGGAGTAACTGAGAATAGTGTAACTGTGTTTGCTATTAATTGATAATTAAACCCGGTGTTACTATGTCAAAGATATCGTAAAATATTCGTGGTCGAATACTTAAAATTGGCGATACAATGACTGGTTCTCTCAATATGTCTAATAATAACAGTACTGATCTTGGGGAACCTAAATCAGGCAATGACGCTGTAACGAAAAAATTCATCCTTCCAATGATGAACTCGTTAGTATCAGTTAATGATGACATGACGTCATTTTTAACTGATTATAATACTCATGTACAAATATTTTTTGTAAATTTTTTCAAAAGAGTGAATGGAGCTATTAATGATTTGTTTGCAAAACCAATAGTTGTTGATCATAAAATATGCCGACAGTGTAGTATATACAGTAGCGTCTGGACATTGACTTTGGCTACAAATCAATGCATCTATTAAACATTGCGCTAAGGTTACCAGTATATCCAGGCCCTCAGTAATTGGCGTTACAACATTTACGGTATCTACCACAATTTCGTTTCGTTATCCACTGAATCCGTCAGATGGATCCCCTAGATAGATGTTAGTGATGGTGGAGCAAAACGGAGACAAAACATTTGTAGAAGACCCAGAAATAAAAACTCGGCATGATTTATTATCGGTATCTTGAATTCGTCGCAAAAATTCAACCTACTTAAAACATAACGAGTCTTCCAATCACCGATCAACGTTGCATATACAACTAAGCAGGTGAATGGCAAACCAAACTCAAAAATATCGTTGACGAGTATACAGTAAAAGTAAAAATCATATCGCAGACGTATAGTTGTTGTTGGCATAATTGTGTATTCGGCGTCAGCTGTTATCGATGGAACCGGCGTATTATTAATAACAATAACAATGACGACACAGGCAGTTGGAACAATTGATTCATCAGCTGCAACAACAATTGCTGGTCTTCTTAATATCATCATAAAAAATATGTACATGCACAAAGACAAAAGTGCATGAGTGTATAATAAAATTACACCCATCGACGCTAGCATATTCCAAATTATCTTCGTTAATATCATCGAGTATGAAAGATGAAAAACTATAAGATTCTGAATTTGCTTAGATGATTGAGATTTACAAAGAACCAATGAATATGAAAGAATCCACGCCTGATTTAAATAATAATAATAATAATAATAATAATAATAATAATAATGATAATAATAATAATAATAATAATAATAATAATAATAATAAATAATGTCGACTTTGTAAGAATAACTACAACATACTTTTGTTAATACAACTCCGTCAAAAACTACAATAATGTCAGCAAGGTCAACTAATCATGAATGTAGTGACAGGATTCCATCTGCAATTCCAGCGAAATAAATAGAGCAATTACGAGTGTATTTCAGCTGGTCAGATATCAGATCAAAAACATTCTGTAGATTATCAGCAAATGCTTCGCTTATATTTGCATACAAAAATAAACACGATGGATCTCCCGATTGACAAGTTCTCGGAATTCCCACTGGCAATCGGCAAATCGAACAAATCAATGATGAAATTCAGCGCAGAAATAAATCTATCACTATTCACGAACAAACATTATCAGCAGCGATATAAATATATTCGCAACATTACTCTGTAGATATTTATCAATCAACAATCAAAAGTGTTAGGATGGCCAGAAATTCCGTCTGTTCATCCAGTACGACCAGAACCACAGCGGGATGAAATTCTTCACGGACAAGAAAATATTCTTAAAGGATTTAGCGTATCGAAAAGGATATCCATGGAGTAGTGTGCATCATAATTTTAAATATGATGAACAAGTTTCTGCTAAACCAAAAGTTGCACCTACTACTAAAAATGTTGTTGGAGTTCCTACTATCCGACTAGGAGAAAGTTTATTTAGTTTTACTGAAACTTTTGTCAAGGCCGACATATTTCGCGAAGAATTGTTCATATAACAATTGTAGTTAATCTTGACGGCAGCTATCAAATCGATCTTGAAAATCTAATCAGCCTCAGCAAGGATATATTATGTATACATTTATACATCAAGAACCTCCTGGATATTTGATTATAGAAGAGTTTATTAATCCGGTCTATTTGTGATGTCATAATCTGCTATTATTAAGAATACATTTCCAATTACTGACCAATCCGGATTTGATTTGCTTGATTTGAGATAGAGAAAACTGAAAATAAATTTTAATGTGACATCATAGATCTTCACGTTAGTGATTGATTATCAATCCTGGTTCATAATCAGGGAAAATTAAGCATCTGACCCAGACCATTTTCACTTTAAAGCATATCTGAAACCATATCCACTATGCTATGTAAAAGCAAGTGACGTCTCATCTTCTGAACATTTGGTTTGTCTCAGAGATTGCCATCTTGTATTTGTCATGCACAATCTTGTCCAGCTCACCATGACAACATACTCATAACCTGGTAAAGGGAGAATAAGTCAACTATGCACCATGCCCACCACAACCAAAGGCACTCCGAAGGATTAAAACAATGTATTAACATGCCATCTTCCACTGCATGAAGAAAAAGAGGATTGTGCATAAAAGGAAGTACCACAACTGACAAAAGATCTAGAATGGGTGCTCCTTTATATGACCTCAGACAAAGAGTGTGCTTGTAGAACGTTTTCAGCAGCAAGCCACATGGAGCCTGAAATACATCTGGACAAGACTTATGTCATTACAGTCACAAAGATTCTAGACAAGGCGGTTTCGATGGAAAATTCAGAATTTCAGCAAGAAAGCGTCGATGTAGACGTAATATTTTCATTATTGGCAAGTCATGATATATAGAAAATGGATAATGTTAGTAATAATTACTGGATAAAAAACATCCCGCTAAACATCTCCATTGAAGATATAGAGGGCATTAATGGAGCTCATATCTCCATAACAGCAACTGACGGTAATGAAGATACAGTCGAGGAATTGAATAACATCCTATATGATTCAAATGTATCTTCTGATGTGTTGCCATATATCGATGTCAGTGATATAGATGAAGAGGATGTACAACTAATTCATTTAGACGAAAGAAGATGAGAAGAAGAGGAAGAGAAGGAGGAAGAATATTCAAATATTAGGACAAAAGTCGATGCTGATAAAGATATTATCCAAGATGTTCAAGCCCTCCTTGAAGAAATACAGATACGATGTATGACAAACAAAGATGAAACTGTGGTCTGCGGCGCATAATAGTAGAATACTAGAGTATCAAGATATAAACAAAACATAAAACGCCGCCACTATTATGCCGCCATCTTCCACCTTTATGTGGTAGAGATGACGATATAACTACATTAACTGTGGATAGCGATGATACTTTGGAAAAGGCTGAACTGAGTGAAACAAATGTAAACGTTTTGTTTGTACCTAACTTCAAGATTGCTATAAATCGAAGCTTATAGATGGGAACAACAAGTATGCAATATTTCTTCCAGAATTTCTAGTACTGCACTTGAGAAAATCCAAAATCATGAATTCAATATCAGCTTATGAAACAATCAGCCTCATCCATATACTGAATTATATTAGAGATGATGATGTTGAAAAGTACTGCAGTAAATTAGTGACTATTGCGAATATCGAGTCAGCAACGCGAAAGGTTTGGTGATTGTTTGCAGCTTTGCCAATCGGTTCTCGTCTCGTTCATCGACTTGCTACCACATTCATATGTAGAGGAGCTGAGACAAAAACGTGTGTGATCAGGAGTTATCTGTCAGCCAGCTTTAAGCAGGATGGAGCAGATGTTACAAGAATTCATTAAGAAAACATCCACTGAGAAAAAAACATTTTCCCTGCATAGTGATATTAGGGTGCATTGTGACGAAATGGTATCCATCGCCATCGGTAAAAGACTATTAGGAACATTTGAATACAACTTACTTCTGGCCAGTATGAAGTCTACATATATATCCTTATTCTTAAAGGGACATTCCAGTTATGCTCGACTTCGCTCATGGCTGTTAATAGAACATTACAAACGAAGCCAACTTCATAGACAAATTACATGAAATGTCAAATTAAATTTATTCGACCGTTTGTCACATTAAGCAATGTAATGTTAAATATGTCCACAACAGACTAGCAGAGACAAGTGCATACAGTAATCCAGTCTGTCATCTCAAGAGAGTGTGCTTAGAATATTAAGCAATATTAGCAGAAGATGATGAGATAGCATCCAAACTATAAGAAAGATACACGGGTAAAAAGCCACTGATAATTGCTTAGTCCATAGTGTAGGAACAGTTGGTTTGTTACATCAAAGAAAGGGAATGTCGTTACGTTTTGACCCGTTCTAAGAAATGTCTATCACAAGGGGAATTCAGAGGTGCAGTAAGAGATGTTATATTCAACCACATAAGACATAGGAAAAGTCATGATTCACGGATATGCAACAAAAGAGGGTATATTGGGTATGACACTTACTGATTATCCTAACATTGAATTGATAAACGGAGCCAAACATCTCATTAATATAATATAAAGATCATAAGGGTCAATAATCAATAGGACTAAAGGCGCACCACCAAATACATCGTGCAACAGCAGAAAAGAGAAATGAATAGAAACGAAAATTACACTGAAGAAGATGGCAATGATTGTGGACTGTCTAAACTCTTCCATGATTACTTGAATGTCAGTCTTTAAACCAGAATGGACCAAATCATCAACCAATAAATCAGTTAATGTGAAACGAGCTCTTCACAAATTCATACAGAAAATAGATGATACTAACTCTACAAGTAAGCAAATGTAAGATCTTCCAGACTTAGACGAGTTCATCCTAACATATTTCAAGGATGTTCCAAATAACATAAAGGAACAAGCGATATCTTCAGTTGTAGAATTTGCCGTAAGCAGATTAAGTATCTAAGACGATCATCAACATCTAAAAAGACACCTTCCAAATTTACGTCACATTGTAATATGCGGGATAAATACTCCTTTACTCTAGACACTCAAGGCACATACAAGGAAAATACGGGATTCTAACGGTGATATATATATATATATATATATATATATATATATATATATATATATATATATATATATATATATATATATATATATATCTTCCACTTGAAGGAGAAACAAGAGGTCACCTGGTCAGGTTTGCCCTCTCATGAGAGCAGCCTGAAGAACTCATCAATTGTACCTTGTCTCAAATTTACTGCAACATAAATTACGACCGGATCAGGTCAGGGGTTCATTGGGTGGAATGGGGTTGAACATTCGAAAAGGGCACTGACTTTCCTTGAAAGGGCACCAAAGCAAACGACTATGTGTCTATTTGCTCAAAGCATGCATAATACACAATAGGAATGAAACGATGGCCACATTTCAGGTGACAAGTGTTTATTTGTGGTTGTGTATCTGTGTGTGTTTGTTATTACGGATACAGTTCGTTGTCACTGGGTAGTCGTTTTGTTGACAGCAGCATTAGAGTTACAAAATGTGTGCGACCCTAATATTTTCCATGATTGTGAGCATTGCCTTGCTGACTGATTCACACAGTTTCATACAGGTATCATATATTACCGAATACTAGCATTCAAAACGTTTAATGCAATATATGCACGTGTTTATTAAATACTATTATGCAACAATTTAGCTGTGTGTTAGCGGTTGTGTTTTCTCCCAATGACAGCGAATACACATGAAAGAGACATTTCCAAAACGCTTCCTTTTTTCTCAGTTAATAAATAATTTAAGGCAATGTATCTTAACTGCGTGGTGAGCGTACCAAGAGTGATACTCTAAGGGGTTTCAAGGGGTACGTGACAGAAAACAAAATCACTAAAAATTCGCACTAAACATTTAACACTACGGCACTAGGAGAAGTGATACGTCGATAATGACCAAGTTTAAGAAATACTGATTTTTTGGTGAAATATTTAATTGATCTAAATTAAAAATACTCAACTTTTTATACATTTTTTCTCAGATCAAATTCTTTGTCATCGCAGAATAGGCGCCGCGTTTCGAAACGGAATAGAAAACAACGACCTTAATAATAGCCAGTGTTCTCTTAAAGTTGGATTTTGTACAGAATACTTAAACTGAACAAAATTAATAAATAATTATAAAAAACGCATAACAAGCCTAACTATAAACTGTTTATATATCTAGGAGTTAATATCTAATGCATGCTATTAAATTTTAGCTCATAGGATATATTTGTTTTATTTCCTCCTTGACTTCTATTATTGCCCGTCTGTCTATTTCCGTAAAATGTGTATCCGTTTACATCGATAGTCTTAGAAAGTATCAAGGACATTTTTCAGAGAATACTGGTCATGGTACATGATAAATATCGCTATAAATCATTACATGGGTAATTGGCAGTCGTAAAAGAGAGTTTAAACATGAAAACAAAAAAGGAAAAAAATGATGCTCGAGTTTAAAAGAAAGTTTGGAGACAAAAATTAAGAAAGCAGTGAAAAGAAAAAGAAAAACACAGGTTGACCACGAGTTTCCAACAGGTGATGTCTTGTTTGGCAAGCGACACGGTACATTCAGCTACAAAGACAAATGGGGAAGTTGGTGTTTATATATATATATATATATATATAAATATATATATATATATATATATATATATATATATATATATATATATATATATATATATATATATATAATATTACGCTTGCAATACAAATCTCTGCTTTCGTTTATTTTACTGATGTGATAATAGACGCATACGATTTGATCTTGAAATTCCTCGCAAGACGACATCTTTCTGCGTTATCTCAAAAGCCATCATCCGTTTCGCATATTATTCTACACCCAAGTTTTCGTACTTTGATTCATGACACTGCCTCAAACAGGAAACACAAATGCCCTAATTGTTTCGATGTGATAAGCAGCTAATCCGTCCTGGTTATGTGCAGATAGGAGACATGCTTCAGTTGTAGAGTTTGCCTTACGCAAAGTAAGTATCTAAGACGATCCTTAAAAATCTAAAAGGACACCTTTCAAATTTACGTCACATTGTAATATGTGGGATAAATACTCCTTTACTCTAGACATACTCAAGGCACATACAAGGAAAATACGGGATTATAACGGTTATATATATATATATATATATCTTCCACTTGAATGGAAAAAAAGAGGTGATCAGCCAAATACAATTTTACAACCCCTTTATTTTGAGAACATCGAGTGCCAAGATACTATTAAGTAATTTAGGTAACAACCTTGATCAGCTTCTTCTTAATAGGACAGTGAGACTCTGCTGACAGTATGCAATTGCCAAGAGATCCCTTGAACAATTTTGCCCTGTCATGACAGCAGCCTGAAGAACTCATCAATTTTGCCTTGTCTCAAATCTACTGATGGGATGGAATGGGTTCCAACATTTGAAAAGGGCACCGACTTTCCTTGAAAGGTCACCAGAGCACACGACTATGTGTCTATTTACTCAAAGTGTGCATAATACAAATAACAGCGGACAAATTTTCACATATCACTTGTTCAATAAAATATGTTATTAGAGAGATTAGAATGCAGAAGCAATATATATATATATATATATATATATATATATATATATATATATATATATATATATATATATATATATATATATATATATATATAATCGACACTCACTCTGAAAATTTATATTTTATGGAAATCCCTACTCAAATATACTTTTTACGTTTTTCGTTTTAAGCAGTACTATTGCATCGTCATACTGAAGGAAAAAATACCCTTTAATCTGAACGTAATAACAAAGTACATAATTCATCTAAATTGATGAAATGATTGGCGATCGATAGCACCCAAAACATTTATGTGGTTCCAAAAATTGACCGACCCAAGATACTATAATCAAGGGACACGATGTATTTGTAAAAGCATTATAATCATGTATACAACGATTTAAGTATCGTACAATAGTCGGGCTGATAAAGCAAGTATTTGGAATTGGTCCATATTTAACGAAAACAAAACCAAACTTATTCAAGACGTATTCGTCATTCTTCTCGAAGCATGCCATAATTTAAAAAATATTTAATCGATATTGCAATAAACGGCGGAGCCTTTAAATATTATATATTTTGCCTTCTTACACAGTATGTTTGAAAATGTTGTGTATATATTATATATGTTCTAAGCATTCATTTTGTACGAACTGGAAAACCACTAAATTTACTTTGCCAAACATTAAAATTGTTATAAAATAGCAAAATTACCTCTTGAAATTAAGAACTTTAAATCAATAAAAGTATTTATAAATGTTTGTTTTACATCTAATTCATATATTTAATTCAATTCATTATTTACTATTGGTATATCTGTAAAGTGTTATGCTCATTCGTTTAAGTCAAGTGGTCAGCATCACGATACTCTTGACAGATATTCAAATCATGTGTCACAGTTTCACTAATCAGTATCTTAAACATGGTGCAATCTCTTTCACATCTGACATAGTAAGACAGACATTTCCACATTTGAATGAATAGATGAGTTTGAGAAAGAAATCATCGTTATTAAGAATATTTCATTCAGTCAACAACAATGATAGTAAATCATTTCGATATGCTAGAGAAATGGTCAGGGCAATTGTATGTCTAGTGCAGATTCCGCTAAATTAAAATTTTAACTTATATTGAGGCATTCGATCATGTCTGCAATAGTATTGTTTGTCGATGCATGTTGGATAATACTTGAAGTTACTATATATATATATATATATATATATATATATATATATATATATATATATATATATATATATATATATATATATATATATATATATTTCCTTTCTCAAGGAATCCGAAACAACACCCTTCGTAAACATTATGCGTATGTTTACTTCTGGTTTGTTCAGTAGATTGAATTGTTCACATCTGCTGTACGAATAGATGTACGTCATACTAATATATATAGTGAATTCTGCAAACAGGCACCGTGTATCATAATATCATATTCAGAGTCGAGCCCATGAAGTAACAGACATTACAATAAAACCCACAACACTGCGCCAGAAACTAGAGACCAACATAGTTTCAGTTAGGTTTTTGACATCATAAATTAGCGTCCGTCACATGTATACGTGTGTAACTGGGCCACGAATATTCAAACGTGCAGTACAGAGCCTGAAAATAGATACTATCTCAGAGAAGCAACAATGAGTCTTGAATCAGATAGTATCTTAAAAAACATGCTGAACTGCACTAGAATGTAGAGAGTTACCTTCAAACAGGCAGAATTGAACAATATTGTAAAGGGCATCTATATAGCATACCATGATGGATTTTACTGTAAGTGCATGTTGTAGACACTGCTTCAGGATTGTTTTCAAGATGGTTCGTTCTGTAGAAGGGCGAATAATTCGCATCGATATTTTTACTATATATCTCTGAAACAAGCGATGTAGTAATTCGAAAAGGAACGAGGCTTAGCTAACTCCATTCACATACGCTCCTTGGCTCTGTTTGATGACCTTATTTATTCGCATGCTAACCCAACTTTCCGTGTATTATTAGAGATATCAAAACGGCACGGGTTCCACTAACTTGTTGTGATACGTATTACTGGTAGTTTTTATGGACCACATATTTAACTGGACATACATCATGTTGTGTCTAAAGAAACAATACAAAACTGTGAATATTGATTTCAGCCCAAAATTTGACTTTACCATAGATTTGATAGCTATATAAAACATGGACTTACGATAATGCAACAAATGCATAACATTTAGTACATATCAATAGCAGAATAACCAAATGACAAATAAAAAATAACACGAACTCATTTGAACTGTAATATGTTCCAGCTGCCGTCATACTGCAACTTGATGGTCTTTATTAAATCTTTCCAACTAAAAAAACCTCAGATAAAATTGACGGAAAAATAACAAGGATAATCACAAGCGACTTTAATTGATAAAACTTTAGAAAAGGCAACATTTTATGTTAAGTTTAAAGCAGGACGTATCGGAAAATGCTTTTATTCTATTATATTCTGAAAAATACTTTTTGAAAGAAGCATGTTTTTGGTTTCTTCGTTATATAAAATTGCAATTGACCCGAACTAATATCCTTGAAACTAAGTTGAAAAAAGTTTGGAATGTAAAGCATCTAGCTAGTTTTTTTTTA